>JAWWEE010000021.1:20392841-20411087 GCA_035221455.1 Xenops minutus
TTGGACACTTCCAGGGATCCAGGGGCAGCCACAGCTTCTCTGCCCACCCTGTGCCAGGGCCTGCCCACCCTCACAGATCAGAATTCCTTCCCAATACCTAATTCAGCCCTGCCCTCCTTCAGGCTGAGGCCATTCCTCCTTGTCCTGTCACTCCATGCCCTTGTGAAAAGTGAACAGTCAAGAATAGTTCTGTTCAAGTGTAGTCAGTGGCAGGGCAATTGTTTCCATTTCAGATAGCAAAATCAAAGTTTTCACTAGTGTGCACTCTGAATATACACAACAACACTACATGCAGATCACAGTCACACATAAGCTTAGAGTGACAAATATTGATGCTAAAGTTTTGTCCCCATTTTGGAAGGAGGAGGAGTAGATTTTCTTCTCCCTGGTAATACAAGTCTGTTGCTGAACACCTCCCATTTTCCTCGTATGTGTAACAATTACCCATCTTAAAGCAGCTGAATCATCCCGTGGCTGTGTCATGCTGGATGTGTTCTCTGCAGAGCCCTTGCAGAAACCCTGTGCTGCTCCCTGAGTGTTCCTGCAATCTCTGCTTGGGAACACAGGGGATGACAGCAGTAAGCAATCTCCCCTTAATTTATGTCATCTCCAAGATGGCAATATTGAATAAACCATATAAAGCTGGCATCAAGAGAAGACATCACATCACTCTGGCACTAACACTCAGCTCAGGCCTTGGAAGTGTGGAGCTCAAGTGAGACCTATCAAGGGCTCACTTTGCATAACATTCCCATTTAGCTGCCTCTGAACAGCCTCAAGACCTCACTGGAGCATATTCTTAATTCCTGAAGCGAGACCATCTCAAAGTATGTTTTACAGAACTAGAGACATTTCAGATATTTGGATTTTCTTCTGTTTCAAAGACATCCAGTGTAGATGTGAGAACACCCCCAAAACTAAGTGTGTTGTGACCTATGCTACACAGAAGCCAGAAATTAAAGTGGTGAAATAAAATGGACTTTCCTGATATTAAAAAGGAAAATATTTCTATTCATTTTAGAACTTTCCAGAAATCCAAAATTATAGATTTTGCATTGAATCATAAAGAATATTTCTAACCTTGTGTGCATTAAAATACAGGCTAAGTCTTACTGTGCATTAGGGATGGGGAAAATTCAGACTAACAGCAGAAGTTACAGAGCACATGTTCGTGGTTCAAACTTAGTTTTAGTCTTGCACAAAGCATTCCAGAGCAAAAGCTGCAGCATGTTTTACCAATTTCTCATTAGAAGAGATTTCTGCCTATAAGTTATTTTTCTCTTACCCTCTACAGAAAAGTTTCAGACAAGCAACAACAGAGAAAATCAACTTTGGAAGGCAAACACGAGGGTGGATCCCACACTGGGAGGTGATCAGGTTAGAGAGAGAGGACACCTGAAAAGTGCTGGTTTCTTGGCTAGCTGTAAAAGGACTCCTTCAGTTTGTGACACAGCACTGACAAAAATCACCAGGGACCTATTTATGCACTCTGAAAGATGAAGCAGGGAAAGGCCATGAATTCTATAGAGGTATTTGTCAAAATGAGGGGCAGAAAGTAACACTACAGAAGCTACAAGATATTATGTCTTGGGTTCAACAAAACACACTTGCAAAAATGTTTTTTTGGCAGAGAACAGACTCACACAAGCACAGCTCCAGGGGATGATAGGGTAGTGTAGAAGGGATCTAAGCTACACTTGGGAAAGGCTCCCCAGCTCTGGGAACACCCCAGTTGCCCCCTGTCTTCAGGAAGCACAGCTTTTACACTCTGATCAATAGCACATTTACTGCCGTGCCTGCTGGAAACAGATAACTAGCTCAGTTTTATTTTCAAACCATGAAAAAAAGGACCTCGAACATTCAGAGGCAACACATAGGAAACATTTTTTTCCCCCGCTGGCAAGAGGAAAGGCTGAAAATGTGAAGGATACTACAACAAATTGCCTGGTTTTGCTATTTCTGTCTCATAGTTTCTGTTAGAGATGGCATCCAAACGGTTTGGATCTTGTATCAGCCTTTGAATGTTAAAAATGTTTCATCTTAGGAGCTTGTAGTGCATCTGATCTTATGACAAGTTTTCTGAAGAGGCAAGAAGTTTCCTGGATGACTTAAAAATCCTCTCAGATCAGCAAAGCTCAGCTTTTCCCTGAAGACTTGGTTATTCAATTAAAAATTCTCTCTCCTCCTGCCTCCATCCTGGTTGGGAAACTGACCTCTTTCTGCATGGTAACAAGAATACACAGGGCATGGACATTATTTGCTAACAATTTGTACACACAGGACATGGAGAAAACCAAATCTAAACAGGGAACAAGAATTATGTCAGAAAGCAAAGGGAAGAGCAGCAGCACAAGCCAAAGATGTGACACAGACTCCACTGAGCCCTGTGTGACAGCCCAGCACACCACACCCCCCCAAGGGCTGGGCTGCCATCCAGGACACCCTGACAAGCCAGAGGGACGAGCCAAGAGAGCCCTCAGAAATTCTCCAGCTACAAAAGCGAAGCCTTGCACCTGGGCAGGAATAAAGCCCTGGCTGCTGGGCAGGCTGGAGGTGTGCCAAAGGGACCTGGGGCTCCTGGAGGGTGGCAGCACACGGAGCAGGAGCCAGCGAGGTGCCCCCTGGGCTGTGCAGCAGCAGCAGCAGCACAGCAGCACAGCCAGGGACCCCACTCTCAGCACATGGCACGTCACCTCCAGAGCCCTGCAGCCCTTCTGGGGCTCCAGGCAGGGGTCACAGCAGTGGGGCTGGTTGTGCAGAAGGCCTCCAGATTGGCAGGGAGTTGGCTCTGGAAGAAAGGGCTGAGGGAATGGGGCTCATGCAGCCTGGTAAAGACAAGGCCTTGGAGATACAGCCTTCCAGCACACACAGAAAGGTGACTGAGCATACGGAGCCAGCTCTTCACAGCAGTGCATTGTGTAAGAGCAGGAGACACCAGACATAGCCTGAAACAAGATGGGCTCAGACTAAACACCAGGCAAAGCATCTTCACTGTCGGGACTGTCAAACCACAGGGCAGGCTGCCCAGACAGGTTGTGCAGCCTCCAACCTGAGAGATTTCCAAGACTAGTCTAGGCAATGCCCTGAGCGAGCTGCTCTGACCTCAAGCTGACCACGCTTTTCACAGGAGGTTGGACTAGATGACTTCCTGAGGTCCTTTCTGACCTGCATTGTGATGACTCTTAGCATCAAAAAACCCCACAAACAACGAGGCACTTACTTGAAACGTATCTCAACAGTATCACCTTTGTTATCTGAGCAGCAGGAAATTACCTAAGCACCTACTTCACATGTTAGTCTCCCTCTGGCAGACACCCTCCAAGTCAACAGAGGAAGACAGGAATTTCCTACAGCGATTCAGAGAAGGAGCCTAATCTGCATATTTTGGATTGCCTTCTGGAAGCATCTCTCATTCCCTCTCCACTGAGATGGAACAACCAAGGAGATGGAGTTTCCCTGCATGCTCTTCTTACTCACAAAGAGAGACTGCATTAAGCCTTGTTTCTAAGGTTACCTTGTGAATGAGGAGTCAGCACTTCTTCGGTGGTCTGTGCTCCCAAGCAGGCACTAATTCATTCCAGAGGTAAGAAACTGCACCCCCAATCTCACTCTGACAGGATTTTTCATTCATTTGGAAGCTCCATAGTGTAACCAGCTTTCCCAGAATAAGAACCAAATTGCCTTTGCCTTAAAAGATAAACCCCAAAGCACACAAATAAAAAGCAGGATAATGCTGGTTTCCAAAGAAGGTCTACTGGTCAGATGATTTCTCAGGAAGTCAATCAGCTCCCTTTCTGTGAACTGTGCTCTCAGGCAGGTGACAGGGCACGTGCCCAGGTCTGCACATTTCTTAGATGTGTTATCTGTTTCCACAGGGACATTTGGACAGACGAGATCCTGGCTCAGAACAGCTCACAGGGATGGCTTTTGATTTCTTCTCCTTTTTGCTGAAACAGCAATTAATATCTCTTCATGTAAATCTGGCCACGGAACCTTCACAGTTCTGCTGAGCTGATGGTAATTGTTGGTGTCTCCTGAAAGGCTTTTCATCCAGCACAGAGACACTGCCCTGACTGCTGAGTTCATTTCCTTCCAGATGTGAAGGATGGATTCTTCAGTCAGGTTTCCATTCCCCTTCCTTTTTCCCCATTTCTACTCAGCTGTTCCTGGAGGAACAACTCCCACCTCATGTCCCTCTTTAAAACAGAGGTAGGGATTCCTCAGGTTTTCTTTTCCCTCCCCATGGTGACACCTGAGCAGACACAGCAATTTCTACCAGCAAAGCCAGTTCTTTTTTTTCTAAGTTACACTTTTTCATTGGTGAACTGGCAAAGCTTCACTTGTAGGCAAAGTAACTTTTTGCTACAGCATAATAAAAGACTGAAAGAATGCAGGAAATAAATTGTACATTATTAACTGTCACAGCTCTCCCTGAAAAGCAACAAATCCAGCCACTGGAACAGAATCTTGAGCTTTGATGCTCAAGATCATACTGTCCCAGAGACAAAAGATTAAAATCTTTACACAATGAGAAAAAGCTTTCTAAATCCTGAGCTGAATGAGGTGTGGGATCAGAGCCCTTGGTTCCCAAGCATGGAGAACACTCAGTTGTAACTCTAAATAGACACAACAAAGTGAAGTTTGTAAGCACAGCCCAGGAAGGACATCCTGGGGAAACACAACAACTTCCCCCCTCTCACCCCCATTTCCAGTTTTCACGAAGGATTGCACTTTTGGGGACTGTTCTGAAACTACTCCCTGCTATCACCCTTGTGGGTAATATAAATGTCTTTGAGGGCTTTTTAAGCATTCATAAAATTTACAAGAGACATTACTTTGTTGAACATCCACAGTGAAGAGGCCCCTACAGATAACTGCGATGACATCACTGACACAGTGGTGTGTCAAATGAAATTAAACTCAACTAATGAGCTCCTGCAACAAGTTATCATTTCAAACCGTGAGCACTGTGAAACTAAAGAAACAAGCAGGCAGCTGTTCCATGACCAGTAACTAATGAAGGCTGGGGTGGCTGCAGACCTGTCCTTCCATGGGACACCATCACCAGGCAGGACACAGAGGTGCTGTGGGCAGTTTGGGGCTGTGCACTGGCAGCAAAGCTGCCGTGAAATCCAACAAATCCAGTGTTGTGCAAGCCTATCCCTCAGCCAGGGCATTCATTTGGGGCTTTGCACTGGTAACAGTGTAGCAGTTTTCATGGACCGTCTAACTAAGCCAAATGGGACAGGCTTTCTATCTGATTACAGTGCCCAACACATGAAATACATCAGGGAGGACCAGGGACACTCCGGGGAACATGTTGCATTTCCTTGGGACACCAACTACAAAGCGCAGGTGGTGTTTCCACTGAAAATGCAGATCTAGAAGTAAAGATGACAAATACCTAATTTTCAGCCAAGTAATTCAGTATAAATTTAGAGGGCTTTCCAAGAGGCCTATGTGTCTGGAGTCATAGTCTGAATTAGCTGTCAAACAAGTCTACTCAGCCTAGACCACAGAAAAGTATCATCAGAAAGTTTACCAACCACTTGTTGAGAAGTCCTACAATTTAACCCTTTTAGCAAAAAATGAAAATACAGGCAGACCCTTCCCTGACCTCAAGTTTTACAAGGAAGTAGCAAACATGCATGCAGGTTCTGTTGTGCCACTGCCACGTGCTGACACTTACCTTTCTAAACACAGGAGCAGCAGCAAAATAGGGGATGAGTGTAGCATCAAATGTCACAGCTGTTCACTAAGCAGTGCACATGCAAGCCTTAAAAATTCTGCTGAAAATCTGGAATCTGGTTTTAAATGCTACCTTTGGCAAAACAAGTTACAATTTTTCAAGGCTTAATTAACGTCGGAACAGAAGGGGGAAAACCTCCACCTATTTTTGTTGTAGAGGTAAGAAAACATTCTGACAGCATTTACAAAAAGCAGATTATTTGCTGCATGGTACACCCTAGGAGAAAGGCAAACATATATCTGTTGTGGCAGAGAGAGAAAGGTCACTATGATCCCATTCTCTGATGTGTCCAGTTTCCCTTTTATAGCCATTTACTTGGCAGAGGCACAAGGCAAGTGTGATGAAGCAGCAGAACACACATACTGTAAACTAAGAGCATCAGACAAGCTACTTGTCTCAAACCTCCTCCCCCTAAAACTACTGAAGGCCATTTTAGCTTTCTTGTGCAACCCTGTTCTCCAGCATACTTACACTTTAAGTACCAAAAACTGACTATTACACACAAACTCAGAACAGCAGAAAATAAAAAAAGATGGTAGGAAGATACACAGCTCATTACTTTTGATAGCTGAAGAACATGACTAAACAAAAAACTCTGCTCTTAAAGGAAGAGGAGAGCAAGAAGCTGCTTTGTCCAAGCCAAACCACACTGGAACTGTGCCTTGTGCAGCTGAAGGGCACGGAGGGGGATCATGCAGGCTAAGTTTAGCCTTGTAAGGCTCCTGACCCCAGGTATCCTCTGCAAGCAGAGCCTGGGGCACCTGAGGGTGACCAAGCACAGGGCCCTCACAGAGCTGCTCTCAACTCACTCATCACACTCCTCTGTGTAGCATTGATTTTAGCTTAACTGCTCCTAGTGAAATTTAAATTGTACCTTAAGTGAAGCTAGTGGATGTTCTGGACCAAGTAAACTCCAATGAAAGGAAGCCAAATCTTCATCAGGTAGAATATGATTACCTGGAACATAATGCAGAAACTCATTTAAGTACACCACAAAATGTTATACACAGTTCCTACAGACAGCAAACAAATCTGCAATCAGCCCTCAACTCCCCATCAAGAGGATTAACAGATTAAACTTGCAGATAGCTTTTTGTTACTCCAGAAAAACCTAATTAACATTCTGCTGCTGCAGCAAGAGCCACTTCCCTCTGTGTGAGGAGCACTCTTCCATGAAAGCAGCTCACTCACAGCAGCAGCAGAGCCAGGCACAACACGGGGTCCCACCTCAACCCGGCATGTCCTGCCAGGGAATGCTCAGTAGGATTTCATCCTGCAGGTGCACCAGGGTAAGAACATCCTGTTGCTCCCTGACACACTCTGGAAAGGCCTTTCTGCATCTCAGCAGTGCCCTTAGTGATCCAC
Source organism: Xenops minutus (assembly GCA_035221455.1). Taxonomy (NCBI): domain Eukaryota; kingdom Metazoa; phylum Chordata; class Aves; order Passeriformes; family Furnariidae; genus Xenops; species Xenops minutus. Next base: position 20,399,956 of record JAWWEE010000021.1, read on the forward strand.
ATGGGAGCTGCCTCTGGAATCTGCACTCTGCTGCCCTATGCAGTGTGGGTCAGGCAGCAAGGCAGCGGGCAGCTTCAGCCAGCGCTCAGGGACACTGAGCAGGTTCCCAATTCCTGAAGTTTCTCTCACTGAGCTGACCAGCTCAGATGGGACCCTCCACTGGCAGCAGTGAAGGAATTGGGAAATCATTTTGTTGTTCCCATGGACAGAGACTGTATTTACCATACTGCTCATAACCTATGTTGTTGGGTTTTTTTTCCTAAAGCACATCACACTCAAAAAAAAAAAAAAACCAAATCACCAAAACAACAAAAAAACCCCCACCTAAACATTCTTACTAGGAAACATTTCAAACATTTGAATTAATCAAAGATGTAACTAATCAACCACTGATGAAGTTCAGTGGCTGTGCATCCAAACTTTAAAAAGAGCTAAACAGAACGTACTCATAATATTCTGGCAGAAAACTTCAGGATATTTTCAATACCTGGCTTTATAAGGCAGCAGCTTAGTAGTGAATGCATTGTTCATAAAGAATATGACAAGATTCTTTGAACATTATAACAATTGTTTCCTTTCTTAATATTTTGCTTGTAAAATCATCTAGTTTGCTCTTAATGCTCTTTAACATGTGAAAGCCAGGAAAGCAGTCCCCTGCCTGGTGATGAGCAGATGCCCTCTCAGAGAGGGAAGTCTTTGTGTCCAATCAATACTTTACCTACTACTGAGATCTCAGCAAGGAGATGTTATTTTCATTCATTAGGAGCTAGGCTTTAACCTCTCAACAGAAAGATGCAACAAGTTTGCACGTAACAGCCATTCTTCGTAATCTAGTCAAGGTAAGATTAGACAGTCTTTAGAATACAGGTCTGACAAAATCTATTGTACCCAGAGATCCAGAGAGCTCTGTGATAACTGACAGTAACTCCTGCAGATGCTAGGATTACCTTTTAAAATAGTCAGGGCTTCTCTCCCTTCCACCAAAACCTCAATTTTGTTTGGTCTCCATCTGTCATTGCAGTTAATTCCATCCCCCTGAACACACATAAGACAGTGTCACTGTTTGAACAGTTCTCACCCCGTACTGAAGTGCAGGATTTAGGATGCTGAAGTGCAGCAGTGTCTTTTGTGGGCCAAATAACAAGTGTGCCTGTACTTACCTTATGTAGTTCTAAAATTTTACTGAGGAACAGAACGAGATTCCATAACTAAACATGTTACAAAGTGCTGTCACAGTGGGAAAGAGATCAGCGTTACATAAGCAACCTCTATTTCTTGACCTGGCTGAACAACCTCAACATATATTGATTTCTCCCATTTTAATGGCTTATTATAGTGTATGCCTTAGTTTTTTTAAAAGCAATTAGGTACTAATTGAAGCCACTGCCCTTTCTAAAGAGTTCACTGAATTACAGCCCTATACCTCACACTGGGTTTGTTTTTCTACTGCTGAAGCTTGGGCTGCTTTTCTTTTTTTAAATTATTCTGAAGTATTTGAATCAAAATTTACAAAAGAACCCAAATCAACTCCCTGTTTACATCAGCAGCAATCAGAACAGAACTTTTGAAGAGCATACTCTTAGAGAATACAGTATCCAGGCCACACTTAACCCACCCATGCCAAGAATACTCCTTATAATATAAAGCTACAACTATAAAACCCTTCTGCATAAACAGCTGGAAGAAGGAAAAAACCCATAAACCAAAGAAACCAATCACAGTGTACAGAACCTCCTCAGAAAGCAACCTTTAGAAGTTTGCCTGGTTGGTACAGTCAGAAAAATATTTTTTCTGTAATACTTCAATAGAGACTTGGTCCCTGAATAGAACTCAAGCCCAAATCATTTGCCACTGAGAACACTTTTTAAACTGCCCAGGTCAGTGTTGTTCCTCAGGCTCCCCCAACTGCTCAATGTGAGGCTGAAACTTTCAGGATGTTTTTCCTCTTTCAGTATCCCCAAACTGACCCTCGGAGTTAAGGACAAGAAAGTATCTGAGCACAAAGAAATTTGAGGTTTCTGGATACAGGGAAGCAGACCTGCAGGCCTGAAATTGAATATGGATATCTCAGCTGTTGTGATAGTTTAGGCCTTCTGAAATTTGCAAACATTAAAGCAGCAGCTTAACTGTAATTATTTCAGAATACATTATTTTATTCCTACATGAAGCACTAGCACAGGCAGTTACACTGCTGTACCCAGCAAAAAATTCATGTGCCTTCCCATGTCACCAAACACACACTCACTCAGTCCTTCCCATTGCCATTTTCTTTATTCTACTCATCAGGACCAAGAAGACCCAAAGAGGCCACAGGAGCAAGAGCAGAATAATCTGTGAAGCCAGACAAGCCCTTAGATATTCAATAAAAAAATATAAAAAATAGATCTGAACAAGTTACCCTAATTTAAATATATTGCATGCTGTACACAACTATATGCATATACACACTTCATACTTCACTTTAAAAAAATAAAAAGTTACTATATTACCTAGGCTACAAAAGTAAAAACATGTTGTCAGTACTTTAAATCAAACTGGATCTGTTTGTTGTCAGCTTATATAACCACTTCCTATCCCAAATACCTAGGGCTCCTAAAATTCACTCATATAAAAATAACACAAAGCCCCGAGTGCAGAAAGATCTTCAGAGTATCTTCTGTTCTAACCCTGACTTCCATGAACTTTATTCTGCTTACTCATACTGAATACACACACACACACAAGAAATGCAAAGGAATACCCAGAACTAAACTTGTAGCTGAACTGGGTTTTTTTAACCTTTGTACCAATTTGGGAGAGGGGGTTGGAAAAAGCTACCAAATCTCTATCAAGCATGTGAAATGACCTCGAATTTCTTTCTCCTAAGAGCAAGCTGAAAAACATTCGGTCCTGTAAGACAGCAAGAGAGAAAGACATTCAAGAGCTTCTTGAGTAAAACTGCAAACCCTTCAGAAACTTTACCAGAACTTTTCTCACCTACTGTTGGATATAACCAAGCAAAGCCTCAGCAGGCCATGCAGCTGGAACTGTGTGATGAATTAAAGCCATGCCATTCCCATGTACTTTCCATGAATTCCAAAAAACATATCTGCAACTGGGAAACTGCTTTTCCAGCAGTAATTCTTACTCACTGACCTGGCATGCACCAACTTATTTATAGACTGCAAAACAAAGCCAAGCAATAGTAGTCTGTCATGCAATTCCTGCAATGGCAGCTCAGGCAACCCTCTGCCTGCCCTCCCTACACCTGTGCAGGCAGGACAAACACACACTGACAAAAGCAACTCCAGCTACTCAAGCTACTTGTGGCTTTCTACTGCAAGATCCATTGGTTCTTTCCCTCTTAACATGGAAGATGCCTGCCTGGACTGGAAACAATATTAAAGACTACTAAAGTATTAGTATTTTAAAGGAGTAACACACAGCCTTTCCCATTCACAGCTTTCAAAGGAGAAGTTTTATTCCTCTATCATGTACCAATACTGAAACACAAAGTCAGTAAGAAAACAAACAAACAAACAATCCAGTTTTCTTAATTTGTTTGCACAGCGTGACAAGATCAAGAACATGGCTGCTCCCAAAAAAGCAGTTAAAATGCTGTTCCAAATAAATCTTATTCATTGGAGTCAACTTCGTCAGTAATTAATTCACTCTTCCATCTGAGAGAGTAAGACAGTTATTCTCTACCACTGCTATGGAAATAGAGTGCGTTAAAACTGTTCCATTTAAGCAGAAATGTGAAACTGGAGACATTCCCACCTCTGCTCCTTACAGATCCCACACCACTGAGCATGACAAGCAGGAGGGCTAACAAAGTATCCAGACAAAACCCATGGAATGGTCTGACGGCAGTCACCCGTGTTTTCAGAAATGTGGAGTTCCACAACACATTTCTGATGCAGCTGATGTGCTGCCATATTTGTCCAGTACTCATTTCTGAGGGGAAAAAAGAGCCCCTGCAATCCAAACACCTTCACTCATAGGTGTTATTTTTAGGTAGAATTCAGGACACAAGTACGCTTCCAGTCTGGAAAGTGTATCATTGAAACTAGACCTCATATACTATAAAGGACCCAAACTAGTAGAACCACAACTGTCCTGATTCCCCCCTCCACCCATGGAGAACATTCTGGCCAGGCAGAGCTCTGCCCAATCCCTACTTTCAACTCTTCTTTCTAGACAGCCACAATTTGCATTGCTCACAGGTCTCTACAAATTGGGCATGTCTGACCTCATAAACACACATCCAGTCCACAGCAGGAATGTCTGAAACAAAGGGCTGCCTTTCCCCAGGTGCTTTGTCAAACAAAGTACACGCATGTTATTTTAAAGCAGTTAATGTTCACTGAAATCGTAAGGCTGACTAGCAGCATCTTCACTTACCTAAAAGAGCAGCAAAAATAGGAAAACGATTTGGATTCAGGTCCAGTTGCTTGGCAACTTCATGCATTAGGTATTGGCTTGTTGTGAGGCTTTTCCCATTCCGGCTCAGTTTTAGGGCATGGGCACTGAAATAGTAAGGGATGTTGCACAATGCATAATCGGAGTCATATGCAACCAAACCATGGAAACCTTTTTCTCTGCAGAAAGCAATTACTTCTTGATGATGATCCTCAATGCTCTGTGCAACCTATAGTGGAAGACAGAGCAATTAGCTCCAGTGTAAATGGCAGCACTGATTTATCACAACTATTACGATATAGTGGGTCTTTCTGAAACTATACATGTGCATTTAAGACACTCGAGATATATTTGAAGTAATGAAACCACCCCAGTGACGCAGCACACACGGACAGGACGTAGGGAGAGCCTGGAAGCACAGTACACACTCCTGGAAGCCCCCAGGCTGCAGTGGATTCTGTACTGCTGAACTCATCTGAAGGAACTGTTTATTAACAGCAACACTCAAACTCTAAAGATGTTACTGTACCACTGTCTGTCCCACTCGTGAGGAAAGCCTTGAGACTGTGGGTACTCCAGCAGCCCAGCACACCAAGGTGCCCCCCATGAGCAAGCAAACCCATCACCCCTTTTAAAGTTTTTTGGCCCCCTTTTAAAAGAGCCAAACACAACCCCAGATGAACAGAGGTAACTTTCTTGACCTTTCAAACGCCCACCTTGCTCTGTTCAGCCAACTTTTTTCTTCTTTCCACTTTCAGCCTACCCCTTTATGCACAGCTGTGTCTGATGGTGCAAAGTGCTTTGAGTTTATAGCCCAAACTTCACCTCTCCACTCCCGTTGCCTAGCAAAGCACATATTTTAGGCTACGGCAATCAGATGACTCGAACAGACATGTTGTGCAGGGAGACATGGGCCAATTCCTAATGTTGGAAATATAAAAGCAACCCTTTCTTATCAAGAAGCTTACACTGAAACCAAAAACCCCAGAAGGACAGGTCAGTCCCTGCAGTCCTGCATTCCCACACACCATCAGAAACTGCTACAACTCCAGTGTGCACAGGCACAACCACAGCCAGCTGAGGGCTTTGGATCCCTAGTGCTTCCACCATCCACATACGTAACACACATCCAGTGATTTGGAAACCCTTTTGCAAGCTGGGTGTTGGTACAACCTCCCCTCACTGAGTATTCCATTCTAACAACAATGTAGATAGCAAGCTATCCCAAAATAGACTAGTACAAAACTATTAGCCTCAGTCTCCACAGCACGCATGAATAACTGCAGCCTCAGTGCCAGTGAGGCCATTTATTTCCTCTGCAGAACAGGAGAGAGGGTCCCACATGCCACAGCCCACCCCAGCAGCCCTCTAGTCATCCACAGCAAATTTGGAGACCCTTCCTCTACTACTCATGCCTTGCACTTGCTGAACCTGATGCTGAATTATGGTATACCAGGGAGGTAAGTCAAAAGTTGTTTCTCCTATGTACCTTCAGGAGATGTTTCCTTCCAAGTCAAATCCTGAGCAGCAGAACAAGCCAGCGCTTCACCTGTGATATCCCTGATCAAACACCAGCTCACTGAGCTTTCCCTCCTCATAATCCTACCAGCCTGTAGTCTGCAGAAAATGTTACTTCTTCAGAAACTTCCTTGATGGAGTGTTTTTGAAATCTACTTTGCTCATGAGAAAAACACAGGTACTTGTTTTCTAACAGTGATGCTGTCCTCTAGCATAAGGTGTGAGAGAAACCATAAACATCTTTGGAAGAATTTAAAGACACCAGATTTACACAATTCCTAACTAAAGGAGGGCAACTTAGGCTTCACTCCACCTCCAGTCCCCAGTCTTCACAGGTTTTAAAGGAGAAAAATCCCACTGATGTTCTTTCATTAAGGATAGATAGGTTTCAATTATACTAATAAATCTAAACCCAATCTCTCTGCATGCATGACAAGTTCCTCTGAACTATAAAAAACCAAGTGAGAACTGCAGCACTAGGTGTGACATGGGTGTGCAGATAAGCAAGAGGAAGCTCGGTGTACCTGCTCTGATCTCCTGTGAGCTATTTCCTCTACCTCCACAGCCTCCAGGTCCCTCCCCATTTCACAGAGCTCTCTGACACAGCACGAAGCTGCTGGGTGTTCAGGGAACACAAGAATCCATGTTCAAATAACTGAACCATCACAGGGAAAGGAGCTGTATTTACCAAAGTACAGTTAACCCACAATGTAAAACTCTACCAAGATGAGAGTCAGAGATATCTCAGAGCTCTCACAAACAGAGACACTAAGGCAATGTGCAGCTTCAAACCAATCCAGGGAGGGGGGATGTGGGGGAAAGCACAGCCAGGAGTTCGGAATCATTTTCAAGTCTAAATCTTGTGTAAACATTAATGGTGCTGGCTCAGAAAAAGAGAATCCTGCCTGGGTAAATGGGCACAAACACCTTTAGGTACTGAGAACAAAACAGTCTCCCCGCCGAAGTATTAAAGATGTTAAGATCTCCATTGCCTAAATATTTAAATTTTAGCAAACCTACTTCACATAAAAGTTTCTTTTAAGAATTATTTCCCCCAAACTGAAGAATACCAGGTCACAATGAAGCTAAGAACCCGCAGGATATTTGTTATAACCTGGAGGAACCTGTTATTTTTACATCCTGCTGAAACCATCTGTGAGTGATTTATAATTGTTCTGGATGGAAGACATTACTCTTTTTCTCCCCTCTAATTACCAAAATAGATTAAATTCATAGGCAGTTCCTAGCTTCACACAGAAACCTTCTAGTCGAGACACAAATGCTTCCTAAAAATATGAAAATCAGTTTCATATTTAAAGTCAATCAGTATTCTCAAACCCAACTTCTCAAAACAAAGCAAGAAAACTGTACAGCTTAACAACTGCCTTATGCATATGTAAATCTAAAATATCACCCATACATGCAAAAAAAAAAAAAATCACCCCTTCAAGATGCATTTGCTCTTTGCCCATCAGGAGGGCTATGCCCAAGTGAGAGCAAGAATAAAACTGGAGGAAGGTTTAGAGAAAGAAAGATATATGCAATAAAGCAGATTTAGAAAGATAGTAAATCATATCAGAGAAGAAGAAAAGCAGAGAAGGAACGTGATTTAAGCTCAGCAGTAACTTTGATGAGTATTATGCATGTGACCACTATAACCATGCAATATCCTTCCTAACCTAAAAAGCAATCCATTAAAATCAGATTTATCCACAGAGTTTCTCAATAACTGAAAAAAACAGGAATTGCTGATACCCTTCCCATCCCCAGGACAGCTGAGCAGTGCAGAGAACCAGCCCAGTTTGGACATGCATGGTGGTGGCTCAGTGGTGTGAACAGGCACAAACTCCCCCCACGCCCCCTGTACTTGGTAATGAGCTGCCACCTCCCAGGGCTAACCTGACACAAATATCCACCCCCAAAACCCTCCCCATCAAATCTGGATGTTGTATTTATTGGGATTTTTCTAATGACAGAAAAGGGACTGGGTATGCGTGTACTCACACTCCTATAGCCGCTTCCAGAGATTAGGAATAAGACCTGTAACCAAGAAACCATCCGGGAGCTAATGCTGCAGCTAAGCTTGAAAGCAAACAGAGTGCTACAGGTGACACTGCTGTCAAATGTGGCAGCTTGGATTGGATATAAGGTACCTGAGCCAGGGCTGAGACAAAGAGTGTTTAACAAACTAACAGCCAGTTCAACACACTACAAAACTATTACAAACACCACATTCCCACTGATACCAAAACAGCTGGCTTCCTGTCGGGTACTACATATTTCAGGGCTGCATTAAACCAAAGGCTCCTTTTTAATACATTAAAAGAAAAAAACATTCTTATTTTACCTCATTCATCGCTTTTACTAATGATCTCTAAGTCTCAATAACAAATGAAGGAAGATTTATAATGCACCCACAAACAGACCAAGGTAAAGACCTTCACTGCACAGCCCCTAAAACTTTTTGCTTGAAGAACAAAAGTTACTTCCTGGCTACAAAAAAATCCCCAAAAGCTCAAATGAGAGGCTCTTTTTGCTCCAGTGCAAATCCTCACCACCAAAAACACGTAACACAGTTCTGCTTCTAGGCTGACCAGGAAAACACAGGACTGCAGCAGACACGGCCACAACCTCCTCCCTTTAACCAAGGCCAAGCCCAAGACATCACGCTTGGCAGAGCTCTACAAGAACGAGCTTCTCCTCCGCTTCCAGTTGGTTCCGCACGCGCTTTGCCCGGCGTGGGGACCCAATCCCGGCCACAGGGTGGGACTTCCATTGCCCAACACCCGCTGCCGGCCGGCGTGGCTGCACTCCAGCTCCCAGTTCCTCCATGGATGGGCCTGGCCCAGCGAGCAGGCCACTACGAGGGAGCAGCAGCAGCAGCTCCCGCCCCGTTGGCAGAACTTGGAGAAACTTCACCCAAAGTCACCTTTGGGGTGAGCTCCTCGCAGAGAGGCTGCTGTACCCCAGGGCTGCAGCCCGGCCAGAGTGTTCCTAATCCGGCAAAAGGCCAAAGAGCATTAAGCTGCTGCCAGTGATCGAGCGTGCAACTCCGAAGGTTACATAATATTTTTCTACACACAAAAGTAATTTAGGATAATAAAGCCTACGAGTATGTGCTTCCCTCCCGCTGCTCTTCCCTCCCCAGCGGGGAGGCGAGCAGGCAACTCCTAAAACTGCAGCTTCATCCCCGGGCTTGTTTTTCCAGCGTCTTGTGTTTCAAGATACACAATCGCCGGGCTGAACAGAGACCATCGTAAATCAGGAACGCCGTGCGGAGAGATGCGACGTGGTCATATCCTGCAACCTTTGAAATCGCGGCCTTCGCCTGCGACATGGCCATGGGGCCCGGATCCGCCGCCAAGGGCTCTTTGTGGGGCTGCAAACCCGAGGCTGCCCCTCAAAAAAAGGGGTTTAAACGAAGGACTGTCAGCTCGGCGCTGCTGACTGCACGAACTGGAAGCGTTGCTGTTATGGAGTAAGGTGAGAGTTTATCCTAACGCCTCGTTTTTAAACGCTTGTTGGTAGTGGGAAAACACTGAGCCCAACACAGAAAAAAAAACAAAACCCAAACCAAACACCCTCCGTAAAGGCGAAACTGCAGCTCTGTGATTTCTGCAGCGAGCCATTTCCCCTCCAGCCCAAGTTTAAACCACTCGCCTCAGCCGGGAACTTGTTGCAGATCCACCCTGCGCGAGAACTAAACTGATTAATTATCTCCCCCCACGGCCGCCACCACCTCCCCTCTCCTCCACGACGAGCTCCAGGGGATGCCTCTCGCCCACCCGGCCTCGCCGTGCCGTGCCACAGCCCACGAGGCGAGCAGGGACATTTTGAGTCGAAGGGAGCGACAGAACATGGAGGCAGAAGCGGCGCCTGGAGCCGGGCCGGGCCGCGGGCGCTGCCGGGGCCTCCGGGCCGGGGCAAGGAGCCGAACCCCCGCGGGGGATTGGGGCCGGCACAGGCTGCGGGGGCAGGGGGGCACTGTGAGGCGCTGAGGGGAGCGGAGACGGTGCCCCTCGTTACCCCGGACACCCCGCACACCGCCAGGCCGGGCCCCTCGGCAGGGCAGGGCAGGGGAGGGGGCGCCGGGCAGGGCAGGGGGCGCCGGGCCCAGGGCAGGGCAGGGCAGGGCAGGGGGCGGCGGGCCCCTCCTCACCTTGATGTGGAAGCGGATGAGGGCCAGGCGGATGCAGTGCGCCATGCAGACGGGCGGCAGGAACCAGACCTTGGGCGGCGGGGTGCCCTTGTTCTGGACGTGGCTGACGATCTGCTGCGCCGTCTGGCGCTCGTTGCCCTGGCGCTTCACCCACTCGTGCAGCCGGGCCTTCTCCAGCGCGCCGTTGAAGAAGACGAAGAGCTCGATGTTCCCGTTGAAGCAGGCCTTGGCCAGGGCCGCCAGGTAGCCCAGCATGTGGTTCCACTGCCCGCCGCTCACCCAGTCCGTGTAGAAGCCGCCGTAGAGCCGGTGCAGGCAGTTGTCGGCGTCGATGAGGAGGCGCAGCGGGGTCTGGGGGGGCCGCTGGCGGCCCCCACCCACGAGGCTGCCCCGCGCCAGCTTCTGCAGCTCGACGGGCACCACGGCGCTGGGGCAGTGCTTCTCGATGTAGTCCTGGAATCCCTGCACTCCCATGGTGAGCACCGGGCGGCGGCGGCGGGCGGGCGAGCGGGGGCCCGGCGGTGGCGGCGGCGGCGGCGGCAGCGGGGTCTGGGCTCGGGCCGGGCGGCGGCGGCGGGCGGGCGGTGCGGGCGGTGGAGCCGGGTGGGAGCGCTGGCTGCCGTCGGTGGCCGATCAGGGGGGAGTTGTGTGGATTAGTGGGGGGCTCATGGCTGCCGCGGCCGCCATGTGCTGCGCTCACAGAGCCATGGCTCGGGGATCCGGGCGGCTGCGGCTCCGACTGCCGGGGGGCGGGGGAGCGGCCGGGCGCGCAGGAAGCCAACCCGCCGCTGCCGCCGCCTGCGGCAGCGAGAGCGGAACGGGCGGGACTTGGCGGCGGCCGCGCTGCCACTCACACCGCGCGGGGCGGGGCGGGGCGGAGAGCCGGGCGGGCCTCGGCACCGCCGGGGCGCGGAGTGCGGGGCCGCGCTCGGCTCGGCTCGGCTCGGCTCGGCACGGCCAGGCACGGCACGGCACAGCCAGGCCCGGCCCGGCCAGGCTCGGCTCGGCACGGCACGGCCAGGCCAGGCCAGGCCAGGCTCAGCACGGCCAGGCC
>JAWWEE010000021.1:20420650-20435054 GCA_035221455.1 Xenops minutus
GCCCCAAGGCTGCCAGAGCTGCAGGAGGGTTTGGATGATGCTCTGGGGCACAGGGGGTGACTCTTGGGGATGGTCCTAGGCAGAGCCAGGAGTTGGACTGGATGGTCCTTGTGGGTCCCTTCCAACTTGGCACATTCTATGATTCCATGATTTGTTTGTGCTGCTCAGGTGGCTGGTATAGAACAAAGAGATTTTGCACATGGGCAGAGTTTTGCATCCAATCCTTTTGCAGCCATCTGACCCAGGAGCTTTGCTTTCTACATAAATGGTCTGTCCTGCTTGCCCTCGTAACGCTTCGAGCATGGTTTTTGTGTGCATCTCCTTTTTCTGAGGGCTGTGCCAGCCGTGGCATCTTTAAAAATGAAAGTCCTGAAAAATTCTTGCGCTTTTGTTACCAAGTGCTGTTTTTTTTCCTTTTACAACATTGATGGTATTTGAAACTGAGTAGATCCGAGGGCAGATAATTCCGCCCTTTTCTGTTTCAGCGAACGCCTGCCAGCGTGCTCCTACAAACCTCACAGCTTGCACAGAGCAGCAGAGCTGAGCTGATGCCAGGAAAGTGCTTGTCTTGTAAAAGGTAACGTTTAAACTTGTGTATTCCCAGGTTCTGTAATTACAGGTTATCCGTTTGGTTTTCATTCTTTCAGCAAGGTCTGAGACGTTGGTGTCGTAGGTTTTTCTGCCTGATCCACAGAGATCACTCCCTCATCTGCATTTATCCTTCTAAAGATACATCACTTGAACTTTACCCTGTGACTTTCTTGCCTTACATCAGTCAGGAAAACATTTAAAAATGAAAGAAATAAATATTTTTCACTTGAGGCAGCTCTTTTGCAAAAGATGAAAATACATAAAACCCCCTCAAGCTTGTCACTTGCTGACAGAAACTCTGACTTTTGAAAGTTGTACACACATGCAGCCTGGCCTGCGTTCAATGTCTCGACTGCCACGAAACTAGAAACATTAATTAGCATAAAAAATTTGTAGTCTAGTTCTGAGAAAGCAAAAAAAAAAAAAAAAAAAAAGATAAGTACTACACAATTCTCATTTATGGGAGCATTCTTATTTTCCAGAAAACATCAGTTTAATTCTCCAGATACTCTCAGTACATCCAGCAACTTTTATTCTCCCCCCCCTCCACATAATACAGCCCAGGAGAGTGTCTCTTTAAATTCATTTATAAAATAATTCAGGACTGTGGGTGTCTTTGATCTGTTCCTCTCTGCTAAAGTACAGAAGAGAAGAACATGTCGCTTAGCAACCCTGCTTAGCCAGCACTGGGGGAGACAAGAGGGATGGATGGTCCAGAGCCACAAAACGGCAGGATTAAGCCCAGTCAGGAAACTAAACTTTGGACAATCCTTCTCAAAAGTGAAGCAAGCAAACAAACAAGAATGGATGTTTGCAGAATTGGGTAAATCCACTTTTTCCTTTTTTTTTCTTTAATTTAATACCCCACTCGTGGTCTATTAATAGCAGTCTTCCTCCCAAATGAGAAAATCCAGCACGGGATGGACGATGCAGGCTTCGACAGCTTCAAGGCTGGGTTTCAGCTGGAAGCAACCTGAAGTTTCATTTTAACCCAGTTCAAGAGATTTTAAATAGAATTAGCATTGTCAAGACTAATTGTAATTAATTTCATACTGCAGTTTTCGTCTTAACACTTCGCATATATTCTGTGTGAGTCTCACCCTGTTGCTGGACAGCTGAAGTGTCCCCAGCCCTGCTTACCAAGGGTCACTTGTAAATAAACCCCAGGTTCTCTGAGCACTTACCAGGCTGTGATTTGCTGGTAACTAGGTAACATCTTAGTAGCTGTGAAAAAATACCAGTTGGGAAAGTAACTTTGCACTGAAGCAGATGAGCCCTCAGCCAACCTCTGCCCTTGCTCAGCTGCAGGACAGCAACGTCCTGCAGAGCTGTGACAGGAAGGGCCACCAGCTCAAACCCTCCTCCTCTTGCCCTTGCTGACCAGTGCCAGCCTAGAGCAGCCCTGATTTATTTTTTTCCCAGACATCAAACCCCAGAGCTCTGCATGGCTGAGTTACAGAAGAAAAAGTGGTGCAAAAAACCTGTGTGAGAGGGAAAAAGGGCAGAACTAGCCCACTTCAACATCTCACACAGATAGAAGATAGCTCAGAATGCCATACAGGTAAATTGTTCCAGCTGGTCTTCTATTAATGATCCTAAAGATTATTTTAAATCTCAATTTTTGCACCACTTTCATGTGCTACTCACCTCTAACTTATTACTGAACAGTTAAGAGAAGCCCTAAATGCTAGTGGTTCATGTTCTCCCAGAGCTCAGTGCAGGCAGTGCTGTGCTCAAACCCCAGCAAAGCTGCAGGTGATCAGACTGAGTGCCTGCCTCCATCCACAGGCTGGGAGCTTGTCTAAACTGGCATCTGCTGCATATTCCAGCTATTACAAACATACCTGAAACCAGACATTGTTTGACTCTGGGGTAACCTTGTTTTTAATCTAGTAAGGGAAGTGGTAACTGCTAATGTGGAGCTCATTCAGAGCTCAGGCTCTTAGAATGATCTACTGAAGAACTTAATATGTAAGTGACAAGATCATTTTTATTGTCCATATCTAGCAAAGACCTGTAGGGTAGAGTCCTGTCTTCAATGAGAATTTTACTGGTTGCTGCAGGAGAGCCTGGATTTTACCCAGGATCTCGGAGTGTGCTTTTTGTATTGGCAAATGCTCATGTAATGTGATTCTTTGGAGAAATTTAATTAAAGAGAAATGTGTAAGGCACTTGGCATTAAGTGATCTAAGTTTGTTAACGTAGAGTATGGAGAATGAAGCCCAAATTAGAAGCAAATAACACTAACTAACTTGAGCATTTCCATAAAAATTACTTTAGAGTGAAGCTTGTATTTTTGTAACACATATTTTCTCTATGCTTTCACTTTTAGGATCCAAACAAATTTAGAGGCTTTATTTGAAATGTCACAAGCTGAAGCAAACCCCAATGACTTGACTTTGTCTTTTCTCTCTGTTACACCAGGGTCAACAATTCTTTACTGTAACTCAATACTGAAAAAGTATTTTTGCTGACTGCCCAAATCGAGGGGGAGGGGGAGTCCAGCAACAGTAGAACTCTTTCATTTGTGCTTGTGTTTACAGTACCAGTTCATACGCTTAGTGGTTTGGGTTTTTTTTAGGAAACAGAAATATGTAATACCCATAAGGCCAAGATGATCTTTATTGGAGCTTCTTGCTGCAAATACTTTATGTGATTTCTCCAACAGATACAGAACATCTCCAGCTTCTCGAGCAGACTTTGTGAGGCTGAGAGTCTTGAGGGACGTGCTTTGGACTACACTGACTTAAAACCCTGTACAATTAACATAGCTTTCTGCTTATGGCATCCAGGTTCCCAGATCAGGATGATACATGAAGAAAGCATGCAGATAAGGCATCATTTGCCCAAACATGTCGTCAGAAACTGACTTCCTAAAGGTATGTCTCAGGCTCGCAAATGCAAATACAGATGTGTGATGTTGTTCCACTTCAGAGCAATCATTGTAATATTCCTATGATGCAGATTACCTTCACAACTTCTTAATCCCAGTACTGACACAGGGAGAGTAATCTGAACTCCCAGGAGCATCATGTTGGAGAACTCTCCATTTGGTTCAGCAATTCTTGAAAATATATTGGCCCAGCTGACAGTGAGGAAAAGATTTCTGGTGTGGTACCACAAAGCAACAGCCCCTGTTCTCAGGGAAAAATCTCTAATCTGAAATGTATCAGACCAGTTCTTTCTCTTGTAATCTTCTAAATGAAAATAGAATTATTCAGCTTTTTGTCACGACGTATAGAAAAGTGAGAAGTCAAAAATAAGTCTCAGCTGTTCCTCAGTGGAGGGACAATGGCTGTCTTTTTAAAGTAAGCACACTGGTCCCACTGCCCTCTGCAAAACAGTGGGACATCACAGAAAGTTTATTTGGTGTTTGTTTCCCCAGGAATCAGTAATTACCACAAGGAGAACTGCAGAGAGGTTGGGCATCTTTACTGCTTGGAGTGCCATCACCACAAAACTCACTCCAGCACCAGGCAGCTGGCATAGAAATGGACTGAAAAATTCACTGAAATGCTTTGATGTTGTAGAAATGCAGAGTTTGAAAGGATTATGAGTATCTGTTTTTAGAAGAAAATTAAATAATTAAAAAGCATTTAGAAGGCCATGGAAAATACTGGGTGGTGTAAAAGATCAGGAAATTCCCATTGTTTTTCTCACTGTGTAAAGATTACAGGCATTCACAGAGGGAGATACAGTGTGCAAAAAACCCCAAACAAACCAAAAGAAGCCATTCTCTGTTGGATTTCTCTGTGTGTCCTTGGTGCCAAGCCTGTCCCTGCCCAGCTCAGCTGAGTGGGCATCATGGCCCAGCCTGCCCAAACCAGCCCTGATCTCTCATCAGGGGCACCACGAGTAGCACCCACACAGTGCCACAGTGCTAGAAATTTGTGACTGGAAGCAAATGATTTGGCAGGAGAGAAAAAATAGGGGCAGAGAGGTCCCTGTCCTCAGAAAGCCTGCTGAACCAAGCCTTTTTCCTTGGAAGAAGTCGTATTTACATGGCAAATTTACATGTAGCTGTGACAGTGGCAGAATATTTCTGAGAAAGCCCCTTATTAATATTTTGGCAGCGTGAGATTGTGTTTTTTTCCCAGTTGCAAATGTCGCTCCATCTGTCACGAAGCCCTTGGTTCCAACAGCCTGGCCTTCCCTGTTAAAGGGGCATCGTGACACATCGTGTTTGCTGGTGGGATCTGGGGACAGGAGAGTGATAGGGGGGTGTGTCACACTGCACTGGTGTGTCCTGGTGCCAAGGGGTTTGCTGGGAGAAGACAAGGCAGCTGAGGAGGTGTATTTTCCTCCCTGTTTCCTGGTGTGTGAATGTAGTTGTGTCTGACCTCATTTAGGATAAGGTTTTGATAACACCACCGGTTTAAATCTGAGTTATGTCATAGAAGTACTGGTTGGATCAACTCCTGCCTGCTGCTCAAAGCAGGACTGAACCAGCAATCAAATCAGGTCTGCTGTGAATTTACCTGGTCAAATGTTCAGTGTCCCCTCTGCAGAACCTCCTCCAGTGCTGCAGGATCCTCCCAGCAGCAGTTCTTTCTAATGTCCAGTTTGAACCTCCCAGGCTACAATCAGAGAATCAGAGAATCCCAGAAAGGTTTGTGGTGGAAGGGACCTTAAAAACCATCTTGTTCCAACATCCCCCACCACAGGCAGGGACTCCTTCCCCTAGACCAGGGCACTCCAAGCCCTGTCCAACCTGGCCTGGGACACTGCCAGGGATGGGGCAGCCACAGCTTCTCTGGGCACCCTGTGCCAGGGCCTGCCCACCCTCACAGGGAAGAATTTCCTCTTAATATCTAACCTACTCTCCTTCCTTTTGAAGCCATTTCCCCTTGTTCTATGCCCTTGTCCATGCCCTTGTGAAAAGTCCCTCTCCAGCTCTCTTGTAGGCCCCCATTGATCATTGTGCCCATTGCCTGTTACTGTACCATCTGTCACTGTCACAAAAACCTTGGCCTTGTCTATTTTCCAGCTCCAGTTTCAGCAGCTATTCAGTCACCCCTTGGCCTCCCATGCACTAGGCTGTTGCTGTGCTATATGTCCCTGTCCATCCCAGTATTCCTCTGCTACCCTCACTTCCCATTTCTGCACATCCTCTTGACCTGGGGGGCCCAAAGCTGCAGATAGACTTCCAGATGTGACACTACTGGCCTGAGGAGACAGGAATAGGGAGGTTCTTCAACCCACTGGCCACCCTTCTTTGGCAGTAGGGGATGTGGAGTGTGCCATGAGCACACCATTGGCTCACACTTGGCTTGACATCCACTGTCACCTCCAGGTCCTCTCCAGGAGCAGCCAAACCATTCCCAGCCTCTCCTGGCACCATTCTAATAGGTGTGGGTCTTTGTACATCTTGTTAAACTTGATGGGATTTCTGCTGGCCAGATCCCAAGTTCCTGAAGATTCTTTCACAAAAGTTACTGTGTGGCATGTCAACACCTCGACCATAATTTAACCTGTTTAGACCCTAATTTAATCCTCAGATTTGTTTCTCTGTTCAATATCATCACTCAGGTGACAGTGAAGTTGATAAACAGCATCAGCCTTGGTGCTGACCCAGAACTCTGCTTCCCTTTAGCCACCAGGCAGATCTTGGGACATTGATGGCTCTTTTAATCTGGTGTCTTTCTGAGTAAATTCTCTGTGACACATGAACTGAAGGGATAAACTGGTTTTCTGTTTGGTACCTTAATTGGTGACCTGTTCTTAAAGCGTTTGAGCAGAGGGTAGTGGGCTACATAGTGTGCAATGGTAGCAAAGACAAAACATTATTTAAATTCAGTAGAATTCTGTAAATAAGCTTCTAAGAATCACATTAAACAAGAAATGGTTCTATTTTTCAACACCAAGTCCATCATTTTGGAGTATACAAAAGTTCTCTAGCAATTAAAAAATATGAACATTTTTATCCTTTGTTCTTCATTGACACCACACCAACTTCTCACCATTCACAGGAACAGGAGGTGAGTCCTCCATGCCAGGACAGCCAGGGGACCTGTGTGGCACACCAGTCATCACATCCCATCCCTGCTGCAGCTCAGGGCCCCACCTCCTGAACCTCAGGTCACCTCCCAACCATGGTGTTACTGACTTACCTGAGACAGGTGAGTGGCACTGTCTCTCTGCAGTCCCCAGCATTTTTGGAGTTTAACATCATAACAGGTCTGTCTCTGCAAAACATCACCTGTCCACAAAGATACCTTCCTGATTTCTCTTTTGAAATCTGAGTTATAATGAGGGCAAAGAGGTATGTGATTCCTTAAACCCAAATAAGACATCCAACAGAAAAAGCAATCTTCATTCTAAAATGACTGTTTCAGTGATGACTTGTAATCTGTGCAGTTTTATCTACTTGATAATACCAAGCTTAGTGTTAGATCTAAAAAAAGAATGAAATGAGAAAATCATTCCTTTGATATGCATTAAGTTATTCAGTCAGTAAATTAGTGAATCTTATCCTGAGTGTTATTAGCTATTAGCATGTTACACTTCTTGATGTTGCTCGTGAAGAATGTGTATGAAAATGAGGAAAAAAATCCCTTTTGAAGTTCCTGCCACTTGAGTTGTTGACATTTCTTTTAATTGGTGAATGTCCTCTTGAATGCAATATTCCACTGTCTGGTTTTATGAGAGATTCTTCATTTTTAATCTGTTCTCTCATTGATTAGACTTTTTTTTTTTTGAATGGGTAGCTCTCAAGATAATTAGCTTTCAAGGGAACCATGTTCTCCTAAATAGTTATTAATGAGTATCTCCCCCATTCAGTACACTTAGGCCTTTTTCATTAGGGGAATTTCAAGCTTACATGTGGACTGGTCAAGCCAGGCCTGGGACCACTGAAGACAGGAGGAATCTCACTGTAGGTTTCAGGAAGAACAAGATCAGACCCTGGGAGTGAAGAAAGATCATTTGCCTTCACTTTGTCTTTGGTAGATATCTGTATTCTAGGAGGACTTACAGACAGTTCTTCAGAATCCAGGGCAGATTGAGGAGGGAGTGAAATGAGGTGCTTCCATGTGAACAAGGATTCCATCTTCAAAGGATCCCATCAGCTGCAGCAGCTGGGCTAAGGACCTCAGTCAGACTGCCCAGTTCCCAGTGCTGCAAATGCACAGCTCCCTTTATTCAAAGTCAGTGTGTGTGCTACATAAACATAAACCCATTAAAACCAACAGTCATTCTGTATCTGAAGTTATTTTCCCACTAAAGAGCCAAGGATCTGCAGTCAGAATATACTTTAGTTTAGGAATTGTTGCCATGTTACCCTCACAGTTAAGAGCACACTGGATAATAAAATACCCCAACACATCCTTCACAGCTACAGTGACCTGATCCCATTCTGGCTCCTGCTTGGCTTCCCTCAGCCCGTTCTTGTCCCTTCCCTTCCTCTCACCTTAAAACTTAAGCTCTGTCCTGAGCATTGCCAGGTATTTTCCTGCTGAAATGCAGTGGGTTTTTTTGCATGTCACCCTCTGTCCTTTCTATTTGCTCTTTCAAAACAGACAGAAACATCATCCTCATCCTTTCTCTGTCTCCCTGTAAGCTCTCCTGCTCTCTCTCCATGCTTCCTGCACCATCTGTCATTAAGGAACCCCTTCCACAAACATGGATTTTCCTGCCATTCCTAGACAGACTTCTCTTCTATCCAAACCAGAACCTCACAGCATTTCTCCATGAAAGTGTAGTTACCTGTTAAAGGTCAGTTTCCTAAAACAGAGGGAGTTAGACTCTTTCAAGCTCATCCCATCAATTTATTGCCCAATTTCTGGGAACAGTATGGTCACTGATTTTTTGTCATTCCCATCCACTGCCTCAGCTTCAGCAGAGGTTTGTTACACTGTGGGTCAGCCTGGACTGACTGTATCTAAATTTGACACTTATTTCTCCATGACAGAAATGGCATTTCAGAGAAGTCCTTTTCTATCCCAGCTGAGAACTAAAGCTTTGAACCAGGTTATGATGAACTTATGACTCACATCCTTAACAATCCTGCTTTCTGAGCTTGACCAATGCCATTGGAATGATCAAGTCAAATACTTTGACCTGTTTTATGGCTTTCCACCCTTAGTAGTGTCTTCAACCTCCTTTTGTTTCCTGCTTCTGTGTCATTTCAAATAAATTACTGCTGTTTGCTTTCCCAGTGCCCTCCTTAACCCACCTGCCCAAACCATCTCTTTCACTGTGAAATTGCTTGCCCCTCCCACGGGCAATAATTCTGAAATTTCCTCTGTGGTCAAGAAGTCATTTCATCCACAAAGCTCTCTCTTAAATTCCCTCAAGATGCTGTGAGTAGAGCCTTGTTTTCCTGTCCCATACACAGACCCCCGTGGCTGGGGCCGAGAGTGTTACCATGAGCATGACCATGTCCTCCCTCCTGTCTATTGGTCTGGTTTGTCTCCAACTGTCACTTCTCTGCCCTGGGATTGTTCTCCTCATCCACATTTATGCACAGCCAATTTCATTGAGTTTCTATAAGGAACAGGAAATAACAGTTGGCTGTTTTGTCTCTGCTTGTACTGATTGTGCAATCCCCAAAGACCAACATCTTCCTTGCAATAGGCATTGGTCATTTTTCAGAAGAAATAGCTCAACAACTTCAATAGAAAAAGAAAAGGCTCAGAAACATCAACATCACCTTTCAAGTAGAAAATCAATACGAAAATAATGAAATTGAAGAAAAATAATTCAAATAAAGCCCAAGGTGATCCAACATGGGTTGTAAAAGTCAGAATAAATGGCCAACCAAACAACCATTGCAGAGTCATAACTTAAAAGGAGGTTTCACTTTGGAGAAGAGCACTGTTTACAGAGAGGCTAATTTAATTTTATTGAATACTATTAAAATATCTATTAAAAGTTACGAGTTGCAGTCCAAAATCCTGCAGTGCAGCTCAGAGCAGAGCGAGCACGGGCTATGAACTGGCCTGACATGGTGATCTATTTCTGATATCATACAATATAAGCTATTTCAAGAAGCCATTTCCAGGCAGGCTGCCTGGGTGGAGTCCTGCCCTCGCTGCAATCGGCAGTTTTCCTGGTGACGTCGGTGAAAGGACGTTTTCCTCTTGTTTTTAGCCTCTGCAAGATTAAATATTGGGCCAGGAAACCTGTATCAGTCCTATTGCATGCAATACCAGTGGTTTTAAACACAACATTTGCTTAGGAGGATTGCTAAGTAGAATTTGAAAAGGGATTTATTAAGGGAATATTTTTTTTTTTTGTCTATTCACCCAGATTTCCTAATTGTGCCATGTTATTTTGTATGCTAGCTGCCTCTGCTGTACCAGGACAAAATATGCACTTAAGCCTTTGGGCATGAGAGGTGAGTCGTTTCCATTCCCCACTCCACTGGAAAATCAACAAAAGCAAGCCTTTAATAGTATGAATTCCATTACGGCCCAGCTTAGGAAGTGCCCAAATCCTGCAAGTGCTATGACAATTTATCTTTGAACTCGTTAGCAGCACAGCATAATTAACAAGTAAGCTGTAGGAACACGCCATTGCTCTGTGTTTACATGGCATTTACCATGCAGTTGTGGTATAATTACAGAGATTATACCTGCTCTCTCGAATAGGAGTACATGGTGTACCTCCTTTGGTGCCATTTCACCCCAGTGGAGCAGAGCACAGCGTGGTGGAGTTGAACAAACATTGCCTTCTGCTGTGGGTGGACAGGAGCCACAGGTGAGCGGTGCATGGATCTGCACAGAGTGCTGCTATTCAAGCTTCTGGAGCTCAAGTCATTTATATTTTGGACTGCTGCCCCTTCAGTGATGTAAGAGAACTTGAATATGTAGGTGCAAAATTGGGCAGGATAGGGGTTGAGTTTTTTTAGTATAGTATTGTAGGTTTCTATAATAATTACAGGAATGGGAAGAATCTATCTTCTTGCAAAGAGTTAGTTTTTCAGATCTGTTTTATGCCAGCACATCCGCATTGCTTTGCCCTAAAACTCCACTGATATCACAATGCCAAATATGAAGTCACATCATGTAGGCACTGGGAAAAAAAATACCAGCAAGTGAAAAAGTGAAAAGTGTAAAGAAATATGCTGTGCCTCTGAGTTGGTCACATTTTATGTGATTCAGCATAAACTGTAAGTAAAATGAAATTTAAAGATTCTGCAGTGTTGGAGATACACATGTAGCAGGAAGGGGAATACTGTACACATCCCTTGGTGTAGGAATTGCTGTACCACTGCTCCAGAGTGGGATATCAGCCTTTAAACTCTGAGGAGAAGGCACAGGCCTTCCTAGAGCATGGATACACCACCACACTGCTTAAGGAACTCAGCAGAAACTGGGATTTATCTGCTGTTACCAGAGAATAAAATTTCGCTTCAGCGTACAATAAAACCATCTAAGAGCTGCCTGTTCTGCTCCAGGTGGAAGAAAAGTAGGGAGCTTTCCTAAGTGTTAAGTTATTGTTGTTCAGCTTCATAATAATTTTCTTGTCTTGAGGGCCTTTGATTTATGAGTGCAGTGTTAACAACTCCTCGCTCTGAAAGGCCAGCACAGTGACATGACAGGGCATGAACCGCACTGTATTCATTCCCGGTTACTGCGTTGGCATCGTGCAACTGCATCACCAAAAGGAGATGCAAATGAACACGATATAATTCTCTCATTTGAATGTCTCACAGTGATTTTACTCTGTGCTGCAGCCAGTGCTCTCACGGCTCCTCTCGGTTCCGCTGACGTTGGAAAGAAGGCTGTGATTCCCTCGGGAGCTCCTGTGGCTGGGCTGGCTCCAGCACCCAGGCTGGGGAACAAGCCTCACACTGCTCCTTGAAAGGGGTTCAGGGAACTTTGATGCCTAACAACTTGTTTCTGTCACCAACTACATTATCTGGGAGTTGTTTGTGAGCACTGAGAGTTAAAACTTCAGTTTGTCTCAGATGGTGCTGGGGAAGGACGTGAACAGGATGCGCTAAGTCTTTTCTGCACTGACAGATTTAAAAATCAATTCAGAAGAAGAGAGCACAGCAAAACTTCCTCTTGCAAAATTCATGTTTAAAAAGATGTTAATTGGCTTCTAACTGGCAGTCCTCAGTGTTTCTATGTGGATTTGGTTTTCGTTTTTAACTGGTTTGCAAGGTTTTCCTGTTTTCATAGTGGAGACAATGGAAGAGATGCCCATCCGTGTCCCAGTTACGGTCACAAACATCATCATCTGTGAATTTCCTGACTTTTTCCTTTCCATTCTTCCTCCTCACCATCACAGAGTTCTGGGGTGGCAGCTGCAGCAGCCGCTTGCAGGAGCTGAAATCCCAGCAAAGCTTTTCCCCATCCCTCAGAGCCAAGGCCTGTATTTTACAAACAGCTTCAAAGCAAAGATTTCAGACCAACTGTGAGACTCGGATTTGAAATTCAAACTCCGCCGTAAGTTGGCTTTTGCCTCCTTTTCCACGTTGTCAGAGTCACTGCAATGCTTTTCTTGGTAAGGGGACACAGGGTAACAAACCCAGATCCTGCTGAACAGTGCAGCCATTCTTTTAAACTTTCATCTTAAATGACAGTATTTTACAGTCTGAGAGGGGCATTTTCCTCCATCTGAAAAATGGAGAAAGGAGAGCTCTGCACTGACTCCAGCACGGTGCAGGTCGGACTCTTCAGCTTGGGTTTTGATAGTCTTGTTTTTCATTCAAGTGTAACAATAACCAGGAGAATCCTACCATTATTTCTGGGAATGAGGTAATTTTTAAATGGTGAAATTGTGCATCGTTTCAGTCATAATTTGGAACCCAACCACTTTATCTGCCATTGAAAGCCTCATGTCTCACAGGGGATGTTTTATGAGACAGAAATTGTAATGACGGGATGAGACAAAAGCTCTGGCAGGGAACAGACTCGAGTTGTGAAGTGGGTAAAATGTTCTCTTTAGGGCTGGAAAAGCTGATCTTCTAGTTAGCATGGAAATTCACAGATACATCTCAGAGAGTGTGTCCCTAAGTCTTAAATAATGTTCAATAAAATGTGATTTCTACATGAATTTCCTGTGTTCAGGAGCAGGATTGTTCTCAGGGAGAATACTCAAACCCAGCTCTTTGGATGTTTTGTTCACAGAAACAGCCACGTGATGCAAGTTCATGGAATTGGGACAAATGTTTGAAGACTTCTCACAACAAATTGCTCACAAATAATTTACGGCAGGAGTGACTTGCAGAGTGATTACAGCATGTGTGTGTGGAAAAGAAATGCTAAGAGAAAATCAGTCTGCTTGTGGACAAATAATGAAAAGAGGAAAAGGTAAGATTCCTCTAACAAATGTGAAACTGCAAATTATTCACTCAGCTCAGTTGGCAACAACCAATTTTTGTGGTAGTAGGAGCTTGTGGAGGAGGAGGTAACTGTGTGAAGAATGATGGATTTGGTATCTTATATTGCAATTCTGGAAGGGGTTCAACATCTAATTTAAAAGCCATTTTTCTCCTTTTACCCAGTAAAGAAAACAAAATGATAGTTGATGTCTGTGAGCTGTTTTGGGCAGATAGGATCTATTTTGTGTCCTCTGGACACTGACAACTGCTGGCTCATAAGACAGAGCAGCTATTTATTAAAAAAGATCTCTCTTGACAGAAAAAAAATCCCAAAACCTGCCTGAGGAAGGATATTGCCATCATAATCCTTGTTACATCTTTCCAGAAAAGACATATCATGAGTCTGAACTCGGTGCATCTTTGGGTTGTGGAGCCTTGTGTAACCTGCACCTCCACGAGCCCATGTGGTCCACAGCAATAAAACAATCACTGATTTACTTCCCTCTGGGCAGAACACAAAGCACATTTGGCCATCTCTCACCTAAGGGCACCTTTTGTCTCTCCTTCCCCACTGGTGGGATGTAGCCAGCCACCCTCTGAGAGGCTCCTGGATGCCAGCAGAGCTGTTTTCTGCTCAAGACAGAGAGTGACTGCAGCATGCTCTGTTCATGCCTGTGGAGTGGTGGATGTGAGTTCAGCATTCAGATCTCCTTAACTCCTTCCACGTGTGTTCTTGATTGAGCATGCAATTCCTAATTTAATTCCTGAGCAGGCACATGCTGTCTTCCCAAGGCATAGCAGATGCGAGGGAGTCCACTTCATCCCTACTTCTTTACTTCACAAAAACCTTAAAATGCTAAAGCCATAAATAGGCATTACAGCACAATCTTTGGGTGAATGATCTCCAACATTACTGCAGATCTTAGTCATAGTGAAAGCTTTTACAAGCTACTTTGAGCTAATGGCAGAATAGTTTTCATTTAAAGCAGTGATGTGTTCCTTCCCACAAATGCTAATTGCCATAATTCTATTGTAAATTCTGGGCTTAGTTACACTCAACTGAGTTTGCTTCTTAAAACTTAACACTAACCATTGACCAGAGATAATTTGACTATTTTTGTAGTTTTAGAGAGAAAGTTACTGGCACTGATACACTTCCATGTCCACAAAGTGTATTTCTGCAGGAATGTTGTAGGCAACCTCTTCAACAATGGAAGGATGAGCTGTAGAGGGTGATGTTCAGGAGCCTTTTCACCAGCCCAAACTACCCTTATGTCTTTCCTCCCATGCTGCAAATCCACATTAGATTCAAGACTGCTTGAAATGTCTGTGGATGGCAAGGCCACTCCACAGCTGGTGAATGTCCTGCTCACCACTGGGGGCTTTACAGAATCCCAGAATATGCTGAGCTGGAAGGGACCCACAAGGATCATCCAGTCCAACCCTCAGCCCGGCACAGGAACATCCCCAAGAGTCACCCCCTGTGCCCCAGAGCATCATCCAACCCCTCCTGCAGCTCTGGCAGCCTTGGGGCTGTGC
>JAWWEE010000021.1:20444269-20462824 GCA_035221455.1 Xenops minutus
AACTGAGGGCAGGAAGGATGGCACCTCCATCCCTACCCAGGATAACTGAGGGCAGGAAGGATGGCACCTGCATCCCTACCCAGGATAACTGAGGGCAGGAAGGATGGCACCTGCCTCCCTACCCAGGATAACTGAGGGCAGGAAGGATGGCACCTCCATCCCTACCCAGGATAACTGAGGGCAGGAAGGATGGCACCTGCATCCCTGCCCAGGATAACTGAGGGCAGGAAGCATCTCCCAGGGAGGAGGGTGAAGGGCTGCCCCACACTGCCCTGTGTTCCCAGGACTGAATCCCAGAGTGAGCACATCCCCTGGGGACACAACATGAGAACACTCAGATGCAGATAATTTTAGGAGGATTTTTAGGCTGCCTGTCTGGTTCTCCTTTGGTCATTTGCTGAGCAGTGAGCTGGACACCGAGTGGGGACACCAACCCTCCTGAACCCTTCCCTGGCAGAGGCTGCTGCTGCTCCCACCTCACACAGACAGACACGAGGGGGTTCCTTTCACTGCTCCCAGGGCTCATAGCCACTGCTTATATTAAGTTTTAATAAAAAATGAGCCTGTGTGTCACTGTACAGCTGACCTTCTCCTGGCCAGAGACATTTTCCAGACACCTTTTCAATATTTCGAGGAGGTTTCTGGGCTATTGAATAATCAGCGAACTTGGCTTGGCCTTAGGATGCCAAACTCATCCCAAGGAGGTGAAAAAGAGGCTGGATATTTTGGAGGACGGCAGGAATCGGGTCTCTCTGATCCCGACTCGTGGAAAAACAAGGTACAGGGAGCAGGCTGCTGCTTTCAGTTGACTTAATTAGTTTATACACTGAAACTATGAATAAAGGGGCTGTGCAGTGCCTTGGCTTCAGTAGTAACCCCGCAGCCATGACAACAGCGAAGCATTGCTGATCACCATGACAAAGAGCCCAGAGGGCTGCTGCCAGGGCAAAGCCGACCAGCAATTCGGGGTGTATGGAAAAAACTGCCCTGAAAAACCCACTCTGCAAACCCCAGCCCGTGGCTACTGCTGCGCTTCGAGCTCCTCTGGGAAAATCAGTATTTGGGAAGAGCTCAGAGATGTCCACGTCGTTTCCTTAACTGTTGGTAACAGGAAGATCTCGCAAAGCCAGGATGCAGTGCAGGGATTGCTTTAGAAATAGAGATTTGAATAGTTACAGGCCAGGGCTGTCCCTGCCTGTGCCCCTGCCTGCCCCAGCCCAGCCTGGCACAGGGGGATGCTCCAGGCTCCAGCCTGCACCCTGAGGATTTGGTTGGAGCTTGATTAAAAAGGACAATGAAAAAATGCCATTTTTGCTCCCTGGTGAGAGACAGACCCAGCAGAGAGTTGGCAGCCACAGAGACAACAGTCTCAGAGGGTGTGCACCCTCTTTTGTGCCCCCATGGAGCAGCCCCAGCTCCCTCGGGATGCTCCATCGTGGCAGAAGAGGGAATGGAGGGGAGGAAAAGGGAGAGGCTTGGCTTTTTCATCTGGAGAACAACATCTCAGGCTGTCCCCCAGCTATGGTCCAGCAGAGACTCCCATGCCCAGCCAAGCCCTCCCACTCCCCCACCCACCAGTGGTGCCCCCTCCATGGGCAGCACAGCCCCACCTGCCCTGCACGGGGCTCGTCCCTCCTGGGGACACTTCATGTGTCACCACAGCCTGAGCTCCTGACACTGAGCACAGCGAAAAGTTTATGCAGAGGGGGCAAATAAAGAAAAGAAAGAGTGCTGTGGGAAAGACGTGGAATTGAGGCATTTCCCCAGCAACCCCACACACCTGCAAATGGGAATAAAGTGCCCAGGTAAAGGAGGCAACTAAAAGCATCTCAGAGTTTGTTCCAAAGTGATGGAGAATTAAGCCTGGCCCCAAGAGGGTCCCACATCCCCAGGGTGGGGGGCACAGCCTCACCCCGGGCACATCCAATTCCACTGGGAGAGGGCACAGGAAACCTGCTCATGGTGCCAGTCCCAGCTGAAACCATCTGGGTTTGCTTTGCAGCAGCTGCATTTCCCCACGGAGGAACCACCCAGGCAGGGGATTTCTGAACGATTTCCCTTGTCTGCTGTTGTAATAAGAGGTGGTAGAAAACAGTGAAGAATAATCACAGAATCACAGAATGATTTGTGGTGGAAGGGACCTTAAAGCTCTTCTGATTCCAACTCCCTGCCACAGGCAGGGACACCTTCTAGTAGATGGAAGGAAATGGAAGGAAAAGGACAGATAAAAGTCTCCAAGCTCTGAACTCTACAAGATGTGTGTCCTTTTACTTCTCTTTGCTCACCAGTAAACAGAAATATTTTTCTTTCTGCATTGCTATTTGCCAACTTCTTGGTATCATCTCTCAGCATTGAATATATCTAAAATAAACCCAGAAATATGCACCTCGAATCTTACTGCAAGAGCAAACGGGGCACTGCCAGTGACTGTCAGGGTGTTCATCCCTCCCCAAGTGGGAGATGGGTTTGGGTGTTCATCCCATGTTGGGAGGGAGGTGTTTTCTTCCAGCCACTTTCTCCCCTCGCTGCTCCCCCTGCGTCACCAGCCCATGCTGGGCACCAACAGAAGGTTCATTCTGCCACCAATAGGCAGCACAGCAATGCTGAGCTCCACCGAGGCCAAATTAGGATTTTTTTCAATATAAACAATGCATGCTCTGCTTGAACAAGGATAACAAGGATGGGTTACCTTCCAAAGTCCCCTCAAAGGAAAAGTTTAGGGCTGCAAAGCCCTTTGGAGTCCCCACACCACCCCCTTGCCAAAGTACCCACAGCACTGAGTCCAGCAGCTCATGTGCCATTAGCAAATAGCTGAGATTTATTTTCTAACAATCTCTTCCTCTGGCTCCAGTGGAAGTTGGAGAGGTTGCTGATAATCCAGATGGCTTTTTTTCCTGGAGGATTGCACACTGATTAATAGATCACAGAAAATCCTGAAGCTGAGGCCCGACCCTGAGGACATCCCCAAGGACAGTCAGAAGGTATAAAGGTGCCCCAGCACAACAACCCAGAAAACCTTTATTGACAACTATCCCAAGAGTTCAGTTCCTTCCAGTGCACACCTTGGGGATGGAAGAACTTGGGACAGCCACCTCTAGGAGTCAGTCTACAATTTAATTAAAAAGATGGGGTTTTTTCTCAGTCTGGTATAACTCTCTCTAAGCCTTGCAACCGTGCTGCCAGTTTGCTGCAGGGGGTGGGTCTAGGTGACCTTTGAAAGGTCCCTTCCAGCCCAAAAAGTTCTATGCTTCTACTATTCTATGATTTCAATAAGCTGTTTGGGTTTTTTTTCCTTAAGCATTTGTTTTATACTCTTAAGTCGTGTCAGAATAACCAACCAGCACCGAGGAGACCCATTCCATGCCCAGGGGCACGCTTGTTGCCAAACCAAACGTGCTGGATTTTGTATCACCCACCACCCAAACTGCAACATTCTGGGGTTTTTTTTTTTGAAGAATTTTATCTTTTCATGAGGTGGCACAGTCCCCTATGACCTGCAGCAGCTCCTGGGCAGCATGGAGCACTTCTCAGGGCTCTGCACCACTTGGAGACCTCAGGAGAGCAGCAGCATTGGTGGGACCCTCCCAGGCTTCCCCAGAGCTGGAGCAGCAACAGCCACAGGCAAGGACCAACAGGACATGCTGGTGGCACTGCCCAGGAACCTGCAACAGCCTCAGCACAGGGGGAATTGCTTTGGGAGGGACAATGCACATGAGATGCTCAGAGGAGGCAGAGACACTGCTGGCAGCTCCGAGCACAGAGATGGAGATGGAGACACCCCCAAAATCTGGAGATACTGGTGGGGGGCTGCTCCAGGTGGCTCTTGACCAGCACTGCTGTCTGTCAGGCATGGGACATGCACAGCCAGCCCAGCTCATCCCCCTGGGGAGGAAATCAAGGCTCATGTCACAAAAAGAAGGCTGAAATTAATTCCCTCCCCAGAGCCCAAGGGACAAACCCACAGGGTCCCATCACAGCAGGAGCTGACAGGGCTGTCCCCCACCATTCCTGGTGTGAACCCCAGCTCTGATGGGAGCAGGGATCAAGTGTTTCAGAGCATGGAGAGAGCTCTGCACTCCTCCTTTTCACTCTCCAGTGCTGTGTCTGACCTTGCCATGGCCACGCTCCTCTGCTCGGGCTTGTGATTGTGGCCAGCCAGAAAAGGCTCCTGATTAAACTCTAAACCCAAGTGTGAGCTTGGCATCAGGCTGAGAGGGGAATGTTCATTGGAGCATGGCAAGGAGAGGAACTGGGGACAGCAGGGCGTGGGGAAAAGCCCCAAAAGCTTGGCTCTTCCTCTGCAGGGAATCCTTAAACCCTAAAATGGTGTGGGTTGTAAAGGACCTTAAAAATCATCTTGTTCCCACTCTGGCATGGGCAGGGACACCTTCCACCAGCCCAGGTTGCTCCAAGCCCTGTCCAATTTGGCTTTAGACACTTCCAGGGATGGGGCAGCCACAGCTTCTCTGGCCCACCCTCCCAGGGAAGGAGTCCTTCCTAATATCCATCCAGTTTAAATCTCTCCCCTTTCAGTTAAAATCCATTCCCCCCTCACAGAACTACAGAATGAATGAGAGGATCCCATTCAGTGGTTCATCCCAGAGGAGCTCCAGGACCCTTGAGCATCCCCAATCCCTTGAGGAAGCAGCACACACATGGGTACCCCAGGACAGAGCAGCCTTTCTCAGGAGGGATTATCCACAACCAGGTGGGCTGGGCAGAGTTTCCACTCCTGAGCTTTAATCCCAATGCTAATCCCTCTATTTAATCTGAATATTAATAGAACCTTTATAAAATACGGATCTGGAGCCAGGGGCTCCCTGCAGCTGTGGAGGAGCGTGAGGGTCTGCAGGAGCAGCAGAGAGGGTTGGAACAGATGATGAAGGTGGTGAGGTAAACCTGGACCTCAGGAGACCCTGCAAGGGATTTCCCTGGGGAAAATCATCTTTTAAAATTGGGAATAAAAACCTCAGGTGAGGGCATAGTGCTTTGTTTCCGTGCTCACTGGAATAGTGGCTCATCCCTGGAGAAGTGACACTCCTGTCCCCATACCCAGTGTGCCGGATGTGCCACAGCTGGTTGTGGGACTGGCTGGCAAGGAGGTGTGTAAGAGGAAAACAACCAAAAACCAAAAAGAAAGGTACAGCACTGGGCTGGACCCCTCTTTGAGCAGACAAGCCCAAGGCCAGCAATGATTCAGCCTTTGCCACTTACCCACTCCCTGCTCCTGTTCAGGTGATCCATCCCACTTCCTCAGACAAGGATGGGGCAAGAGGCATCCCAGGGAAGCACAAAATTCACAGAAATATGTATATTTTGGCCCCGGGGCTTCAAAACTCTGAATTAACCCAGCTTCATTGATACATGCACCTCCACCTGCACTCTCCTCCCTCCCACTGGTGGGCAGGAGGGGAAAGGAAATAGGGAACAACGGCATCAAAATAAGATTTATTATTTAGAACTGAGATTTGGAAGAGACAGACATGGCAGATAACAACGAAACAGAACGCCAGGCTCCAGCTGCGAGGAAGGGGGGAGTTCCTCCAGCTCTGGGATCAAACACAGGAGGGAGAGGGTGAGAACAGCCTGGGCTGGGACCGTGGGGGAACCTCGGGGTGCAGAGAGTTTGGGGTCAGGTGTGAGTGCAGGAGCAGCACTTTGCCATCCTTAGGGCAGTGCTGACCCAGCTGTCTTACAAAGAGGGGAGTAGTCCTTTTGATAAATGACCACTTGGGAGGTTATTGCTTCAAACTGCTCTGTCCATGCCCTGGACCCAGGAGACAGCTGAACCCACCAGTGAGCCCAGAGAAAGAAACCCCCTCTGCTCCAGTTTAGCTCATTGAAGGCACTTCAGAGTCTTACCAATGGCTCCAATCACACACTGCTCCGGGGAAGGGGTTTAGGCTTACATTTAAAATCAGCAGTGACTCCACACCGTGTTTAAGTCTGGCAAGACAATGTGGCCGGTCTATGAGAAAAAGAAAGGTAAAAAGGGAAGTGACAAGCACAGACTGACTCTCCAGTGCAGGATCCGGAGGGGTTTTAACTTGATTTAAGTGGATTCAAAATAGAGTCCCACCTTTAGGAAAGAATGGTGAGAAATTTAAATGGAACTGGAACGGATCTCCTTTGTATGCATGCCTGGCTTATTGCTTGGAAAATTGCTTAAATGACAATTAACTGTGTGAAACAAAAAGCATTTGAAGGAGTGCCTCCTCCTCTTCCTCCTCCTCCCTCTTCTCCATCTGCTGCTCATGGAAACCTGGCTCACAACAGAAGGGAACAATTTGGAACGAAATCCTTTTCCCCCAAAATAATTCTCCTTTATTATTTTTTTTTTAATTTTTTTTTTTTGCATAACATTTTTTTTCTTTTTTTTTGTATTTCCAACTATAAATAAAAAAAATGATTAGAAAGAAGTTACAAAACCGCGTCGAGTGGACCAAGAACGGCACAGGATTCCTCACACACGACAAATCACTTCCCATCTTCCTCCTCCTCCTCCTCCTCCTCCTGCTGCTGAGCCACGCTGGGGCCTCGTGCCTGGCTCTGTGGCTGTGGGGGCCACGGGTCGGTCGCAGGTGCTGCTCTCATTTTCAGAATCTACAAGAAAAGAATCCATACGTGGATCTCACGGCCGGGAACGCCCCAAAACCAAACCCAAAAGGGCCATCAGAGGAGCTCATGGACCCCCAGGGCTGTGGAGGTGCTGCTGCTCCTCCAGGTCTGCAAGGACACAGAGACCAAGGTGGGCTGTCCTGCTGAGAGCTCAGGTGGGTGAACATCTGCTGGGGTGGCAGAGCCTCAGCACCTCAGCCCAGAGCTCTGGGCCCTTCTGGGGAGGAAACAGAGATGGGAAGAGCCAGCAGAGATGCCCAGCACTGGGGGCAGGCTGTGGGACCCTGTGGCTGGGGCAGGAGGGCAGAGGGAGGTGATGCTGTGTGGAGGTGCCAGAGGGAGGGTGGGATTGCAGGGGCACCTTGTGGCACCAGCCCCCCACACCTGCAGGCTTGGCTTGCTTGTCCAACAGAAACAGAGCCAGCCTTGGATCCCAGATCATGGGATGGTCTGGGGTGGAAGAGCCCTCCTTCCACCTGGGCCATGGGGATAGGATGCCCCAAGCCTCAGATCCCAGATCATGGGATGGTCTGGGGTGGAAGAGCCTTCCTTCCACCTGGACCATGGGGATAGGATGCCCTAAGCCTCAGATCCCAGATCATGGGATGGTCTGGGGTGGAAGAGCCTTCCTTCCACCTGGGCCATGGGGATGGGATGCCCCAAGCCTCAGATCCCAGATCATGGGATGGTCTGGGGTGGAAGAGCCCTCCTTCCACCTGGGCCATGGGGATGGGATGCCCTAAGCCTCAGATCCCAGATCATGGGATGGTCTGGGGTGGAAGAGCTCTCCTTCCACCTGGGTCACAGGGATGGGATGCCCCACCCAGGCAGGCAGGGATGGGATCCATCAGCCCCCCACAGGAGGCAGAGCACAGGGTGAGCTGGTGGGACAGACAGGGCAGGGCACAGCGATGCCAAGGGCTTGCAGTGACAGGGCCAGGGCAAAGGGCAGTGAGGGGGCACAGCACCTGGATGAAGCAGCAGCACGAGGTGCCACCACGTGTCCCCCACCCGCAGCACGAGCCCATCACAGGGACAGTGATGCTCCCAGGGACATGCAGCCAGCCCTTGCTCCACAGGCAGACACATGCACACTGCTGTGGGATGGCAGCCCTTTGGGATGCTCAGGACACATGCAGGGAGTCCCTGGAGCAGCAGGGAGGGTGGGGGGACAGCGCATGGTGCAGACCCCACTGGGCTCTGGCACAGCTCCTGCTGGCTCTCTGTGGTTTGGGCTCTGTTTCACTCAACCAGCCCCATCCTGCTCCCTCCCGCATCCCTCGCTCTGCCTGTTCATAGCAAGAATGGCTTTTAAGGGAAGGAGAATCATGTCTTGATGAAATCTCCTCCCTGAGGTTCTGACCAACGTCAGTTCTGAAGATCCACCTGGATCCCTCCCAACACCTGCTCGCTGTGGATAACCAGCACTGGCCAGGGAGTGTCACCCAGGAAAACAGGGCAGAATTACCTGTCTAAAGGTAACCAGGAAAAAACCTGTATGGCAGCAGTGGGTCAGCCACAACACCCCGAGCACAGCCAGCTCCCCAGGCTCCTCAAACAAACCCTCACAGGTGCTCAGCCCATGGACAACCTCCTCACTTCTTATCCAAAATCAGTCTGAGCTCCCACAGTGCTGGGGAGATCAGGGAACGTGGTTATACCCCATGTTTGCTCAGAGATGGGGCAAAAGGCACTGCTGGCCCATCCTGGAGCTGCTGCCTAATGGTGACAAAGATACTCGATGCAGTCTGTCAGTCTGATAAACAAACCCTGATACTGAGGAAGTTTTTACCTTATTGGCAAAGTAATTGAAAAAAAAAACAACAACAAAAGAGTAAATACTTTTTGGGTCTATTTTATGTCAGACCCAAAGAACCCCCATTTGAGAATGACTGGCAGCTGATTATTTCTTCTTAAATCTATGTTTTTACAAGGTGTCAGAGTCCTGAATACCTCACAAAAACTGCAACAGGCACAAAGGAGTCCCCAGAGGAGTGGCTGGAGAGGCTCTCACCATGCCCATCCTGTCCCCTGAAGCTCGAGAGCCACACTGTCACAGCTGGCACTCACTGGCACCTCAATAAGGGAAGGCAAAGTGTGGGGATCTGCTCCTTTCTTGGGGGAAAAAAATAATTCCAACTTTCCCCTCTGCCTCACAACTACAACATGCCCAATATTCACTCTGCACCCATCCAAAGAAATTCATCCAGGCACCAGACTTGGAAAAACCAAGAGCTCATCACAAGAATTTCCCTGTTGTAACAAATACTTTATAGTAGTTTCTTGACCAGGAACAGCTTCTCCACAGTGCCCAAGTGAGCCCTAGAGCCTCCTGAAGGCTCAAACCATGCAGCCCTGAAACTGTGCATGAGAAAGTCATTTCAAGGGAGAAGTTCCACCATGAAATACAGACCCCAGAGTATGCAGCAGAGCCTTGAGAGCACACCACAGCTCTGCCTGGGCAGGCAGCAGAGAGCACATCCCTCACCACAGCAGCCACCTCCTGCTCCAAGCCCTTCTTCCCAGTGCATCAGGTGTAAGAGATCTCTGTGCTGACACAGCCAGCCTCGGCACTGCAGCACATCCAAACCCCTCTGAGCAACAAATGCCTTCCTAAAGCAGAATTTGTAACCTGACAGCTCCTGAAATCCATCCCATGATGATGCCCTTCTGGAGTTCAGCTGCAGCAATGAAAGCAGCTGGAGCTGCCCTGTCCTGCTGCATCCGCAGCCAGATGTGCTGCCCCTGCCAGGAGGCACCAACACCACTCCCATCTCATCCACGGGGGTGGAGAGACAGGAAAACGATTGTCAGGGGTAAAATAACAACAGGGATCAGCACATCAGACAACTCCACTGAAGCTCAGTCTGCACAAGCGCTGGCAAGGCACAGCCCGACACCACGAATCACTGAGATGCTCCTCAAGGACCCAATCCATAAAAATAACCACAGAAATAACACGAGATTATGGTTTTGCTGCTTTATAAATTCAATGCCATATCACCCACATCAGACACTCATCTATCCATGGACAGAGGGTGTGAGTTCCCTGCTCATACAATCTCTAGAGACACCATGCCCACACTTCCCCAGAGGCATCACCAGAAACCAGGGACACAGAAGGGATGGGAAGAAGCAAGGAAACCTCACTGGGACTCTACACAGAGTCAGGAATTATTTCATGTGTGACTACTGTCTCTGACCCAACCCTTCCAACAGCATCCATGGAAAACTGGGTAGGAACTCGCTGGCAGCAAGGCAGGAAACACGACAGGTTTTTGCCATAATAGCCAATCTCAACCTCAGCCCAAAAGCCTTGAAGTGTTCACCTCATTGTGGGGGCAGAGGGGGATGAGAGGGAAAGCAATGCTGAGGTCACACAATTTCAGAAGGGACACTTCTGGTTACAAGTGCCCAAAGCCAACTTCCAGGGAATGTGTGAGGACAGGTGTTATTCCTGCCCAAACATGAGCAAACTGAACAAAACCAACACAGACCCACCAGGGCTTGTCTGGAAAGACTGTGAATGTTCCCAGACCTGACAGTAACACACTGGGACCACGAAAAAGGCCTGAACAGATACCACTGGCAAAGCCAAGGTAAACTAAGGATTCAAAGCATTAGTGATTTCCTTCCACAAACACCAAGCAGCACAACCTGCCACTGGCTGAAGCAGCTCATTTGAGGAATTCCTGCCCCTCAGCACCCAGCCCCTGCTCCCCAACTCGAGTGTCTCTGTCAGAGCTCAGCGACAGCCACGTCTCACCCACTCAG
Source organism: Xenops minutus (assembly GCA_035221455.1). Classification (NCBI taxonomy): domain Eukaryota; kingdom Metazoa; phylum Chordata; class Aves; order Passeriformes; family Furnariidae; genus Xenops; species Xenops minutus. The sequence goes on from JAWWEE010000021.1 coordinate 20,454,662, forward strand.
CCCCTCGTCTTGCCCTTGATCCCACACAGTGCCAAGTATTTCAGAGAAGAGTAAGGAAGAACAGCACTTTGGAGACACATTGGGCAGTGATGGTTAAGTAATCACAGTCCCTGAATGGTTTGGGTTGGAAGGGACCTCAAAGACCATCTCATTCCACCACACTTTCCACTAGCCCAGGTTGCTCAAGCCCCATCCAACCTGGCCTTGGACACTTGCAGGGATGGGGCACCCACAGCTTCTCTGGGCTACATTTCCTCTTTAAAGCAACTTATTAAAGAATTATTTTTTTCTTTTCTGAAGGAACTTAAAAAATATTTCCTTTTTAAATTTGTGGAACGGAGACCAGAGTTAAACACACAAACAAACTGCCAGGGCCAATGTTACGTCATTCTTTGGGGTGAAATCCATGCCAGGGAAGTTGAATTTGGATTTGCAAAAGAGCCTTAAGGCACTGCAGTGTTCCTCCCTGCCATCTCCAGGGCCCAGCTTTGCATCCCTGTGGCGGATGAGCAGCACTGGCAGCAGCAGCTCCTTCCCAGGACACCCAGTTCCACTCCAAGCAAGCTGGGGATGGGGTGGGAAAGCAGGATGTGCTTGTGCATCGAGATACTCCCTCATGACACAAGCCAAATGAATGGCACACAGGCAAACTTCAACTGCTTTCCCCACTTCCCAAATGGAAAACTTTGAAACTTTCCTGAAGTTTCAAAAACTTTCCCCATTACTGAGTGCATGACTCGGGGAGGTTGAAACATTCTTTCAAGATCTGTATTAAGTTTCTGTAACTGAAAGATTGAAAATTAGGGGATCTGTGAGCTCCTGCATCAACACCTGGTGTTTAAAGCTGAGCATCTGGGCTGACTTCCCATGTGTCAGCACAGGGCTGGCAATGCTGGGTGATGGCAGAGCTTTGGGATATGGTGGCAAGGCTGGAACTAGGGAGGCCAGGAATTCTACCAGCAGATTTGATCCCTTTGCTGCACATTGAAGCAATGCTCAGAGTCAGGAATTAGTTCAGTTCTGGGATCTGCAGGGGATCTTACTGGGCACAGACCCTCCTCTGATGATGCAGCACAGACCCCTCAGGTCCCTCTCACTCCTTGGCTCACCTTTTGCTCAGGAAGTTGCCCTATTTATTTAATCTCCTGTCATTTGCTTCATTGCCACTGAGGACCAAAGCACCCCGTGACACAAACGTCACAGCTGAGGGCGAAAGAGCCAGAAGAGCTGCAGCCAAGAGGGCCACCAGGAAATCAAACCCCACGAGTCCCACGGTGCCAGCACCACCCTGTGAGCTGCTGCTTCTACAGGGTCAGCAGGCAGGGGCACCACAGGGACATGGGGGCTGCAGCCGTGCCCTGCTCCCCCGGGATCCCTCGGAGCACAGCGCATGCAAGGCAGCCACGGCAGGGAGCACGGGCTGTCCCACCCATGGAGCACACAGAGCCAAGCCACGGGCAGGGTGGGTGGGTGGGTGCACAGACACACAGAAGCAGCAGTGTCACACCTGCGTGCCCTTCTCTCCTTCCTCCTGCAGCCTAAACCCACAACGGTGACTGCCAAGAGGGTGCTGGCAACGGGGCTGGGGGTCCTCCCGCTCCAGTGGTGCCAGGATCCTCCAGAAGGGCTTCCCTGGTGCTTTGCAGCACAGCACAGACACAGTTCATGGGCGTCTCTCCCACCGACCGAACTGGGCACCCTCCAGGGCACCACCATCTGCCCAAAGGAACTCGGTGAACTGCTCTGCTCTGCAGCAGCCCCAGCGCCAGGAGCAGCCCCATGGGTAGGGGCTCAGGGCACTGTGCCCTGTGAGGTGGCACCATGCACCTCCCAGGGCACCTCCTGGGGCACTGCTGCCTTCCTACAGCTGCCAGAGGTGGTGGCTACGGGGAGAACCTGGCAGAGGCATCACATCTGCTCCTGCCACACAACCAAGGGGCAAAACGAGTCTGCAAAACAAGCGCAGAGTTACCTGGAGCAGCTGGGGATGGACACGGTTCTACAGCTTAGAAAATCACTGGGTTTTTCACACCATTTTCAAGCACAAAATGTTTATTTTTCTTTTTAATCTATACAATTTCTCGGGGCTTTTAGTGCCACTGACTTTGTCAGTATACAAGGGATGGACTGTACAGGCAATAGCGACATAATCTGTAGGATTCAGTGCGAGCCGAAGGGAACCCGGTGTGAGAACATATTTTCCATGTTTGCTCATGAAGCATACAGACATGAATCTAAAAAACCCAAACAAATTAAAGATACATGGTACAGAGAACAGAAATCTCTTACTACAGTAAGTATTTTTGCCCAGGCAGAAGACTCTGCATAATTGTCTATAAAATTCAATTCTAACTGAATTGATGGAATAATAGTCAAAGGGTACAAACAAAATAATTTAGACAGGTATAATGCTCGAAGTACAATCGAACTATACAATTCACAGCTTGGCAGCACAGGACGTCTCTGCCCTTCAGCAGACGGTGTAAAATGTCACTGGGGGCAAGTGATGGCACCTCTGGGTGCAGCCCCCACTCGGGGTCCCGCAGCGCTGTCGGGGGAAGGAGACTTACCATGGGCAAACCAGGGCTAGTGGTTACCTCGTGCCTTTACACTGAGCTGCAGGTGGAGGCTCTACGCACAGTAAAACAGGCAAAAAGCAACTTTCAAACAGGAGAGAGGTGTCCGTGCCACCTGGAGCGCGAAACTTTGGTTTAAAAATAAATGTAAATAAATAAATGAATAAATAAATAATAATAATAATAAAAACAATAATTTCCGAACGGAAGGCGGTGAGACTCCAAACCTGAAGTGCCAGATATGACAAAAAGAAAAAGAACAGCTTCACATTTTTGCTGTGTTTCAGCATGAACAGTCAGTGGGCAGGCAGCACCCTCGGCCTTGGAGCCAGAACACGTGCACGTGCTGTACTTACAGTCCCCTGGAGACACGTTCTCCTACGGTCAAGAGTCCCGTTAGATTTCTTCACTTATGGAACATGCATGAGCTTGTAATTGAACTAAATTATAAAAGCCCGGATAGGGAAAAGGAAATGAAATCCAGTGTGCTGCTGATCCAGGGGAAAAGCAGCGTTTGCTGCCTGACACTGCAGTAGGTCGCTGTCTACAACAACCTTACCACAGGCTGGGGAGGGGAACGGATTGCACTGCCTGAAGCTATTCCCTGTCCTTGTATGCACTTTCCTTGGATCACTCCGTAGATGCTCCTATGTTACAATGTGCACTTCACTACTCCTTGTACAAACACAAACAGTTTCATGATCAGCGCATCAAACAAACCTCACCTCACAATTCTCACTTTTTTTTTTAAAAGCTTCAGAAATGAAAATTCGACCCGTGAATAAGAACGAAAGCATTTACAGCAAAATGAGGCCGATGAGGAACGTCAACTGTAAACCTGCGGTGTCTTTGCAAATGAAAAGAACTTCAACTCGCAAGCAGATTGTAAATAAAATACACCTTTCAAATAATTGTACATCTCTTTCCAGGTGGGACTGGAAAGCTGAGATTCAAGGCACTGAACTCCTGCAGGGTTAGTACAATTTGCTAGTCATCAATTCAAGTACATCGACGTTTAAGGATCGCAAGTGTGAAACAGAACACAGGGAATAAAGTGTCTTCAGCAATGGAACAGAAGCAGATATTGCCAGAAGGACAAAGGAGCTGTTGTGACGCCGCCTCACAGTGATTGCTGATGCAGTGTATGGCTGTGCTCGTGGGCCCCACCTCGTCCCACTCCCACCAGCTACAGAGCAAACACCCCACGGGACAGCGTCAACATCACCGGGACCCACGGCAGGGTCACCCGTGGCAAGGTCACCCATTGACAGGGTTACCTGTGGCAGGGTCCCCAGGGCAGGGTTACCTGTGGCAGGGTCACTCATGGCAAGGTCACCAATGGCAAGGTCACCCATGGACAGGGTTACCCATGGCATGGTCCCCATGGCCAGATCACCCATTGCAGGGCCACCCATGGCAGAATTCCCGTGACAGGGTCCCCATGGCAGGGTTACCTGTGGCAGGGTTACCTGTGGCAGGGTCACTCATGTCAAAGATCACTCATGTCAAGGTCACCCACTGCAAGGTTACCCATGACAGAATCCCCATGCCAAGGTCACTCACTGACAGTGTTACCCATGGCAGGGTCCCCATGGCCACGTCACCATTGCAGGGTTACCCATGGCTGGGTCCCCATGTCATTGTCACCCATTGATGGAGTTACCCACATCAAGGTCACCCATGCCAAGGTTATCCATTGATGGGGTTACCCATGTCAAGGTCATCCATGCCAAGGTCACCCATTGACGGGGTTACCCACGGCCAGGTCCCCATGCCAAGGTTATCCATTGATGAGGTTACCCATGTCAAGGTCACCCATGCTAAAGTCATCCATTGATGGGGTTACTCATGGCAGGGTCCCCATGTCAAGGTCACCCATTGACAGGGTTACCCATGGCCAGGTCCCCATGCCAAGGTTATCCATTGATGAGGTTACCCATGCCAAGGTCACCCATGCTAAGGTCATCCACTGATGGGGTTACCTATGGCAGGGTTCCCATGCCAAGGTCACCCATTGACAGGGTTACCTGTGGCCAGGTCCCCATGCCAAGGTCACCCATTGACAGGGTTACCCATGGCCAGGTCCCCATGCCAAGGTCATCCATTGATGAGGTTACCCATGCCAAGGTCACCCATGCTAAGGTCATCCATTGATGGGGTTACCTATGGCGGGGTTACCTATGGCAGGGTTCCCATGCCAAGGTCACCCATTGACGCGGTTACCCATGGCCAGGTCCCCATGCAAGGTCACCCACTGACAGGGTTACCCATGGCCAGGTCCCCATGCAAGGTCACCCACTGATGGGGTTACCCATGGGTGGATCCCCATGCCAAGGTCCCCCGTGGCAGGGTGCCCATGGCCAGGGAGCAGCGCTAGGTCATGCGCAGGCGCGGGCCGGGCGCGCGGGCGGGCGGGCGCTGCAGCGGCACCGGGTACATCCTCAGGCAGGTCCTGCCCAGGGGCGAGAACCGCACGATGCCGGGACCCCCGACCAGCCCGGGCTGCCCCACTGGGCCCGGCCACGGCACTCCGTACACGGGCGTGGGGAAAACTCCTCCGTACTGACAGAGAGGCATCACATATGGTGTCACCGCGCCCGCCAGCGCGGGCCCGGGCACAGGCACTGGCAGGGACGGTGGAGCTCCAGGAGCTAATCCCGTGGGCATGGGGCAAGCCACCGGAACAGGGCACTTGCTCCCCAGTCCTGTCCTTACCGAATTTACCTACAAAAAGAGAAATACAAGAAGCGTCGCTACAGAGCTCCTCTCCCCGCCGTGCCATGGGCAGTGACACCGTGCCAAGACACGGGTGTCCATGGTGGCACTGCCCCTCCATGGCACAGCCCCCAGGCAACCAGGCAGGGCTGTCAGCTGGGGGCACTGGCACCAGGGTGTCACGGTGTCCTTGGGGCTTTATTTGGGGCTTGTTTCTTTTTTTCCTCTTATATTTTTGATGGGGGATTGGGTTGGGTTTGTTTTGGTTGGTTGTTTTTTTTTAAAAGACTTAAAATTTGGAAATTAATGGGAAAGATTGATATGGGGTAGAGGGGAAAGTTATCTGACTATAACCTCACTCTTTAAGGAGGCAGAAAGCATCACTAAACAAGTGAGAAGGAACACCATAAAAAGCCATGAACAGCCTCACATGTCCAAAGGAACTCAAGTGCATCTTTTATCTTGTGCAGAGAAGTAAATGACCTGCACTAAATGGCAGAGCTTTCCAAAGGGCACACTCCATCCTGCAGAATGCCATGGGAACTGCCAATAGCCCAAACATTTGCATTTCATTAGGTTGTAATGTCAAAGAATTTACAATTCCCTATGGGGTTCCCCCCATGCCAGCACCTGTTCGTGGTGTGAAAGCAAAAGGGTGTTATTTAATTCTGGGAATCCCCCATTAATGTGGTATTTTACATTCAACTGATAAAACTGGCAGGAAGGTGAAATTTCAGAGGAAATGAATGTATGTGTAAGGCTGCGTGGGACACTTACTCCAGGTTTCTGATTTTAATTTCTCCTCTCAATTAACTATAAAAATGGATTTCCTGCTTTGGGGCAGTTTTAGAAAAATACAGAAGTATCTGATGCCTTTCTTCTCACCTGAAACCTGAATCTGATGGTGAACGTCGAACTGAAAGAGATGCTTCAGTATAACGAATTTAATGTCATTAATGTGTAAAAAACCACCAAAATTAACAACAGAAACCAAACAACAGGAAACACAGGAACGAAGGACGTATTTTTAAGACCAACAGACTTCTTTAAGCTGTTATTAGATCCTTGTTTTAACAACCTCAAAATTATGGTTTCCACCAAATTCAACACCCATGACTGATGCCAACAGACGCTCGTGAACGTACCTAACCAAAATACAGCATTTTGGACAACCCTCCCAGGCATGTGGTGGGACTGTGGGGTGTCCTATGCTGGGTCAGGAGTTGGACTTGATGACCTTTGAGGGTCCCTTCCAACTGAGGACATTCTATGGTTCCATGACAGCATTTCTGATACCAGCAACAGATTATTCAGTGGCATTGAAAACGTAAAGTGACATTTTCAGCGGCCCTATTTAAAAATTAACTTCAAAAGGCTCGTTTTCAGCTCTTTTGAAGTACTGAGAAACATGACTCACCCCAATTCATGCTTCTGAACTCTTTCCTTCTCAGCTGAGTTCCTCAGCAAAGCAGCAGCTGGATTCGAGGCCATGTATGTGCTACTGGGAACAAAACTGTGTCGTGCTCCAAGCCCAACGTTACACATACTCATTAAACCTGATAATGTGGCAGATGCACATTATCAATGATTTAAGTTTGCTTCCTCCACCTTCATCCCACGCTTCAAGCTCAAGACACACTTTAAGAGGCACAACAGCTGGCTCTTGTGCCTTCCCCTGGGTAGGAGTCTCTTGGCCATGGCCTTTATTTAACCACCACCTTTTAACCAGCTCCGACGACTCAGCACTGATGGAGGCCCACACAACCCATCAATTCCTGCATGCAGGTGCCGACTGAAACATCAGAATTAACATGTGCCAGAAGAGTCCTCAAAGCAGCACAAGGAGCTGTGGATCTTCCAGCTCCAGGGATGCCATGAGACCACAAGTCCCTTTGCTCCTACAGTACAAAGGGAAGCAGATGGAGATGAACAAGGTGTGTTCATCACCTACACAGGGTCAAACCACAGCTGTGAACAGGACTAGCTCAGCATTTCAAGCCAGGCAGGCTTCTGTTTAACAAGGTGCCCCAAGGGAAGCCCCTGGGACTCGTGGCACAATGGTCAGGGTGTTCATCTGACCCCCAGGCTGGCAGCTACTGGGGGTGCAAAGCCAGCAGTGCAGCTGTGAGCCCAGTGTACTCTCCCAGCACTCATGAGCTGGCCAGTTCTGGGCTGGGAGGACACACCAGGCATCCACAGCTCCCTGCTGGCCCAAGGGACCTCTCCTCTTGGCCATGCCTTGCCACTTGTGCAGGTTTGTTCGAGGCTGTCCAGGGCAGTGGTGGAGTCACCGTCCCTGGAAGGATTTAACAGATGTGTGGATGTGGCACTTGGGGACATGGTTTAGTGGTGGCCTTGACAGTGCTGTGGGAATGGTTGGACTCAATGGGCTCAGAGGGCTTTTCCAACCTCTGTGATTCTAAGAAACACCAGTGAGAAGGAATGACACGGATTCCATGGCTGAGCCAGCTGTGGATGGCAGGACCTCATTTTTAATGTGACAATATTCATTTTCTCTTGTTTATTCTGCTGCCTGTCGAGGCCCAGCAGAGTCAGCTGATCTGGCCTTAAGGAGGCTGATAAGGCAATCAATCTCAAAACTAACATATTTAACAACTGCCCTGCAAACCTTACATCTGTCATCACCATGTGCAAACCTTGTCTGCTAGTGATATTTAGTAAGAAATTTTTCTACCTTTTTTTTTTTTTAAGGAAGATTTCAAGATTCTTCAAATCATAGAATCACAGAATGGTTTGGGTTGGAAGGGACCTTAAAGCTCATTTCATTCCAGACCCCCTGCTACAGGCAGGGACACCTTCCACTAGCCCAGGTTGCTCCAAACCCGTCCAACCTGGCCTTGGACACTTTCAG
>JAWWEE010000021.1:20462924-20481507 GCA_035221455.1 Xenops minutus
GCCTTCTCTTCTCCAGGTGAGCCCCCCCAGCTCTCCCAGCCTGGCTCCAGAGCAGAGGGGCTCCAGCCCTTGGAGCATCTCCATGGTCTCCTCTGGAGTCACTCCAAGACCTTGTGCTGGGGGTCCCAGCCCTGGGCACAGCTCTGGGGGGGATGTCAGGGGGCAGAGTACCCTGTGCCACACGGGTAGGAGGGGAAGCTCCTCCCCTGCTCTTCTCCTCTACATCTTCATTGGCCTCCTCTGCAGAAGGAACACACCTACTGAACCAACACCTACAGGGGCACCTTTGCCCACTGTCCTCTCAGCTCTGCTCAGGCCACCTCCCCACCTGCATGTCCCCAACAAACCTCTGCCCTGAGCACCTGTACCCACCCCTGAAGGCACCAGCCACCTCTCCCTCCTGCTTCCCCAACACCTGCCTTCTCCTGCCAGTCTTTCCTTTGCAGTTGTTTATCCCCCTTCCCCCAAATAATCCCACACACTCATTTAGAAAACAAGAATAATACATACACACGGGAGAACATACAGGAAAACACTGGTAAAAATGAGACAAAACCAAACAGGACAAAGACTCAAGTAGTTCAAAAAACCCAAATCTGTTCTTATGACTTGTTTGAATTCTCTTTCTTGTTTTTGTGTTTTACCAATCAAGCTCCCAAGAGCCACCTCAGTGATACAGCTCCTGTAGTGTCACAGCACACAGCCAAGAGTTGGGGATGCCTTACTAAGATCACAAATACTTCTGGGTTTATATTAGAACAGAGGAAAACAGGTAATTATGCTGTGAAAGTTGACTGTAACTATCACAGCCCACCTAAAAAAGCAGGATTTAGAATATTTCTCTTTTGCTGGCTCTCCCATGAGTATCAGTGGTTTATTTCTGTAAGGATCAGCTACCACTGAAACAAAACTGAGACGCAGGGCAGGGTCAGAGCTGGCTGCCAACACGAGCAGGCAAGGATGCTAATCCACCTCTTTTATTGCTTTTGCCCAGTTTGCTGGAATTCCAAAGTTGCTAAATGTCCTGAAGATATTTGTTTGTGCTTTTCCAAGTTTCTGGAAAGTCATTCTGACGTTCAGACCAAGCTTCAAACACAGATTCATTTTTCACTGTTCTTCCAATCCAACAGAGATGGAAGACAGAGTTAAGGTGGAATGAGTCCTTCTGCTTTGCTGGGGTACCTGTGGCCATCTCCAGCTCTGGGGCAGCCAGCCCATGGAGCCCAGAGTCAGGAAATGCCAGCACATGTGGGGATGTTACCGACAGTGTCCAAGCCCCCAGCACAGTCACCCTCTGACACAGCCCTGTGTGACCACAGCAACAGCCTCACTGTGGAAAGGGAACATATTTACAGCTTTTTTGGGGGTGATGCTTTAGTCTTTTAAACCCCATGGAGCTCTGGAACAGTATGGAGAATAGGACACATTTGTGGCAAGCCCTTCATTCCCAGGCATCTTCAAATAGTGCACAATACTCAGTATATTTGCACAGAAGGCAGCTCACATTCCTGAGAGTATTTCTTGACTAATGCTAAGCAGAATTACCTGTAAAAAAGGATTATTTCATCCTACCTGCACAGAGATGACCAAGAGAGAAATCACTCTTATCAGGCCATTTGACTTCAGGTCTTTCTAGTATCTCCTATTACAACTCAAACTACTGCTGCTAAGAATCTACCTGCATTTCCATGTTCCATGAAACCATCTGAAAAGGAACATTTCAGTGCTCCTGTGACACAACTAAAAGCCTGAAGGGCCTCCTCCCAAACCTCTAATATGATCAACCAGGATTTGCAGCCAAACTTCTACAGAAACAAAGCAGAGTATAAAGTTTTCATTTGCTGTCTACACTTCTGATGACAAAGAGGAGGAAAATAAAACCACTCACTCTTATTAAACACACCACCAGTTTCTCATCTGAGCTATTCCAGCCTGAAAGAGTAACCTTCCCTTAGTTAAAAAAGAATATATTGTATTCAGAGCAAACCATTTGCTGCTGGTGGTAGAAGCACCTCAAGTCAAAAAGAGGTAACACAGGAAAGTGAGCCCTCTGGTTCCAGGGGGAAAGAGAAGACTTCAAGTCAGCCACACAACTTCCCTGCACATTAATGACAGTGGGTAGACAGTAAGAGAAAATAATACATTGGAAAATATATTTTTCTACTTAAATTTATAGCCAATATTTTATATATATAATTTTAAATGTGTTTTTGAATCATGGGACAAGTCACTTCACTCTTCCTCCTCAAGGAGACTCCTCTCTGTCCAAAAAGCCCCAGAGAAGCTTTGGACAAAGGCACAAACCCTGCTGCCCCAGCCCCTCATTCCTGACCATCACACGGGACCAACCACAGCTCTTCTCAAAATCCATGTGAGGAGACGAGACAACCTGCCCTAGGAGCTTCCTGCTGCTTTATTCCAGTTGAAAAAAGCACACAAAAGGCCTAAGAAGCACCACGTTTCCCATTTATCCAGCCTTTATTTCCAACATAAAACCTTATTATAACCTTCTCTGATGAGCTGGAAATCTGCTTAGTGCTCCTTATTCTTTTGTTGCAAAAGCATTCTTGATCAAAAGAGGCAACAAAAGACGGTGTTGCCAGATGGACTGAAGAAGTACAGCCAGAGATTCACTTTCTCCCTCTTGGAAAGCTATTTTTTTCCATCCTTTATGTGATTTCCCAAGTTCTTTTTGCCTTTCCAGTGGACCCAGCTGTGACCCAGCACTGGTGGAAATCCTTCCATGGAGCTCATCCCTCCAACCACTGAGACACAGGTCACTTGTCCAGCTGTCCACACCAAGGGTCCTCTCACACATTCCCTTCCTCCTTTTTAGGCCATTTCTCTCCCAACATCACACAGCCCTCTCCTCCCTGAACTCCAATTTCCCCTTTGGGGTGGATTTCAAAGGATACAAACAGCAGAACAATGCTCAACTCCCAAACCAGCTCCTGCCAAAGTCCTTTATACCATCCTACTGCCCTGTTTTCTGTCACCCACAGCATCCTGTGCCATCCTCGTGGCCAAAACACTCAACAAGCACCACACCAGGAAGGTTTGCCATCTGCCCCTGCACCTCTGCTGCAGCCACCACGGTCCTTACAAGGACTTCATGCCCCAAAACCACCCCAGGTCTCACCCACACCACAGGGCTCCAACTGATGCCACTCCAAGCAACACAGAATGATGTGAAATGAAGGGCAGGGAACCCCAACCTCTCCGTGCTCTTGGTAAATCACCTGCAAAAGACTTCAGTCAGCCCTGTGGGTTCCCTGGAACAACTGCCATGGTAGAGAAAGACAGAAACCCTTTACCCATCAGTGTCCTGAGACAGGGACATTCCTACTGGTCCCACAGTGACAGTCTGCCTTCTCCACGGGCTTTGAGACACAGGTAAAATTCACCCTAAACTGATATTCATGGGTGATTGAAATAAGAAAAAGAACCAGTCACTTTTCCAGAGCTACAACTGAGCAGAACACCCACACTGAACACTTCAAACTTCTGCAGGAGTCTCAGGGAAAACACACCAAAATGCTGCAAAAAGCACATCAAAAGAGAATAAGAAGTGACTTAATGGAGCAAAATCTGTGCCCTGATCATCCCTTTCTATAAATCTTTGATTTGGGTTTACTAGCACCTCCTTTGAGTTATTTTATGACAGCTATTGGGGTCTTAGGTAGAAGTTGCTCACTCTGGAGCTGGTTAAACCATTACTGTGTAGAAGGATTATTTACTTTTCACTCATTTTGGCAACTAAGAATTGAAATCAAATTGCTTAAAAAAGTTGCACCAGTGCTTTTCCCTGTGCTGTCAGTGACCCAACAGGCTGAGGAACCTGCAGGTACCAAAGCAGAGGCACTGGTGCAGTTCCCCCTTAGCACATCTCACCTCACCATCAACTACTGCTACAAGATTTTTTTCCTTCTACATGCCAAAAGGACAATGGTTTACCAGCCAGATCTACTTCTCTTGGTTTGAAGGGATTACACAGTTACTTTCCTCTACTTTAGCTCAATTTTCAGTTTTCCAAAAAAAATGAAGCCAGTAAAAATTATTAGTCAAAGAATCTCCAGTCATGAGGAGAGGGAAGAGATCTGGAAACCCAGGCCAGGGTGGGACAAAAAGGTAAACTGGGATTCTTTTTGTGCCTCCCTCTGTATCATCCCTCAGCCACAAACCCCAGCACTGAACACAGACACAAAGGGACATTGCAATGGTTTTGTCCTGCTACAGAAAATACGAGGGGACGAACGGGACACTATTTGTTGTAGGACACTGTCACAGCATTTCTGAGAGTGGCACCATCAGGATGCCCAGAACAACAAGCAAGGGTCAGCACAGCCCCAGCTGTCCCCTCTCTGAGCCCAGGACTCAGTCTCATCCCACTCACACCACCAAGCCAAAAGCCACTGTTCTGTTTGAGGAATATCACACATCAAAAGGAAAAAAGCTTTAGTAAGTTGAAACTGAAGTTGAGCAACAGATGGTAATGATATGAGTATTGCTGTGTATTGCTGTTAATAAGCAGTTTGGAATTTAAAAATATATATTTTATATATATATATATATTGCAGCTCATATATCCCTTAAGATTATTCCAAAAGACGATTTTAAAAAAGAATCAGTTTAGTACTGAATGAAAAGAGCTGGACATTTATAGGAAGCATCTATCTGGAGTAATTTTAGTCTATGTCCTCCTCCACATCTGAGTTCTGCAAAGGCTGTCAGACACAAAGCAAAAGGTATGTCCTTCAAGGAGGGCCACTTACTCCACATGTCTCATTCTGCGTTTGCATGGGGTTAGCCTTTGGCTCCATGTCTTGCCTTTTTTGGTTCTGCTTCAGTTGGTTTAAAGAAGGTTTTGTCTGTGCAGCTCCAACAGTTTTGCTCGTCCACTGGTCCACCAGCTTGTGCAGGTCGTCTGTGAACGTCCCTTTCTTGTTGTTACTGTTGTTGGCCTGAACCTGCAGCGTCGACTGCGGGAGGGGCTCAGGACATGTCACCAGGCTGTTGGTCGAGGATCCTGGAAAACCACACAGAGAGAAGTGACAATGACATGTCTGCCTCAGCTCTGCAGCTCCAACACCTCTTCATCTACTGCCACTCTAGTGGTGGCTTTTCAGCCTTCTAACCCTCCCCCTCCTGGCTACAGAACACCTTTGCTTAAAGAAATGGTCCAATCCAATGGGTTCGTGTTTTCTATGACATCGTGTTATCTTGGCCACTAACTTGTCTCTGGGGGAAACTGAGCACAGGGAGAGAAGCCATCCTGAGGCACACAGCATGTCATCACAGACTGCCAGGAGAAAGTGGGAGGTCTTGCTAAAACTGCAGGCATTCATAAAATCCATTTACCATTTATTTTACTTGCATAGGTTTACTGCCCTCCTGGAAAAATGCTATTGTTGCACAGGTTACAGGTAGGACTGGCTCCTGTGCCCCAAAGGCTCTGGGAACCCACCACCTCTCTCAGTGATGTCATGACCATTTCTGTGGCCACTTGTGTATTTTTGGGGAAAAAAACCCCATCAGGACCATGAACGTATAGAAGAGAGAGAGGGCACAGCGGGGGGGTGAATTTTTGAGACAGAGAACTTTTGGTATAGATAAAAGCAAACAGAAAGAGTATTGAGAGAGGTTTAATTTTATATTTTCACTACTTTCTAGAAGAATTGGGAAAAAAATTTTCTGTGCTTTTTCCACATTGGTAACTACAAGTCTGACACAGCAAGCTCAGCAGGGAACTGCAAGTGAAGGAGCCTGCATGTGACCTAAGGAGAAAATGTAAAGCAGCTTCTCAGCCAACACATCTGACATAGCTAAAGATTGGAAATAAAGACCATTTCTCCAAGCAAAAAGTTCAGAGAACAGTAGTAAAATTATTATATAAGCAAACATGAACATTCAGTCTTCTTTTCTCTGTTAATCAGTTACCAGCCAATGAAACCGAGTACACTAATTAGTCCTACAGTTATATAAAATACATTAATAACCTTTAAATGATCATGCATTCAACCTGCAACGTCACTTCTAAGTGAATACTGCTCAGTCCCTTTTCCTTTACTTGGGGGGAAGTGACAAAAATAAGGATTTTTGAGAGGAAAGCCCTTCAATGGGTGTTTAATTCATTTCATGCAGCTCAAGGGGGCCGGGATGGTTTTAAGCTATCAATTCCTCCAGCAGAGAACTGCAGTCATATAAAGGGGTGTATTTCAGAGACAAACACTGAACCCAGTTTCCTGGCCGCATGCGTGCACGTCTCACACACACACACACACACACAACACCACGACCCTCTTGCAGCATGCGAGGTTCCCAAGGCATCACAGCACATGCATTAGTCTCAAAGTCTCACAATTTGTACAGTCTAGGTTCATAGAAGTGCATCAGCTCTCGTTATTAAAACAACTAGCTTTTAGTAAAAAGAAATCATAATAGAAATAAGCAAAGAACATCCCATGCCATGAAGGAAATACTGAGAAACAAAAATGGGATAGTTACTACTACTGTGATCTTTGCCTAGACATAGTCGTTTCAAGGTGGACCCTACAAGGTAAAACAATACAAGACACACAGAATTAGGTAAGACTAAACACAACAAATCGGACGGACAAGCTTCGGTACTTTTAAGCAATCAAAAAGTAGTTATTATGCAAGAAAGGACAGACAAAGTCAGCAGTTCAGGTGAGTAAAGAAAGCCTAAATAACTGGACAGCTCAAACCTTTCTTAATGTGCAGCCATTCAGAAGCTTTGGAAAGTACCACAGCATGCCAAAAGCAAAGGCTCGTGACTTAAAGATGCATTTGTTTGGGTTTTGGTTCTTTTTTTGGTGTTTTGGTTGGGTTTTTTGTTGTATTTTGGTTTGGTTTTGTTTTTGTTTTTTCCCCAAATTGCCTTGGCTTCCTGATAGGAGGTTTTGATTTGTTAGCTATTAATGCAGGAAATGATGTCAATTCAGTTTGTGATTGGAGGCCAAAAATGCTTTCAGGAACAAGTCAAGCTAGTCTGGCTGCAAAGACAAACCATAAAGCAACCCCAAAACTCCTGTTTTACAAGTCCAAAAAGATACATTGTTCTGCAGGTCTGAGGCCAATTGCTTCCAAATATTTTATTTGTAAGATTTGTGTCTAAATGTGAGATTCTGAACTTCAATTGAATGGAACTGTGAATGAGTTTCCCTTGTGCCTTGTCCAAGTGCAGAAAAACAATCCAGCGGGGTAGTTGAGTTTTAATTTAACTAAACTACGTGTTTTTGTCATTATTGTCTTGTTCCATCCTTCATCATGGTTTTCCACAGCCTGTTGACAGGTAGCAGAGTGCCAAAGTGTGCCGAGCCCCCGACTCGACTGTCACATCTTGCCAGACGTCGGCACCGTTGCTGTTTGGGTGCCAAATTTCCTGAAAGGTATTTTGGACTTGGTAAGAAGAACATCGTTATGGCATGGGAGGAGATGAGTGTCTGACATGGGGTGTGGTGAGTTCATTGGGAAGAAGCACTTGAAAACATGAGCGAAATCAGAGTGGGGCAAAAAAAGTAAGAGAGAGGATGGATGTGTTTTTTCTCTAGAGTAAACAGTGGAGGTATTTTATGTTACTGTGCCAGAAATGAGGCTTTAAACTCAGAGACTGCAGGTCCAGGCTGACACAGGCCCTGAATGAGTCTTCAGAGGAGGAAGAAGAGATGTCAGTCAGAGACTGAGGAAGAGACAGTAAAGAAACGAGGGAGGAAGTCAGGGAGAAGAAATGTCTGTGCTTGGATATGGGTGGCATGAGGAGGAACAGAGGATTGCTTTGAAAGAATTTCTTATTATTTCATGTAGTTCATATAGGTTTGTATCCTGGGAAAATCAGAAGGACAAGACTACAGCAATGCAAGCATGACCAAGTTTAGTCCTCACCTCAAAACCCAGATAACAAGCACGGTCACATTCACAACTCAACCAGCTGTGTTGTATTCTTAAATCTTTTCCCCTCCTTCCCCTCGGATATACCTTACCTTGCCTATCCCCAAGTTAGCTACCAGCTCCCATTATGGAAAGCACTCCCATGATGGAACTGGCCATGGCAGCAATCCTAGAAGGCCATTTCCTGCAGCAAGGGCAGTTCTTACACCATAGGAATGCAAATGGAAAGCAACTGCCTGCGAGAAAGAAAAGCAGGCAGCTGACTGCACTACGTGCTCAAGTGCAGGGAAAACCATCTTAATCACTTCCTGCACACCCAGGCACAGGTTTCCCTGCACCTCAGGGGCCAAATCTGAGCCAGGGCCCCCGGGGGTGTGGGGAAGTGACAGAGAGTGGTGACACACTCACAAAACACGGTGTGAGAGGAGTCAGCTTTGGGGTGAACATCACAGCAGAGCTGCTCCTCCCAGGGGGCATCACTCCAGCGTGGGGCTGGGACATGGGAAACCTTCCCCAAGCGTGACACTGCCTGAAGCAGGGACTGCCAGTCATGGTCACAGCAGGTTTTAAATCCATACTCAGTTAAAAATTCACTTTGTGGCCTCATTCACCAGATTAATTGGATTACTGCTACAACCAAGGTGTTTAAGAGCTCTATAAAGTTAAGGAGATGAATCACAATTAAGATTTAATGTAAGGCTGCGAAAGTTCAGCAGAGTGTTTTACCTCCAATTCCAGATTTCTTATCTGAGGAATTAAATAGCTACTACATCATACAGGACAGAAAAAATCCACTGTCCCATATTTGCACTCTAACAGCTGCCAAAATCTGGAAAGCTACCAAAGAATGGAAATGGCAATAAACTGCTAGACCATTTCCATAATTGCATATGCACATACAATATATTAATTGCTACAGACCTGACAAAAATTGCTTTACACAAGATTCCAAGCCTAAGCCAAATGGAGCTTTGAAAATTCCACTCACGATCAGCGGAAACTCCTCCCTTGGACGCCCTTGCAATTTAACCCAGGAAAGGAACTCAGGCGAAAATTACGCTGAAGCCCATGAAAAGTATTTTATTTTCATGAAATGTGCTAAGGAAAAATCAATATTGGACATGGGGAACAGATCAAAAGGTCCTGGAGAACACTGTGAAAGTGTTCAAGTTTGATGGCTCTTGTAACCAGAGCAAGACACTTGTGATAGTGCCTTTAATGCATCCAAACATTTCTTTTTCAGGTTGCTGCTGACTTTTCTGCTAATGCAGCAAGAGATCTCCCACTGGAAGGGGAGACCCAAAGGGCTGGTTTTCCTTAATCAAACATACAGATTCAGAGCATTTCTGAAAATCCAGCACAGTGTTTCCAGACAGGTCTCAAACAAAAAGAATTCCCAGGGAAATTTGTGGAATAGGCTCAGGACCCCAAACTGCCTGGAAGTGCCCTGAGGTGCTGGCACTGACTGGCCACGTCCCAGCCCTGCACACTCAGCACACACTCTGCTTGCTCAAGGATCCAGGTCATGGAACCCTTCCTAGAATGGGTTGAGTTGGAAGGGACCTTAAAGACCAGCTCATTCCAAACCCCCTGCCATGGGAAGGGACACTTTCCACTAGCCCAGGTTGCTCCAAGCCCCGTCCAGCCTGGCCTTGGACACTTCCAGAGACAGGGCATGGATGCAGACAAGCTTAGTGCCTGCTGGGTCACCTGGTGTCCCTTCCAGAGGAACATGAGCCACCTGGCATTCCCTTCATTATCATCTTCAACTAATAGAATCAAAGGATGGTTTGGGTTGGAAGGGACCTTTAAAAGCCCATCTCATTCCAACCCTGACATGGGCAGGGACACCTTCCACTAGACAAGGCTGCTTTCAAGCCCCTTCCTCAGGCACTGCTTTTCCTGAGGTCCATGGAGAGCAGCTCAACAGAACCACCATCTGCACGTCCTTCCAGCCCCAGCCCCAGCCCCAGCCCCTCCTGGGGAAAGACAGGACCACACACAGCCCCATCCCCACCCCTGCACACACACACACACATTACCAACCTGCTGGGCTCCCTGGGAAAACAAGCTGGAATAACCTCCTGCCCCACCAAAACCTGCCCATAACTCAGCCATGGGAGGGGGGAACCTGTCTGGGATCCCAAGTGAGAGGCAGCACTGGAAACCAAGCTGTGTTCTCAGGATTTGAATCTACTCAGTGGTGACTCTGGATTGACGTGGCAGGGTTAAGTGCCTGAAAGGTGGTCCATCTCCTGGTGTGACTCAGGAACGGGGGAGTGCAAAGCTCCTCCCGAGCACGGCGCCCAGAAGAACCCCAGAGAGCATATGGGCTGAGAACAGAAAGCAATTAGTCATGCTGAGTTATTTAAGCACCAGGAAACTTCACCATTCCAAGGATTTACATGTTCCCTTGGTTTCATTCACAATATCCATGCACCCAAATATTTTTGATACACTGGGTTTTTAATTACCGTCTCCCAGTCTTTTTGAATCCCACTGACTAGTAATTCTGTGGAAGGTTAATGAAACGACTTCTGGGAATTACATGTGCAGAGGAAGAAATTACTGTGGCTGTTGTAACACCAAGTGGGAACATTTGGGAGCCAAGAATTCCCCTCAGGTTCTCAGCAAAACAAATCCCAGAATGCAAAACTGCCTCACGATTTCACCAGTTGTTAAAAACTTACACAATAATCAATTCAGGAAACATCAGTTTTCAAGAACCTGAGTGCTTGGGCTTTCAGGGAGCTCAGACCAAAAAAAAATCAGGATTGTATTTTGGAATACTGTTTACTCATAAAATCGGGAGGAGTGTATTTGAGTGGTCTTGTGCCTTTGATCTGAACCACTTGGAGCGTGATGAGCAATGCAGAACTTCAACAGGAGATTCAAAATTAATGCAAACCCACAGTTATTTAACCAAACACTTCCTCAAGGACCTCATCAGCCTTTCTAAGGTTATATGTAAGTGGCCTATAGTACCTGTTCAGCACAACATATCTTTATTGTACAAGCAAAATCCGTTTGCCTAAAAAGCAGCATCTACAATTGGGTAAAAAAGTCTTAATTTTGTAATTACATAGCTTGATATCATTTGGTGGAATTGCCAATTACTTTAGAAGTCAGACGAATAGGGTACAAATAGAAGGTGCACAGTTATTTGAGACAGAACTCCTGGATCCTAACAATCCATTTCCAAGTATCATCTGAAAATCTGATATTGCTTTTTACTTATTTATGCTTTGATGAACTGCTAATTGACTTCATCTCTGAGGTCACATAAGGTCATAAGAAAATAAACTGAGTCAAGTGCTTCAGCCAGATCAGCTTACACAAAAAGGTGATGGGACTCTCCCTTGGAGTAACCAGATCTTCCTGCTGCTGTGAGTACATCCAAAATTGCTCACTTAATGTAATTAAAGTGACTGCACGGGGGGGAAAGCCCACCTAGGACACAGATTTGGAAAGAACTAGCTGGAGCACTGTTGTCTCAGCATTTCCACATGCAAAGAGCGGGGGAAAAAAATTAAAGAAAATAGAGTGGATATAAACAGTTCTGTATATTGTGTTAATACAGCCCTTGTATGGAAGTTATACCCTCCAGTGACCTTCTAGAACTGTATCAGCTTGCTACATGCATGTCTTCAGAGTCCAAACATGTGTGAAAGAGACCATTCGTCTACAGAAGGGTGGATTTCGTTTTGTTGTCGCTGGAACCGGGACAGCAGACATGTATATTTGCCACATTGCAAATAAAATTACTTCAACAGAAATCACATAAAGTACAAAAGCTTTGGTAAGTCCAGGGTAAAATTTACCATCAGGCTATATATAATAAATGATGAGATCTTCCACACATGCTTTTGGTGCCCAGGCACGAGCCAAAAGCAGTGCAAAAAAAGCTTTCATATGAAAAATTAATATAAATAAGGTGTGTTCATGATGATTACTTAAAAGAAAGAGAAAAAGAAAGAAAAGATGTTTCAGAAAAAGGGGCATCCTGCCAAACATATTAGAGATATAAACCATGGACTTGGAAAAAGGGGGTAAAAGAAAGATGGACTGTGATAAAATACAAAAGAACAAATACAAACAGATGGACAAAGACACAGGTCCACTGAGGAATCTGGTACGAGGTTTGCTACTAGATTTATAGGTCACTCTCTCAGACGTTTGGTGGAAAACCGTCCAGCCTGCAAATGAATATAAAGGGAAGAAAACAAAGACACTTATAAAGTACAAGTAGCTGTGATCAGATGTCCTAAACCATCAGTCAAATCAGCTTTGTTAGTTAAACCTCCACATCTCCCCCTTAACTTTGCCAAAGAGGAGCAAGTTCACTGACCATACACAAAGGATGCAATAACAGCAGAAGAGGACAGATAGATATTTTGCAGATTAGTTTGGCAGGATGTGCAATGAGAGGAAGGTATTTTAATCATCATTAGAACTTCCCATATGCATGGCAACAAGATCAGTCAAAGCCTACGACGGGGGTAATACACGGAGGTCTCAGAGGTGGGGGCTGGGGAGCACAGCCAATCTACAGTCCTGCAGCTGGGACTCCAAAACCATGCACAAAATGAACCCCTTAGTGAAAGGAAACATAACTTGGCCCCCTGGGTTTGGTTTTCTTTTAATTCTGTTTTTATTTTCCCTCGCACCCAAGACAGTTTGGTAGTTTACAATAAGGAGCTCAGGGTCTACCAGAATCAAGGGGTTAAAAAGAATGAATCAAAGGAAACCACCTCCTCTCCTTCTGTATCTTTTTTGTTTTCCTTTCATTTTTTTTCTCAGGAATCTGTAAGGCAGACTCTAGAGAAGGTGTCAGAAGAAAGCTACCGAAAGGTATTTCCTTCCTAAAAATTAGGAATGCCTTGGGCATGCCTTCTCCAGTGTTGGTAACACTTGGTAAGATACTTTAATTTTGCTCTTCTGACAACACTGCAATGATCTTTTCAAAGACAAGCCACCAATTTGCATTGCCAAAGGCTCACGTTCCTCTACAAAGTTCAAGCCTAAGGGAAGGGAACTACTTTTAGCACGTGCTGGAAGAGACACGAAAACAGCGGGCAGGAAAAATCACCTTGGCCAGAGCTTGCGTTGGCGTCGGCTCCGTCGGGGCCCAGGCCGGAGCAGATGTCAGAGGACAGAGAGGCTTTGACAGAGCAGGGCTGCTGGGTCTGCACAGCCTTCCCCAGGGCGGGGGGCGTCACCGCGGCCGCGTCGGGGGAGCCCGGCTGCGATTTACTGCTCTCTTTGGGGGGCGAGTCTTTAGAGTCTGAGAGATTACCTGCAAGAGCAAACAGAGAGAACAGACAGTAGGAAAGCCTCGGTCAAAAAGCAGCGCCTGGAAACAATCCCTAAGCTGGCAGCGAGAAGAACAGCAGGTCACCATCGTGGTGTGCTTTATGGGGACAGCCTGCACTGGAAATCAATCTGCACGCCCTGTCGCTGAGCTGACTTCTCTCCAGGAGCTCCTGGATGAGGTTTGGGTTTGGTTTCCCTTCTGTGTTTCCAGGTGTCACTGCTGGAGTGAAGTGAGAGGTGCTGTGGTGCCCAGGAGCAGGAGGAGTGCATGGAATGAGCAGGACACTGAGCTTTGCTCTCCAACACCAAAGGTGAAATGAATCAAGTGGAGAGGGATGAAAAGTTGCTGCAGACGTGAACTTTTTATTTATAGAGCTCTGAGTGTAATTGTCATTGCCACTGTTAGATGCTCCTGCTGAGAAATCCATGTAACACACAGTTACATAGGTATTTTGTATGCTGGTGTTTTTCTATCTTTTATATATTATATATTCTCTCTATATATATTGCATATTGTACCCAAGATATCTGTGCAGACTCATAATTCCATATAAATACCTATACCTATACATCTATATAGATATTTACAATTTGATATATAACTGTATATAAATATCTGTATCTATGCATGTATCTATTTATTTCTGGATAGATACATATCTATAGCTATCTAGATAAATGTCTGTATCTATACTTCTGTCTACACATATATTTCAGGTAAAGATGTTTTAAAACCAAAACAACTTTGCAATCATGTATTACATGGATTTTTCAGCAAAAGCTTCTACCAGTGGAAATGACAATAACATCAGTAACTGAATTAGGAACTGCCTGTGCTTGCTCCCTGAGAAAGGATCAAGGAAGGCCAAAAACTGAGGAATCTACACAGTCCAGGGTGAGAAGACTCAGGCAGGAATACAGACTCTCAAAGGTGATGTGAACTTTAGACAGTGTCTCAAAACCTGGAAAATCACATGAAAGGAATGAATGAAGGAGGGCATGCACCAGTGATCTGATTGTGCAGATTTCTGGGCTCTAAATGAAGGTGACAAGGATTAAAAAAAAAAGACAAATGGGATATTTAATGCAGAAATCAGTTTAAAATCTTTGGACAAGGTTAGCACCCAGATATGAGCCAAGATTCACAAGTGGAGAGAAATGTAGGGTTTGTGAACAGACAGAGGGGAAATAGCTAGAGGGAACCCAAAAACAAACTGGAAAATGAGTGGCCCAAGGATAAAACAGCCATTCTGAGTATCTCAGCCCAGGGGAAGGGAAGTAAAACCCATGGACATCAGGCAAACTGCTGCTCAAGGGAGAGAAAGCATCAAGCACTGCTTCAGTCCCTGTGGGCAAGAACCCCCAGACTCAAGATGGACCACAGAACTTCCTGCCCCTGAACACAGTGGTTTTTCCCATCTCAGTTGAAATCCGCACCTAAAAGCAAAAACCTCCTGAATAGTCTGTCTGTAAAGAGTGAGGCAATGAAATTCAGAGGGGACCTTCAGTGACATTGAAAACAAGAGCCATCAGGTTTGAAACACAGGGTGGGTGCTGGAAATGCTGCTGCTCCCTGAAATAACAGCATGAACTAAGCCAAGGGAAAATTATTCATACTCTATTCTACATTTCACTAAAGAAATAGGTACTGGGGTATATCAACATTTCCCAGCTAAATTATATTTTTATACTTTTCCAAGAGATAACAACTCAACACTGTACTACTGTGAGAAAAATCTCACACTGCTTCAGATGGTCAAAGCATCCCTCAAGGTTTTATAACTGCTTTTAGCTCCCATCCTTTAGGGAAGCAAAAGCAATCCCATCTTTTTTATATGGCACCTTGGAGGAAAAAGTAAATAACAACAAGATATAGTATCTAATCAATAGGGGATAACAGCAGCTAAAAAGTGAAAACAAACAGCAATAAACAGCATTTGGACAAAGGAGGAGATGCAACCAGGCTGTTCTCCAGATTAAAGTGGAATATTGTTCCTCTGCCAAGTGCTGTAACTAATGCAGAGCAGGCAGGGATGGCTCAGCACTGGGAGCTGGGATAAGCCTGTCGAAAAGGACAACAAAATTCCACCCTTTCCTGCAGTCCTGGCTGTCACACAGCAGAGCCACAACTGACACAAGCAATAGGCATTGGGGAGCACCCTGGGGCACCTACTTGTGCTTGATGTTCCACTCCTGAGCTGCTGGACCAGAGGGTTTAAGAGTTTTCCAGCTTTGAGTTTGTTTTTGCTGGTTCTTCGGCGGCGGCCGCTCGGGGGGGCAGAGTGAAGGAAGCCCAGGTTGGGAGGGAGGGGTTTCCCCAGCCGAATATACAGTGCCTCTATCTCGTTCTTCTGCTGGGTCTGGAGTTCAGCAATTTCTTTCATATGCCTAAAAAAAAAGTACAGAACTCAGTGATGTATTCGATAAAGCACCACACCTTGACAGTGCAATTAATTGCTGAAAGGCAAACCAAATGAGTCTTTGGCTAGAAAACAATTAATTGCTCATCCCCAAGTATGTGAAGTTATAATCGTATCTGTGGTGACTCGTCGTCTTTAGAAGTGTTCAAGACCAGGTTGGACAGGGCTTGGAGCAACCAGGTCCAGTGGAGAGTGTCCCTGTCCATGGCAGGGGAGTCAAACTGGACGAGCCTTAAGGTCCCTTCCAACACACATTATTTTAGGATTCTATGACTGACTTCTCAAATATTCATTTATGAGACCAAATCGTTTATAAGACCAAATCATTTATAAGACCAAATCATTTATAAGACCAAATCCTTGGCAACTAAAAAGGCTTTTAGCATCCTCAGCCAAACCAACTGATTTTGATGTGAGATTTGGCAAGAACTCCAAACAGCTCCAGAACTTTCCTCTTCAACCCAGTGACTTCAATAAAGTGAACTCTCAAGGCAAGTACCCCAGTGTGAAGAGTTCAACATGAAGAAAAACACAAGTGCTTCCCATATAAAAATGCCATTAGCACACAAATCACTGCCTCATTTATAGTGCAGATTTCATGATGGCATAATGTCAAAGATTTTGTATTACTGTGGCTCTGTTTCAAAAAGATGCATCATTTGCATTCAGCAAAGCCATTATACCCTAAGATAAAATTTAATATTTTGGTTAAACTACCACCTAATGCTAGTTTTTACCCATCATCTGCCAAGAAAGGAAGAAAACGTTCAAATTCAAAGCAGTCAGCTCTTAGGGCTGGCAGCACAACAGCCTCCCTGTCAGAAGGAGCAGCAGCAGAAATGGTTTGGGGTTTAAACAAGTTATTATTAAGTCATTGAGTTATTATTGGTTGAATATTGAGTTAATATTATTCAAGGCCATGTTGGATGGGGCTTGGAGCAACCTGATGTAATGGAAGGTGTCCCAATATGATCTTTAAGGTCCTGTCCAACCCAAACCATTCTGGGATTCTATGAATTATTCTTCTGAATGGAACTGGCAAATAAGGTGAAGCACAGTAGGATGCACTGTGGCATTTGGGGGAAGGCCCCAGTGATGCCTAATTTCACAGAATGGGCTGAGCTGGAAGGGACCCACAGGGATCATCCAGTCCAACCCTCAGCCCTGCACAGGAACATCCCCAAGAGTCACCCCCTGTGCCCCAGAGCATCATCCAAACCCTCCTGCAGCTCTGGCAGCCTTGGGGCTGTGCCCACTGCCCTGGGGAGCCTGGGCAGTGCCCACCACCCTCTGGGGAAAGAAGAACCTTTCCCTGAGATCCAACCTCAGCCTGCCCTGCCACAACCTCCCCCCAGAACCGGTTTACGGTAACACCTCTGCTCATCCCATGCTGAGCTGCTGCCAAGGGCTGGCAACACAAGCCCCCCTGGCACTGCCTGCATCCCAACGTACTTCTCTCTCAGGTTCTGCAGCTCCTTCTTCATGTCAGCGTCCTCGAACTCCGAGTCGTTGTCGCTGCTCATGTAGGACGACTGCGAGTGGAAGGACGTCACGTTGATGGTGGGGACCTTGGCGCTCTGCCCGTTGGGTGACTCCGCCGCGGGGGCGCCGCCTTTGCCGGACCTCTGCAGGAAGGCGGCTGCTTTCTTGATCAAGTCGGTGGCGGCGCTGCCGCCGGGCGGGGACAGCGGGGCGGCTGGCACGGGCTGCCGGGGGCACGGCTCATCGGCGGAGTCGCTGGACAGCGGCTCGCAGAGCACGTCGACGGACGAGGCCGTCTGCACGCGCCGCACGGCCGCCTGCACGGCTGGGCTGCAGGGCAGCTCGTCCAGGTACACGTCCGGCGGCGCCGAGAACCGCAGGCAGTGCGGGGACGCCAGGGTGAGCTCATCCTGCGTGCTGACCACCGAGAACCTGCCGATGGTCTTGGCCGGGGTGCCGCCCTCCAACAGCTTGCTGGAGTCCAGGGAGCCGTCCCCGGGAAGGTTGCTCACCAGCCCACCCGCCGGGGATCGCCGCGGGACGCTGTCCGTGCGCGCGGGAGAAGCCGTGCTCTCTGCCTCCTCGGCCCTCGGGGGAGCTGTGCTGGATGGTGGAGGTGCAACCTGCAGGGAGCAAGAGAGGTTGATTTGGGAAGTGACTGGAAGGATCAAGTGCCATCAAAACTGCTCCTAGTTCTGGTTACCTGAAGGAGACCTCGGGCGGCAGCAGCGGGAGTGACGCTTGCAGCTGAGCCTGTTTTAGAGATTGGGAAAAAAAATTCATGTCTTAAATGTTTTAATATGATAAAAGCTGATGTTCTTATTGTGATAAACTGAAATGTAGCACTGAAGAGTAATTTGAATGCCCAATCTTTGTAATGAAGAATCTACAATGCAGGAGGCACCAGCAATATAAAATATCTGCAGGTAGGGAGATCTACTGATTTGGGGAATTCAGATAATAACAGGAGTGTGGAATTTCATGACTCAGTTGAATATTTTTAAGGAAAAATCGGAAAAAGGATGAAACTTGCATGGTACATTGGGCCTGCACTGCTACAGTGTTCTTGTTGTCTCAGAGACACACAGTGACCACGGACAGGCCAGGGTCTCACACCTTCCCTGTGACACACACTGACACCAACACCTCAAAGCTGAAATGAAGTTCAATGCCCACTGCTGAAAGTGGAAATCACAAGCCCCAAAGGTGGCCACTCAGACCACAGAAGCACAGTAACAGTGGCAGGACAAACCAATCATGATTATTCCACACCCTGGACTCTGGTTTTGAAGCCAGACCAACGCACACAAGATTTTGGGAACGCTGCATTTGTATGGCACACTCTGCCCAGAGCAAGGACAGGGCCAAACCTGTCACTTCAGAGCTCTGACATGGTGACATCCAGCAGTGATGGATGGTTTCTCAGATACACTGATTTTACTCCACAGTGCTACATTCCA
>JAWWEE010000021.1:20491503-20547521 GCA_035221455.1 Xenops minutus
ATCTTATATAAACTTATATATATATATATAAACTTTTATATATATATATATATAAACTGTCCTTGTTGTTTTAAACCCCTCTCCAGAGTGTTTGCAGGGCACAAGCTGATATTTTGTTCAGTTTAAATGTGTTCTGGTTGAGGCAACAACAGGTTTCAATGGGCTGTAGGGATGAAACAGGGGCTGAAATAGTTCCAGATGGTATTATTTCAGAGAATCATAGAGTGGTTTGGGTTGGAAGGAACCTTCTAGATCATCTTCTTTCAGCCCCACTGCCATGGGCAGGGACATCTTCCACTAGACCAGGCTCAAAGCCCTGTCTAAACTGAGCTTGAGTAGGACAAAGAAAAATCAACTTGTTCAGAGCAGATTTGGCTGGTTTAAAATTCGTTTGATTTCAGATGCAAACAGAAAAATCTCCAATGTTGGTGTAACTCTGCCAAGTTATAACTGACCTTAAAACACTCATTTGCAACAGGATCCTCATAAAGCTGCCCATGATGCCTGGACTGGAAAACTAGGACATATCCACCCATTGTGTAATTCCCAGAGGTGGCTGTCCAAAATCCGTGGGACATGGAAGGGCTGGCACATATTTTGGATGCAAGGGCAGTGAGTGGTTGTGCCAATGATTTATGATAGTCTGTTTTATCTTACTTTTTTACTTTGCTCAGACCAAAGCCATGGG
Source organism: Xenops minutus (assembly GCA_035221455.1). Taxonomy (NCBI): domain Eukaryota; kingdom Metazoa; phylum Chordata; class Aves; order Passeriformes; family Furnariidae; genus Xenops; species Xenops minutus. Next base: position 20,492,192 of record JAWWEE010000021.1, read on the forward strand.
CATCTCCCCCCTCACAACATCCATTCCCACTTGGAGATACATCAGGATATTTTGGATCAACCCAATTCAGGTCAAACTGCAGTTAAATCCAAGTTAACAAATAATGGTGGCTCCATGTCCCAAATTTACCAGCACAGTCCCAGCCTGGCAGTGTCTTGCCACCCCCTTGGCTTGGGGCATTATTTTATTTCAGCTGTTCAGAGAATCATAGAATGGTTTGGGTTTGGAAAAGACTTTCAGGATCACCTTGTTTCCACCTCCTGCCACGGGCAGGGACACATTCCACTAGACCAGGTTGCTCAGACCCCCATCCAGCCTGGCTTTGACCAATCAGGCCAAGTTTTTTAATCTTTGTTTTATCTTCTCCAAGCCCTTGAAAAGTTTACCACTCCCTCTTGGAAATCTGAGGTGGGAACAGGGAGAATCTGCCTTTACCTGCTGATTTTCAAGCTTGTGTTCCTCAAGAGAACTTCTGCTCTCTCAGGAACTTTGCTTTTCCCTCTCACCTGCCCAGGGCTCCTTCTTCCTAAAGACTAAGGTGCTCCATGTGTTTCCTCATTCCAGAATTCCTTGGAATGGACTTGCCAATTGAGCTGCTTTACTCGGTCACATTATACTTTGCCTTGCTCCCTAACTGTGGTTCAGTGGTGTGTTAAAATTAATTTCATATTAATTGTTTTAAACCCGACAGCATCCTGCGCTGCTCTGGGTGAGCAATCGCCTTTCTCTGCTGGGAAATAATTTTGGCATTTCATTTGGAAAAATGTAATTAACTGCATGGGTATGCTTAGTTGAGTAAGTCATTACAATCTCTGACTTATGCAAATGAAGACTGTTGAAGTCTAATTCCAACTGAGATAACTCCACACATACATAAACTTCTAATTTGCACAGTCCGGCAGAATATTTGTGGGCAAAGAAAAGCTGTTTGTGGGTTGATTTATAAATCTCTGGTGTATCATCAATTTTCAAGAGGGAAGGAGCTCAGGATGCAGCAGAGGATCCTTCTTGGCACGTCATTTGATGGGGAACATGATGCAGCCACCGGTTCAGACATCCCTGGGCTCATTTTCCAGCTGCTGTAGCACGAAACGTGTTTTCAGGGTCACTCTCCTCATATTCTCCTGCTTTAATTATGATGTTTATGGTGTTATGAAGACAGGTGACCATGCTCATGGATTTTAGCAGTTTATTGCTGGGTTACAAGTAAGTGTCCTGGATTTCTTTGCTGAAACTTTATGTGTGTGTTATTAGTCTCTTTTTCCCTTCTTTATCACTTTCCTACAGTTTGTGGCTTTTTCTCTCTGAGAACAGAAAATTAACATGCAGTTTCTTGGCCAGTTGAAGATAAAAAGATGATGCAAAAGCTAAATATGCACAAAGAAAGAGCCAGGAAACTATTTCATAGAATCATTAAATACCCTGAGTTGGAAGGGACCCACAAGAACTGAGTCCAACTTCTGGCCCTGCACAGGATCACCCCCAAAATTTTTCCCTAACAAATTATTTACTTGGCCCAAATATGCTCATTTATTCTGAAACTTCATGGGAAATTGGAGGAAAAAAGTATTTGTGGGCAGATTTCTTAAAACAAGGGAACAAATGTCCTCATTTTGCTCCCATTAGGTCAGGTAGGCAGACAGGGAAAAGAAATTTCCTATTTGGAAGAATTACATTTTATTATAAGGATCTGATGTGGCTGAGTTTGGAAAACCCTCTGCTGGGTGATCGAAGGAGGACTTGATTTATCATCCTCTGGGGTAGTGATTTGGTGGGACTTCATAATTTTCCTCCTCCTCCTGAGCAATCAGGAGTTTGCCCATCTTACCCTCTTGATTGATGAACAAGGCTCTGGATACAAGAAAGGACGAGCCCTGGGATGGAGGAGGTGGAGAGATGGGGAGTGAGAGATATGTCCCTGGGAGAGGCAGGCTTTGACAAGCCTGATTAAAGGAGAAATGGATTTGGAAACACGAGGTCAGTGGCTCTGACCAAGCTGCTGCTTCATTTAGAGAGAGGGCGGCTCCGAGGCTCTCCCAGCAGCCCAGAGCTGTTCACAGGGGATGTTTAATGTCTCTTGGCTGACAGGGAGCTGACAAAAAAGCCCTTCTGCACTCCCAGAAAGACAGGTCTTTGCAATGCTGAGGTTTGGAAAGGAGAAGTCAGTCCCTCCCAGTAGAGCAGGCTTGGTTTTCAATTACTTTTGAATGTGGCACAACGTCCATCTCAGGTATATGGAGAAGGTCCACAAATTACTGGGTCAGAAGTGATCAGAATTAATATGTGGGGTCATTCAAACCTCTGACTTGCTTAGGATTAGGTAAATAACAGAGGGGAAAATAAACATTAACAGTAAAACCACTGACTATGACTACTGAGCTGTGGGATCCAAGCCATGCAGAAGGACTTAGTGCAGAGGTGGGTGAAAGGCCTCTCAGCAGCTTGGGGCTATTCCCTAATTACTGAATTGTCACATGGAACACCTTTTAAATGTATGTGTTTTTCATTTCAGTGGTAAACATTAACCTGAGGATGGAGAAAAGGAAGGTCTGGGTCTCTGCTCCCAGGGGAACTGAATATTTCTCTTGCTAAAACCATCCCAGTTTAATTAGTCAGTACCACAGAGACTTTCTTCAGTAGCAGAGAATGCACCATGTTTTGCTCTCAGTTGCAAATGATTTAGCAAGGAAGGAGAAATAAAACAGCTTTTCTATATGACCTTTTCTTGCCACTTCTGTCTGTCTGAGGAGATGAGGTTTGAGGAGGGACCCAGCACAACAAGACCTTTTCTCAGCTCAGACAGGGCCTGGGCAGGTGATTCCTGCAAGGTTTGTGTGTTCTTCTTTCAAACATAGAAAAAAACCCAGAGAAGGTTTGTTGAGGAGAATTCCTCTCAGGTAGTTCCTTGAGCTCCTTAATGAAAGTTTTTCAACTCTGTCTCAGGCAACAACAATAAAAATAAAAATAATAAAAACCCCAGTAACAAAGAAAGGAAAAAAGTTGTTTCTTTGCAACACAAATCCCATTGCAAGGTCAAGCTGAGATTGTTGCTGCTTTAATAAACACCTCAAATTGTCCCTGATTAATTCTAAATAAATTTTGTGTGCGATAAGTGATTTCGAGCAAGTGCTGTTGACACATTGAGCTGATTGAGATTAAGGGCAGAAAGGCATGAACAATGGGGTGAGATTAGAAACTCTTTGTCACACAGAGCAGGACCCTGCAGTGGAAGGATGACACAATCATTTGTCATGTGCTGGAGGGGAAGGAACAAGGGTTTGTGGGGAGGTGGACGGAGATTTGGAGCTGCTCAGAAGGCAAAGTCAGTCCAAGCCACAGGAAAAGCAAAGAGTGGGGCAGCAGGAAACTTGTTTGGGCTGGTGGGAATGGGAAAAGGGTGGCAAAGCAGTGAAAAATTGTGGTCCAAGTGAGTCATGTGTGTAAACGCATGGTAGGAGGAACAATCAATTGATCTGTGGGACCCACGGGGGTAAATTCATGGAATCATGAAATGGTTTGGGTTGGGAGGGGCTTTCAAGATCATCTACTTCCAAGCCCTCTGCCATGGGCAGGGATAATAGACCAGGATAGGGATTCTCTATTCATGGGACTCAGAGACATTAATGTCACTGCCAGCCCGTGGCTTTCCTCAATTCTCCCTGAGAAACCCTGGCAAAGAGGAGGATTGGCCACATCTTCAAAGCTGGAAGCTTGTTCCTCATCCAGCCCTGCTGAAGGAAGGGAAAACGCCAAATTCCTGTGCTCCCAGAGAGGGTGGATTAGAAATCCCCTTTTGGGATATAAGAACTGATTGGAGGTGATAACTGGGAAGGATCTAAGCCCAGCTAGTGGCTGGTTTTCATTGGAATCATCCATTTGGAGGGAAAAGGCTGTTTCTCCCTCCTCTTTTCTCCTCCTTCCTCCCCCTCAGCCACTCTGAGCTTGACAGGGACAGGTCAGTCAGTCCATCACCACTAATCCTCGGGTATCCAATGCTTTCATCCTGAAAGGGATGCCACAAACTATGCCAGATTGCTCCAAGCCTCATCCAACCTGGCTTTGGACACTTCCAGGGATGGCCAGCCACAGTATTTGGAGTCCAGGAAGAGTGATGGGAATACAAGACAAATAGTGGTTGTATCCAACAGATGTTCAGTGTTCTGGTTTTCCTGCCTGGAAAAGGGTACCAAGGATTTCTCCCTGTTCATTGCAGAGGGGTTGGAATTAGTTGATCTTTAAGGTTCCTTCCAACCCAGACCGTTTTATGATTCTGTGTTTCCATGATTTATCAGAGCCAAAGGCACAAGAGAGAGTGATGGAACTGGGGAGCAGCTCTTAAGTGTTCTAAAAGGAAAGGAGACAGATGGAGTCAGAGTGGAAATACCCAAAAGGCTAAAGGGAAGGGAGGGAAAGGGGTGCTGTTGCTTAGAATATTCAAAATAGTCCAGATATATCCTGGGAAATGGCTGCAGGGAAGGAGCCTTTGCTGCCTCTCAGGTCTCAGTGTCCTAGAATTTCTTTCCAGCTCACAGAGCAGGGAATTTTTGCATATTCTGTGAGACAACAGAAACTTTGGGTTTTTTTTCAAAGTCTATAAATGTATTTTAGTCTAATAAAATTACGTAACAACATGTTCCACTCCCCTGTTAAAGGACATTAATTACAACTTGTTTTTTTTAATCTCTTAATTAGACCTTTACCTATTAACAGAAGACCCACAGAAATTCAGAACATCCCTATTAACAGGTAGGAAAGGTTTACTAATGACCCCCCACACTGGGTCTGATATGAAAAAGTCTGATGAAAATTCATTCTTCACTCTAAAAGCAATGACTTATTCAAAAGGAGGAGATGATATTTGTGTAGTGGATGAAGTTGCTGGGACTGGTACATTGGCAAAATCAGCTCTTCAGGGCAACATAAATAAATATAGCAGAACTCTGAAGAAAATAAAATATCATGAATCATAAATCAAAGCACTGTAGTGGAGCTGCAGAGGACATCACAAATAGATAGGATAACAGAAGGAAATATTAGCTCAGGCATAAATAGCTCTTAATAAATCATCAGCCAACAGGAGCAGGGCAGCAGAATCCTCACTGGAGATAATGACAGCTGGAAATGTCCTGCTGAGGCTTTTGCCTTCCCTGCATACACAGTCTGGAGATCATTCTGGAACATTCTGGAAACCTCTCTGAGTCCTGGACTCAACAGAATTCTCACTGAGAGGAAAACAGATTCCAGTTGAGTTGAAGTCTGTCTTTGGGGTGACTGGTGATGACGTGGTCTTGAGAAGACCCACCTTCAGTGCTGCCTCCAGCTCTGGGGTTTCCAGGACATGGAGCTGTTGGAAAGAGTCCAGAGGAGGCACCAAGATAATCAGAGGGATGGGAGGAAAGGATGGGAGAATTGGGATTGTTCAGCTGGGAGAAGAGGAGGTTTAGGGATAATCTAATTGTGGCCTTCCAGTATCTGAAGGAGCTACAAGAAAGATGGAGAAGAACTAATTACAGGGGCCTGGAGTGACAAGACAAGTGGGAATGGCTCCAAACTGTCATTATCATTTAGATTAGATGTTAGGAGATAATTCTTCCCTGTGAGTGTGATGAGGCTTTGGAACAGGTTGCCCAGAGAAGCTGTGGCTGCCCCATCCCTGGAAATGTTCAAGGCCAGGTTGGATGGGGCTTGGAGCAACCTGGTTTAGTGGAAGGTTTCCCTGGCCATGGCAGAGGGTGGGACTGGATGGGCTTTAAGGGCCCTTCCCACCCAAACCATTCCATGATTGTTTTTTATTTTTTTAAATCATGTATTTGACTTTGACATTTTTTGAAAGAGAAAAATCCTGGATTTGTAAGCTAAGCCTCATTTCCATTCTAACTCTGTCAGCTTCTACCACAGGACCCAGCCACTGAAGTTTCGGTCAGGAAACCCCAGCCTGAATGTATCTTGGTGTAGTTACCTTTACCTTGTGGAAAACAGATACAATCCTACCCCTCCGAACCAGGAGGATGGAGCTGCAGGGACTGTAAGGGCCGTATGTGCTGAGATGTGTGTGAGACACGTGAGTGTTCCAGAGGCGGAGGGGACAAGGGACCCTGGGAGCCTGTCCCCCGGGCCCTCGGAGGGTGTTCCTGCAGGAGAGCTGTCCCGATCCATATCCCGCATCCCGCGCTATCCCGTTCCATGCCCCACACCCAGCGCTATCCCGATCCCTGTCCCGACCAATGTCCCGATCCCTATCCCGATCCATGTCCTGATCCCTATCCCGATTCATGTCCCTCACCCCGTGCTATCCCGATCTCTGTCCCAATCCCTATCCCGATCCCTATCCCACTCCCTGTCCCGCTCCCTATCCCGATCCCTGTCCCGCTCCATGTCCCGATCCATATCTCGCTCCCTGTCCCAATCCCTATCCCGATCCATGTCCCGATCCCTATCCCGATCCACATCCCTATCCCGATCTACATCCCCATCCCTATCCCGATCCCTATCCCAATCACCATCCCGCTCCCCATGCCCATGCCCATCCCGCTCCCCGCCCCGCTCCCGCCGCCCGCCAGGGGGCGCTGCGGGCCCGCCCGGCCCAAGATGGCGGCGTGCGGGGGCCTGGGGGCGCTGCGGGCCGCGGGCTGGGGCTCGGGGCGGGGGCGGGTTGGGCCGGGGTCGGTGCCGGTGCTGGTCCTGGCCGTGGCCGTGCTCGGCTGGCTGCAGGTGGCCCGCGGCGCCGGGTGAGTGTCCGGGACCGCCTGCCCGGGGCGGGTGGGGCGGGGGCGGAGCGGGACGGGCCCCCCAGCCGCGGGGTCGCTGCGGGGGTCGCTGCGGGGCCAGGCGGGGCCGTGGCTGTGGCCTCCCCGGCTCACACGGGCCGGGCGGGCGTTCTCGTTGCAGGAGCGGCCCCGGGCAGCCCGATCTGCAGCCGTACCCGCCGGGCCGGCACGGGCCCCGGCACGGGCACCGCGCGGTGCGGGACTGCCAGCCCCGCAGGTTCGGCAGCGCCACGCACGAGGCCTGGCCCGGCGACAGCAGCGCGGCCGGCCCGGTGGCCGCCACCAGGACCTTCGTGTCGTACCTGGGCCCGGAGCGCGGCCGCGGGGCCGTGTACGGGCACCTGACGGTCGTGAGGAGCCCCCTGCGCACCCTGTCCGTGCTGGAGCCGGGCGGGCCCGGCGGCTGCGGCCACCGCCGCAGGGCCCCCGTGCAGGACACGGCACAGCACCGCCAGTGCCTGGTGGCCCAGAACGGCGGGTACTTCAACATGGACACCGGAGAGTGTCTGGGCAACGTGGTGAGCGATGGAAGGCTGGTGCGCAACTCTGGAGGCCTGCAGAACGCCCAGTTTGGCATCCGGAAGGATGGCACCATGGTGTTTGGGTAAGAGCTGGGGCTGTTCGGAGAGCACTCCCCACCCCGGTGCCTTGCGGGCATCACTGGGGCAGGAAGCTCATCCCAGGCACTGCCTTCTTGGCCTCTCCCAGTTAGAGTGGAAACACACTTTGAATGCTGAAGCTAGGGATGTTCTGCCTGTATCCCATGGGGCTGTCTCTCCTAGGATGAAGAGAAGCTGGATAAGTTACTCTGATGATCCCTAGCTAGTTAGGTTCCAGTGTCTCCGCTCCCAACATGCAGCAGGGACACTTGAGAGTAGTTGGAGAGGGTTTTGTCCTCCCCACAGAGGAGAGGTAAGAATGGACGCTGCATCTGCTCTGGTTACAGCACAGACAGGCTGGGCTTGGAAGCGACCTCAGAAGGAGCCTCATCCAGCACCCTGCGCAGCACAGGTTGGCTGGAACAGGCTTCTCAGGGCTGTGTCTAGTTGGGCTTTAAACGTTTCCAAAGATGGAGACTCCACACCCTCTCTGGGCAAACTTGTTCCTGTGATTGACCGCATGTACGCGTTTTTTGAACACTACCGGGGATGAGGACTCCACCACTGCCCTGGGCAGCTGTGCCAGGTCCTGATCACCCCTTCAGTGAAGAAATTTCTCTGATATCCATCTAAGCCTCCCCTGGCACAACTTGAGGCCATTTGCTCTCCTCCTGTCCCTGTTCCCTGGCAGCAGAGCCCAACCCCTGTCAGCTCCTTGCTCCTGTCAGGCAGTTGCAGAGCCAGAAGGTCCCCCCTGAGCCTCCTTTTCTCCAGGCTGAGCCCTCCCAGCTCCCTTAGCAGCTTTTGGTGCTCCAGCCCCTTCCTCAGCTCCGTTCCCTTCCCTGGATGTGCTCCAGTCCCTCAATGTCTTTCTTGTAATGAGGGGCCCAGCAGTGCCCCCAGGACTGGAGGTGCCTCAGCAGTGCCAGCACAGGGGTGGGCACTGGCCAGGTGGCTTTGGCCTTCTTGGCCACCTGGGCATGTGACACTCCCTAGACAGCTGAAGACAGTAGCCTCTAAGGAGGAATAACCGGCAGAGGGACTGTAGCACATGAATTGAAAGGCCCCCAGGAGTTGCAGGAACCCTAAAGGGTTTAGAAGAGTCCCTAGGGTTGTCCTAATGGTCTCAGAAGCTGGAATAGCATCCTGGAAGCTGCTTCAGCTTCTGGATGTGTTCCCCACCCTTCTGGTAGCCCACTCCCAGGCCTCAGCAAGGGTCTTTGCAAAGCCAAACTGACTGTGCCAAGCCAGGGCTTTATCCTGCAGCTTTATCTCTGACAGCCCTGAGCACCAAGGCCTTCACTGATGTGGTTGGGGCTGCCTGAGTTGGTGATGTGTCCCCTCTAGTGAGGGACTTCTGCCAAGGGGACCAACAACAACTGCAGGGTCCCTGTTGATCCTTAACCTCAGTTCTGCCCTGCTGCTCTGGCAGGGTGTCCCTGTTAGATGGAGTCATGACCCTAGAAATAGTTTGGGTGTAAATAATTCAGGCTGTCAGGGCAGTGGGGAGAGTAATTTACCCTTCACTGTCACTGCATCATGACAGTAGGATGGAGCACAGGGCATGCTGTTACCCCCACCCTGAAGAGCTGCTGCCCCTTTCTGGGCTGACAGCAGGTGATTTCAGAGCTCAGTCCGTGCCCAAGCTGTTGTGTGGTTTGGTCCGTTTTCAGCTGTGTTCATGTCTTTGTGTTCCCATGGGGAGGGAATCCTTTTTCCATTCCATTTGGTTTCCATTCAGGTATTTGCAGTTATGCTTCTTTACAGCGTGCAAAGCTTTGTTCGCCCCCAGTCGTGGATACTAAACAACTCAAAGTTAAGCATCCAGCTCTCACAGGACACCAGAAGAGTCAGTTTTAAACCCAAAACTACAGGCAGAGCTCAGCTGTGCAGTCCCAGCCCCTGCTCCTTTTACAAACATCACCCAGCATCAGGCGCAGATGAGGCAGGTGTTGCTCATCACCCTGATCCTTGAGAGAGGAATATCCCTTGGGAAGCAACCCATGGTGACACCACACCAAGCATGGAAGTGGCAGCTGGGCAGTGCTTTTGCTGCCTAGCTGGTCAGTGAAAGGGTTTGCTGTCTGGAGGAGCAGAGGAAGCTCCTTACCAGATGGAAGGGAGCAGGTAGCACCCAGCAGTGTGTTCCCCTCTGTGCAGCTGCAGGCAGGATGGATGATGTAGCTCCAAATCCTTTCCAAAGCTGTTTGGTGTCAGTTTTGGAGAATGGAAGCTGACAGGCAGCAAGATGCTACAGCTGCTTCCACAGAGCTTTGAGTATTTGGCAGTGGCTGTCCTTGTGTTCTGCCAGATGCTTTCTGCCCTTGTTATCCTGGCTCAGGTCCATTGGCCACATTGCTGGCAGGACTTGTTTCAGGCACAGTGACCTGGGTCCATCATTAGCTGTGGGTTTGTGCAGGAGGGCAGAGAACAGAGGCCACTCTGGCTGCTGAAGTGTTGTTTCACACTGCTTGGCCTCTGCTTTGGGTGTAGCTACCCTTCATTCCAACACCTTCTCCCCCTCTCCCTCCTTCTGGAGCCTGCCGGCAGCAGGAGAGGCTTTTACATGGCACTACTGTGGTTGTGGGTAACCCCTCCTGCTCTTGCTTTCCTAGTTACCTGTCTGAGGAAGAAGTCTTGGATCAAACAAACCCTTTTGTGCAGCTTGTGAGCGGGGTAGTTTGGCTTCTAAGAGATGGAGAAGTGTACATCAATGAGAGCCGGACGGCTGAGTGTGGTGACACTCAAACCACAGGTAAATCCTGGGGAGCCTGGCTGTGGGTTGTCCTTCCCATGGGGCTGTTGGAAGGAGGGGCACTTTCACAGAATCATGGAATGGTTTGGGTTGGAAGGGACTTTAAAGACCCATCCAACTTGGCCTTGGACACTTCCAGGGATGGGGCAGCTGCAGCTTCTCTGGGCAACCTGTGCCAGGGCCTGCTCACCCACCCTCACAGGGAAGAATTCCTTTCTAACATTTAATCTAACCTGTCCAGAGGAACCCAAAGCAGATACCTCTTAACAGGAGTTTAATCCCCTGCTTTGTTTCTGTGCCAGACAAAAACTTAATCAAGAGCACTTCTGTAGGGCCTGGGTGAACAAGAGAACCTGGGCTCTGCTCTTGCTGTTTTGGTTCAGATGAGCCCCTCGCTGGGAGCTGTTTTGCAGACAGAGGTGTCTGACCAGCCCATCTGTGCCCAGCTGGTGTGTGATTGTCCCTCTCCTGCCCAGGAACCTTCGACAAGTTCATCAATGTGATCTCAGCCAGGACTGCGGTGGGACACGACCGCCAGGGCCGGCTGGTCCTGGTTCATGTGGATGGACAGACAGAATCCAGGGGGTAAGGTCTTGGCCAAGGTCTTGAATTGCTGGAGCTGAGGTGACTCTGCAGCTGCTGGGGTTGTATTTTAAAGCAGAGACTCACAGAGCTCAAGGGAGCCAGAGAAGGCTCACACAGCCCCAGACAGCGAGTCAGGGTACCTGGGATGGGAGAGCTTCTCCTTTCACCAAGGAGGGTGAGAAGCTTCTACACAGTAGCTTCACTGAAGTCAAATCAGCACACAGCCTTTGCTTTGCAGGGTCAACCTGTGGGAAATGGCAGAATTCCTGAAGCAGCAGGGAGTCATCAACGCAATCAACCTGGATGGTGGAGGTTCTGCCACACTGGTCTTAAACGGGACCCTCGCCAACTACCCCTCTGAGCACTGGTAGGTGCTGGTAGCTCATGTCCAGGGCTGCCCAGGTGGCCCTGCAGCTCCTCCTGGGACATAGAGCCCAGTCCTGCCCCCAGCTCAGCCAGGAGGGCACAGCAAAGGAAGGAGACAGGATCGGGGGGCAGAAAGAGACTCTAAAATGTAACGCAATTGAGGGACTCCATGTTTTTTCCACTTAGTCATCCAGGATTAAAGCTGAGCTGGTTTCAGACAGGCAGCAAAGCTGTGGCTGTGATTGATGGGGGAATTGAATGAGGCAGCAGTTCCTAAACTGGCAGATTCAGAGCTGCACATTCAGGGGAATTAGCAGGGATCTGTCAGCAGCTTATGACTGTGGAAGGGAAACTGCCTTGGAGACCCTGCCCTGCCTCACAGGGGGAACCTAGAGAATATTTAAGTTCAGCTTTTTAGTAATTTCTGACTGTAAACATGAAGGGATTTAATATTCAGTTCCCATAACTGCAATAACATAATTTATATCAAAGCAAATAACATTCAAGAAAAGGTGTGTTGGATGCCAAAATTAAGGAAGCTGGGACTGCTTAAAGGGAGACTGTGTGTGCGGCTTCTGTAATTCCATGTTTGAAATTATTCCTGTCCAATGGGGTTTTAACACTTAGTTAAACCATTGGTTCAAATCTAGTTTTATGTTTCTATTTTCCCATTTTTATTGTTGTTGTTTGCCAGTGTGACTCAAGAAGGCAATCTGAGGGTTGTATGCACTGGTTTTGGGTCGGGCTGGGTGGGCACAGCATGTGCACAGCTCCCATGTCCCCTCTGTGTCCCCAGCTCCTTTGACAGCATGTGGCGCTGCCCGCGGCACGTCTCCACCGTGGTGTGTGTGCATGAGCCAGGCTGCGACCCCCCCAATTGCGGTGGGCACGGGCTGTGCCAGGCCGGGCACTGCCACTGCACCAGCACCTTCTGGACAGGCCCTGCCTGTGACACCCTGGACTGTGGCCCTGCCAACTGCAGCCTGCACGGTGTCTGCACCCCCTGTGAGTGCTGGGAGGGGCCTGGGGTGGATGGTCCATACCTGTATTTGTGCCTGGGCAATACCCTGTGCCAGCTGTGAGGCACTGGCTGGGTGTGGGGGCTGCCCTCCCCTCCAGCAGCTGGAGCAGCTGTGGGGATAAGCAGAACATGTTGCCCTCAGGAGCCCTCAAGGCTGGGCTGGGCTCAGGAGCTGGGCTTGTAAGAGGCCTTGACTTCAAGCTCTGTTCCTCAGTTCCCCTTCCTGCCCCGGAGTTCTGTTCCAGGGTTTTTTAAGGCTGCTGATGGGCAGGGCAGTGTATTAAGAGTGTGTGACAGCAGCTGGTTCTGCCCCTTCCCATTACTGTTCCTTCTTTATTTGCCTCTGCTACTTCATGATTTTTACAAGTGTGACATTGCTGCTTCTCCACAAACTCATTTTGAGCTCAGGGACTGCTGGAATGTCCACCCGCAGCTCCTGTCCCTCTGCTGCTCAGCCCTGTTCTGCTCCTGTGCTCCTGGTTAACTCTCATTGGAACGTGCACCAGTGCAGTGACTGAGCAGAGCTTGGCGGGTGCAGGGGTGCAGTGGCTGACACTGAGTTAATCCCAGGGAATCCCATCAGCAGGGATTCTGCTGTGTTTGGCAGCTGCAGTGGGGGTGTGTGAACCCACTCTGTGGTGTCAGCACAGGATTTCTCTTCTGGGGTTTCCCTGGCAGGGGTAAGAGGGCACCCCAAGAGCCAGAGGCTCGTAAGTTCCAGTCCCTGCTGTTTCCAAGGGTTTTTTTGTTGTCATTAATGCCTGTTCCATGTGTTTGCACAGCTGGATGCCTGTGTGATGCCGGCTGGACTGGCAGCAACTGCACTGAAGGTAAATACTCACTGCTGCCCCACTCTGCTTTTTACAGCAGGGAGAGGGTTCTATACAGCTGCCTGCCCACGATGGGGCAGGGAAGGGAAAGGCCACCCCATGGGCTGCTCTGTTTTGGCAGTGTGAGTTTAATTGCAGCTGGAGTGTCTATGATTGGCTTGGTGTGAGGCACTTAAGCCCTTGCTCCCTGTTCAGGGCACACACTCAGCTTGTTCCTGAGCAGCCAAACACACCCTGAGCTGTGGCTGTGCTGGGGTGTGAGCACAGGCTGGGGTTGACCACCTGTGTAGTGAAGGCCCTGGTGACATCTCTGCTTGTCTCTGCAGCCTGTGCTCCTGGTTTCTATGGGGAGTCTTGCAGCCAGAAGTGCCAGTGCCAGCACAGTGGCTCCTGTGACCCTGTGCATGGAACCTGTTCCTGCCCCCCCGGGTTCTACGGCACCAGCTGTGAGCACGGTAAGGACCACCTGGGCTGGGAGACGATTCTGTGTCACCTCTGAGCCACCTCTTGTAGGCAAAGCAAGAGGGAGATCTGGCAAGCAGGCTCAGGCCTGAATGTCACAGCTGGAGTGCCACCTGCTGGCTCCCAGCTCTTCCTGGGCTACCCAAATGGACTAAAAAAGAAAGCAGGGAACAGAGAGGAAGGAGGAGTTTCCTTCACCAACAGAAAATCATGGATTTTTGTTTAGTCTGAGCCCCAAAGAACTACATTTCTTTCCCAAAGCTCCTGAGCGTAGAACATAATTGTCCCCTGCTCCAAGGTGTTACACCAGGCCCTGCCTGCAGCCCAGGTCCAGCTGATCCCGGTCAGTGACCATGGAGCGCTCCAGAGGCTGTTCCTCCATCCCCCCTTGCCCAGCCTGGCTGAGTGCCGGTGCTGACAGGGCTGGTGCTGTTCTCCCTGGTGTCACCACTCCAGCTTCTCTGAGGCACTCAAGGCCCTGTGGATCCCAATGAACAAGTTAGTTCCTGCAGGGTGCAAACTTCCTGAGTTCCTGATTCCGTCAGTGATGTTCTGTTCCAGCCTGGGAACACTCAGACAGCCCCATCCCAGAGGAGGTGTCCAGAGAAGCTGTGGCTGCCCCATCCATGGGAGTGTCCAAGGCCAGTCTGGAGAGGGCCTGGAGCAACCTGGGCTAGTGGAAGGTGTCCCTACCTGTGGCAGGGCGCGGAATGGGATGAGCTTTAAGGTCCCTCCCAACTGAAACCAGTCTGGATTCTGTGATCTCTGAAAATTCCCTGTGACGCACGAAATGGCAGCAGAGAGCTCCCAGCATGGTGCTCCAAAGGCTGCTGCAGGCTCAGCTGAGCTGCAGCCCCACCTGGGTGGTTTCAGAGCAGATGGAGCTTTGGCAATGACCAGCCTCTCTGTATCTACTCCCCAGAGTGTCCCCTGGGCTGGTTTGGGCCCGACTGCCGGAGCCAGTGTGTGTGTGACCACTCGTGTCCCTGCGACCGGGAGACTGGCAGCTGCAACACCACCCACGACGGGGCCCTCCAAGACCAGCTGCGCAGAGGTACTGGCCTGCAGGGCTGGGAGTTGTGAAAAAACAGCTGGAAGAGAAGCTTTAGTACATAATCTTTGTTCAGTCACCAGCTCTGCTTAAGCTTGCTCTTTTTCAGTGGAATTTTACACCCTTTCCCCCAACACTGCCTTTCTTCCTTTGTTTTCCAGCTGGACAGTGTTTAGCTTCCCAGAATAAGGAAAGGAGCAAAGAAAGATTCTCTCTGTCAGAGTAAGTGTGTGGTACACATTATATGTCTCAGAGGCTGTCACAGAGTGTGGAGGGGGACTCAGCCTGGAGAAAAGGAGGCTCGGGGGGGGCCTTCTCGCTCTCTGCAACTCCCTGACAAGAGGGGAAGCCGGGGGAGTTGGGCTCTGCTCCCAGGGAACACGGACAGGAGGAGAGGAAATGGCCTCAGGCTGTGCCAAGGGGAGGGTTAGTTTCGATATTGGAAAAATTGAAGGGTGGTCAGGCCATGGCACAGCTGCCTAGGGCAGAGGTGCGGTCCCCATCCCGGGGGGATTCAAAAGCCATGTGGCTGTGGCACTTGGGGACATGGGTTAGTGGTGGCGTTGGCAGTGCTGGGGGACTGGATGATCTTAGATGGCTTTTCCAGTCTAAATGATTCCCTGATTCTCTCCTGCCTGAGAGCAGGACCACAAGCTTGGGAAGGGAGGACAATTCTTGAGAAATCCTTTGCCCACTGGGAACACATGGCACAGGCTGAGGTGTTGCTTACGTGGAGTTCTCTTGTCCGACAGAAGCTCGTGGCTGTCCCTGAGTTCTGGCCTGGCCCTGCTGCTGGTGCTCAGCGCCCTGGGCAACGTGGGGCTCGTGCTGAAGGCACGGGTGGAGCGGCAGCACAGGGACTACCGGTACCACCCCCTGAGGGACATGAACGGGGCAGCCTCCCACAGCCCCA
Organism: Xenops minutus; assembly: GCA_035221455.1. Lineage (NCBI taxonomy): Eukaryota > Metazoa > Chordata > Aves > Passeriformes > Furnariidae > Xenops > Xenops minutus. The sequence goes on from JAWWEE010000021.1 coordinate 20,507,541, forward strand.
GCTCTGCTGCCTGGGAGCCCGAGGACACTCAGGACTCACTGTAGGGTCCCAGAGGGGAAGACATGAGGTATTTCACTGTGCACCCTGCACGGTACCCCAGCCCTGCCGAGGCTGCACCTTCCTTTGCTCTGCTGCTCCAGCCCCAGCACCCTGGGCTGCATCCCGAGCTGACCTGATGGGATGCAGGGCACTGGGCAAGGCAATTCCACAGCTGCAGCAGGAAAGGAAATGGGCTGGCTCCTTCCTAAACCCGAGGGAAACAGGTGAGCAGCGCCAGCCACAGGCACCTCAGAAAGGTCCCCGCTCACCTGGGCAGTGGCTGAGTGTTTTTGAGATGCAAGATAAACTGCCTCTAGGACAAGCCAGGTTCAGGAAGCTGGTGCTTAAAGTTGTTATAATCTATGTCTGCGCTTCCCTGAGAAGCTCAGATTTTCAACCAAAAAGTGACAAAATGCTATAAAATGTTGAAGCAGATGCAGCGCCCAGTGAAACCAGAGCCCTCCTCCTGACCAGGGTGGTGGGCTCAGAGGTGGCACATGGGGTTGTGGCTTTCAGGCACCTGAGTGTTTCCTGAGCCAGCCCTCAGCCCCAGAGCAGCCCGGGGTTTGTGACGGGTGCTGTGTTTTGGGGAGGCTCTTGCCTTGTCAGGTCACAAGTTCCATTCATGCATCTCTTGCAGCCCCAGCAGCCAACGGGCTCTGCTCCGGGGGCTCAGGGACTGTCACCAACATCGTGGGGCTCTCCCAGACAGGAGACAGACAGGGACAGCCTGGCATGGCTGGCAGGACATGGCCTGGGCTGCCCTGCCCCAGCTGGGCACTCCTCAGAGGGACCACAACCAGCAAGTTCTTCAAGGCCGACAAGATCCTGAACACCTCGTCTGGAAATCCAGGACACATCCTTGCACAATTGAATGAAAACAGTATTTAAGTTTGCTTCCACTGGGGGAACCCCAGCCTTTAACGTGCCCCTTAGATGCTGCAGAGGGGTTAGAGCTTGTCTGAGCCCCAACACTCACATTTTTATGCACTCACTCCCTTTTTACCTCTCCATGTAAAGGATGTGTAATTTCTGTGCCACTGTTGGCATCAAATCAGCCTGTAACCAGAAGACTCTATTTTTCTATGATTTACAGAAGATTATTTGAAACTTGAATAAAGTCTATTAATGCTACCTGCCTGAAGCTCAGATTCCTGATGTCCAGCTGCAGAAGGAGCAGTGATCCTTTCTCAGTTAACCTCAGGCTCCCATTGGAACCCAGGAACCCTTTTATTTTATATAACAACCACTCTGCAGGACGTGCTGTCCCAGCCTACTTTGTGCTAGGAAACTAAACAAGAAATGTTGGTTCTACAGGAAAAAAATAAACATTTTAGTTAAAAAGTAGAAATAGTGACCACAAGCCAGCCTTACCTCTGCTTCTGGGGGGAAAGAGCAGCACAGAGGCTTACATTTTCAGTTTCTCCCAATCTGAGTAGTTGCATCAAACAACCCCTTGTGGTCTGAGAGGTGCTGTTTTATTTCCAACATATCCAAAGGTACAGCTCTACCAGGACCCACAGTCAATCACTGAAGTACATTTGTTGTCAGGGAAATGTTACAGTGCCATGTGGTTCACAGAGGGCTCTTACAGGAGGTTTGGCTGAGAAAAATGAGGATTTCAGTAAATAAACCCAAAGCCAGCTGCAAGGGAGAGAAAGGAAGTCAAATTAATTAATGCCCTTTTAACTTACGCATGTAACTAAGAGCTTGGAAGTGGGTGTTGGTGTTACTAAAAGCCATGCATATGACACCACTCCAATTTTGCCTTCCAAGAGAGATAATCAGGGGTAAGGATCATGACAAAGATGTTGGAAGAATATTAAAGCTGATGGCATGCAGGAATCTCTGAGAACTGCTGGCAATTAAGAGTCTAGTAACTGTTCCTTGCATTAATTGCTCATAGTAGAAATATTGGGGATATTAAAGCAGCGTGAGCTCCTAAAATGCCTTTCAAAAGGAGGGAGTCCCTGCCCTGGACAGCTGGGCTCACCCCTTCCTACTGAGAATTCCAAGCTGCAGGAAGTGATACAGATTTGGGATGAGTTGATTTTCAAAATCTTTTGATAATAAACCAAATGGGGATTATAAATTCTTATTCCAAGTTGGTTTCCCCCCATTCCTGAAAGGGAACCGGCAGAACTGAACTGGTTGGCAGCAAACGCATCTGCTGGGTCCCCTCACCTGGGGACAGTCGGGAATTCTCTTCGCCAGCGGCGAGTGCAGGAGCTGAGAACAAGTGAGAGCTGCCCTGGTGCCTCCCTGCTGGCTGGGAGAGCCCTTCGTGCTGGGTCACGGCTCACCCCAAGGCCCCTGGAGGCGGCTGAGCTGCGGCACCAGCGCTGGGGCAGCTCTTGGAGCCCCAGAGGCTCCTCTGTCGCAGCAGGAAAAAGCCCTTTCCACACCTGAGAGGCAGCAAATGCTCAGGACTGCAGTCCAGCCGTGCCCTGAACCATCCAACATCAGCCTCAGCTGGCGCTCTCCCTGTTTGCCCTTCCCAGTCCTGCTGGGACAGACACCAGGAAATAGGGCAAACCTGGAGGCGTCACTGAGAATAAAGATTCCACCTCTGGCCATATTGAACTGTAAACTATGGCACAGCCCTCTGCACCTACAGACATGAGACCTGGCAACAGCTCTGAGGTAGGTGTTGTGTTTGCATATGGAATATCTGAAACAGGGAGAGCCCCAATTTACTGGGAGCTGTTTTTTCGTTACTTCTCGTTACCTGAACAGAGCCCGAGCTCACTGGCCCTGCTGCTGGGGAGGGAGCACCCAAAATAGGCCATTCCCAAGGGTTTGCCTTGGGAGGGTTTTGAGGGTCCAGAACTCCTCCCAGCCTCTACTCACAGGAAGCTGCTGTGAAGAAAACTGATTTATTTTCTAGAGCACACTGATGCAATCGAGGGGGGAAAAGGTGGTGTGGAAGAATTGTGTGTCTCTGGTATCTGCAGTTGACAAGGTCAGGTTTAAAAACAGCACAGCACCAGCCACAACATCCCACACTGTTGCTCCTTTTCTCCTGTTAACACTCAGGAAAAATGGGGAAAAGATACTGGATTATTTAAATTGGTTTCAAAGTAGATTAGGTGGGATAACCCAGGCAGCTTTGCCAAGGGAGAGGTCACAAGCTGTTTCTCAAACTGAGCTGTGCAATGATCTCTTGTGGGCAGAGGAGCAGCACTGCAAAGGAACAAGAGGAAAAACAAAGATTGGGATGTCCCTGGATCCAGGAACACCCCGTGGGACCAGCCCTTCCCCTCTCCCTGGTTCCTTCAGAGACCTGCCAGGGGTGCCAAGTTCCAGGTGCCTCAGAAGAGTTAACACCCAAAACCTTTAGTGGTGGGCAGAAAACAGCACATCCCACATTGCAAAATAAAATGTAAAAATATTCCAGTGCAAAGGAAGAGATTTTTAAACAGAGGAAACCAGGAGAACCACAGGAAACAGGAATGGTGCCACTCTGGGATGTGAGCAACCACAAGGTGAAATTCTGAAAAAGTAGGGGGAGAATGGGCTGGGTTTGCTCCTGGGGCTTTGGGAGTTGTTTGAAACTATTTTGAGCATCAGAATGAATTGTGGATAAAGGATTTTCCATAAGGGATGCATACATGCACTTTTGCTTCCAGAACTCCTCATTTTCCAGAAGAAAGGTGATACTTGTCCCATTCTCAGACTCCATTTATGCTGAAATGCCAGAGACAGAAGTTTCACTTGTCTAGTACAAATGTTAAAAGTCCATGGAACAGCTGGGAAATCCCTCAGTATCAGAACTTCCCTGAGCCCTGCAAGGTGGGGAGTGATTCCCTTGGCTCTAGTCCTTTAAAGAAAACACCAAACAACTCAAAACCACATCAAGTTCTTATCTCCCCTTGTTTGGAATATTTGGGTTCTCTTCTCCTTTGGCAGTGCCTGGTGCTTCCAAACCAGAATTACAAAAGCAGGGTGGGAAGGAATGACTTCCCATATTCCACCAGCCTGAATAAAAACGTGGTATTTGACTCCTGTTCTCACTTTGTTGCCACCTGGACAAAGACAGGGATAACTTCGCTTCCTCCAGCCCGGCCACACAAACTGTCAGCAGAGCCGAGGGGCAAACATGGGATTTTTGGTGCATAGGAAGACAGTGCATCTTCCTGACAACTCCTGAACTCAATCCTTGCTTCTTAATCCTAAGAAACAGTCCAAAAAGCATTGGACTCTCACCTTCCTCCCAGGGAAGGTGACACAGCCCTTACCACAATGCAGCCCTTTGGCAAGAACATCCAGTGATCACAAAGATAGGAACTCAAGTAGAAAGACTTGAGATTGAAGACAGTTATTCCTTGCTAAAAACAAAGTTCATCTCATTAAAAAAGGTGGCTGGATTTAATAAATAGTCATTTCTGACATTATAAATAAGTTAAAAATTAATTTAAAATAAGCTAGTATTGAATAAATAGGCTTACATGTAAGTGCTTACATACATACAGGCCTCTTTGAAAGGTTTCAAGTGAGCTCATGTTTTAAAGAAGCAAGTTCTGTAATACTGCCAGAAAATCTTGTGCCTTCAGGAAATCAAATATTGCTTTGCTTAGCCCTTTAGAATTGGATTCAGTTCCCATCCACTCAGGGATGGGACAGACCTACTCATTATTGCTGTAAACCTGAGGAAAAAGGAACAATAGTTTACCCTTAGAAAGATGCCACTTGCTGGAGGCAAATTCTCTGCTTGGACTTTTTAGGAAACTGTTTTGACTTCATGTCTCAACAGGGCTACAAAAATCCAAGACATTTCCCAATAACATCCTGCCAGAGCAGGAGAGGTTTCTGGTTTGACCCGGAAGATTTCTGAACCGTCCTACCTGGGTGTTTGCAGATCCCTCCAAGGCCCTGCCCCTGCAATGCCCACTTGAAAATCTGCTGTGGAACAAGCACCGTGTGAGCACCCAGGAAACTCCATTAGTTTTGCTACCCAGGAACAATCTAAAGGTCCAAGAGGTAAGGCAACTTCAGCCTCCTCTGCCACACACAGGAAAAGGACCGATGGGAAGAACCCTTTGGAGCGATACTCAGATTGCTGCCAACTGGCATCCATCCCAAATCCACCGTCAGGGAAAGAGACCACTGAGGAGCAGGCAGCTGTCTAGCACTCCAGATCTGCCCCTGGAATTCCAGGGTTTGGGGTTCGAGCAGCTCCCAGAGGCCTCTCTGTGTCCAAATGGCTGTGACACAACTGCCCCAAGGCTCAGCCCTGGAGCTCTTTGGTTTGGGGCTCGGAGCAGCTCCGGGGCAGGGAGCTCCGGGTGGTCTTTCCTCCCACTGCAGCCTTGGCTCTGCTATCTGGAAAGGTGGGAGCTGCTCTGGGACTGGCTGGAAGATGTCGTGACTCCACTCAGCTGGGAAAAGCCGCTGTTGCACGATTCCAGGCTTGACATGGATCCCCTGGGATGGGACAAAGCAGATGTGCTGTTAGGAAGGCAGCAATTAATGGAGAACTGTTCCCCTGACAGATCAGCTTACCCTCTACAGGGCTTGCACAAGTGCTTTTTGTCCCATCATTTTCCACTTGCTCTCTAAGAATCTCTGTGTCATCATGAAAAATTAATTAGTCAGAGATATTTTTTCCAGTTACAGATGCTATTCCTTGTTTCTGTCTCTTGTTCTGGGGAAGGGGACAATGCTGGAGCCTCTGCAGGGCTGTTTTTGCTGCCCCTGAGCAGAAAGGAAAACTCCAGTGCACTCCAAATGCAGCAGCCACTGTGAACCCAAGTATTCCAGGCTGCTGAACTTCAGACTGCCCAGCTGTGGTTCCCAGCTCCTGCAAAAAGCAGGCTGGGCTCACTTAATGCAGGAAGAGCACTAGGGAACAGGTTTGCATGACTGGAGTGAGGTGTTTGCTGCTGCCCTGACTCCCCAGGATCCGGCCAGGCCACATCTCCAGGTCACCACCTGTCCACCACTTCTTCCAGCCCTAGGGAAAGGTCAAGGACTTGCAAAGAATTCAGATTAACAAGAGACTGGGAGGTGTTTTCAGCACTAAAGCAGAAGGCCAGGCACACCTTGCCAAGGCTAACATGTTCACCTGTTCAGAAGTGCTCTCCAAGCCATGGCTGACACCCTTCTCCAGCGCCAGACAGAATGTCTGGGAAATAGCCCAGCTGATATTTGAGCTACTCCAAAAGTAACTTCTCAAAATGTTCCCAACTAAGATAAAAAACCTCCTGAGTGAAAAACCTCTTACTCCTCAGGGAGCTGCAAGCACAAATTCCATTGGTGGACACACAGTCAAGGAAGCCCTTAACACCTAGAGCACCAAAGGAGATTGTGCAAAATGCCACCAGGTTTGTGTCAAACTTCTCATCAAGGAAACACCCCCAGTGGAGGTCACTGGAATCCGAATATTTCACTCACACTCAGTGCTCTCATTTGACTTCTCTAGTGCAACCCACACAGTAAATCCCTGCTGAATCTCCCACCTGAAGTCCTTGGAGGCCAACACCTCATAGTAGTAGATGAGTTTGCACTTGTGGCTGGAGCCCTGCAGGGAGGCCAAGACGTCGTCCACGCGGGGCAGGCTGCTGGACCCGGCCGGGGGGCCATGCATCTTCCACTGCAGGATGTAAAAGCCAGGCCAGCGTGTCACGTGGGACCCCTGGGACAGAGGGAGGGACACTGGGTGACCACTGGGTGTCCTGGGAAATGGCTGAAGGACCCAGTGAAGCCACAAAAACCTGACTGAGCTGATGGCTTTGGGCACAGGTGTCACCAACTTCTTTTACCCCTGTAGCACCAGTAAAAAGGTTATTTTCCATTAGGTTTTTATCATGAATTGTGGAGTCTCTTTCCAATGGCTGACTCAAGCAGGACTGAGGTAGCAGCCACTTTCACAGGGAATCCAGACAATGATCACAGAATCCCAGAATGGTCTGGGTGGGAAGGGACCTTAAACCTCATCTTGTTCTACCCCCTGCCATGGGCAGGGACACCTTGCACTAGACCAGGTTGCTCCAAGCCCCATCCAACCTGGCCTTGGACATTTCCAGGGATGGGGCAGCCACAGCTTCTCTGCCCAACCTGTGCCAGGGCCTGCCCACCCTCACAGCCAAGAATTCCTTCTCATTATCTAACCCTGCCCTCTGGCAGTGGGAAGCCATTCCCTGTGTCCTGTCCCTCCATGCCTTGTCCCAAGTCTCTCTCCAGCTCTCCTGGAGCCCCTTTAGGCACTGCAAGGGGCTCCCAGGTCTTCCCAGAGTCTTCTCTTCTCCAGGTGAACCCCCCCAGCTCCCCCAGCCTGGCTCCAGAGCAGAGGGGCTCCAGTCCCTGGAGCACCTTTGTGGCCTCCTCTGGACTGACTTCAAAATCTCAGGTGATGAATTCATTCTCCTGAATACTTTGCTGTGCTTCCAACCAGCCTACCACACTATCCAAGCAGAGAAAAATACACTCCACCCATAACCTTACTTTGGCTATTTCAAGAAATCTGCCATATATGTGGAGTCAGTAGCTGGTAGAAATGACACAATTAACTCTTTTTCACCAAATATACACCAGTGCCCTACTTTAGTTTAGTGCAGGTTACACACTGAAGTCACAACTTAACCCTTGATGTGCCAAACCCAAAGGCCCCCATCCTGCCACCACTTTCCTGTGGACAGGGAGGTTTTCATTTCTCTCAGAGGATTTCTGCAGTGCATTAAAATAACTCGTGTGCGTAAGCGCTTGGTGGGAACTGGACTGAGGTGACAGGATGCCAACTACCTTAGAGACTGTGTTGTTATTCTGCATAACAGTCCTTTTGAGTTGTATATTTAAAACCAGAACATTCTCCTTTTAGGTACATCATGTATTTTTCCAAGGGGACTGAGCTTGTGGGAAGACGAAGAAGGAAAGAAAGGAGCATATGGAAGAAAAAAGACTTTTAGTACTAGGTAGAACTGTGCCTAATTTGTACTTTTTTTTAAAGTATCATCACCTAGAGATTTAGGCTATTGGAAAATACATTAAAAAAAAAATCAAGACTCAAATGAGAACTAGGCCACACAGTTTCACTGCTGCATGCTCTCTGCAGGTTCTGGGTATGAGCTGCAACTATTCTCCCAGGTTTCATTGTGGGTAAAAATAAAGACAGGATGTGCTTCACAGCAACTCACAGTTACATGCTGCCCAAGGAGGGGTTCTTAGACTGACAGCTGTGGTGTAACACCACAGAAGGGTGGTGACATTCTATTTTAAATCTTATATAACCAGAATAATTCACAAAATATTTCAATGTCTAATTTACCCAGGCAAAACAAAACTCAGAGGTGCTAAACATCCACAGTGAAAACAGCACTGCATTACGTACAGAAGGACCTCTCCATCAAAAGTACTTCAAATCAGAACAATGTATTGTAAAATATTCCTCTGCACTTTTTAACAGCTACTTTTTATTCTAACTTGTTCCATATGCAACTCTTCCACACATACTTGATAGGTAATGACTGTGCCAAGATGGTTTGAGAACATCAGCTCTCCAGTTCTGGTGTTTGCCATGCTCCCTGTGCCTAATGGGCTTGATGCCACCCCCTCTAAAGCCACTGGGAACACTGGCTAGAATTCCCAGGCTCTGTGCTGCTGACATTGTCACAGACAGGATTTCTGTACCAAATATACAGCTGAAGAGAAATTTAAAACTGATGTAGTGCTCTGAAGATGCCACGATATGGCAGGTTGGGATGGGATGTTGTGAATTTTAATCAGTGTGTTATGGTGAAGGGATGTGGCAGAACACAGATTTTCCAAATGCCATTATTAACAGACTGGGTGCCCTCTCCTTCTCGGGTCAGACTGTGTTTCATGTTGTCATATCACAGATGTGGTGAGAGAACTATTTACAGACTCTGTCAACAAGTCCTGGGCCAGTTTCCCTGTAAATACTGCTAATATCTGAGCTCCGTTTATGCTTTGTTTCTCTTAAAGGGGAAAAGGGTCTGCAGCTCAAATCCATCCCTCCCTGCAGGCCTCCCAGTGCTCTCCCACACAGTTTTCTTACTGGATGGACACTTCCCTTCGCTGCTTTAAAGACGTTCTGCATCAAAACAACTCCTCTGCCCCCCCGTTTTCCTTTGTGTATCCTCTGCATCCAGTGTGGAGTGGGGCACAGGCACCAGCAAGGCTGGGCATGCCCTCCTGCCCCAGGAGAACCACAGCTCACACTTGTTCAGATTTGAGATGGAGAAGGAAGAGGGAATTCACAAAGTCCAAAGCTGTCCAAAGCCTGCTGGATGACACCCTTGCTATCCCCCTGCCCCAGGGCGAAGACATCGCCTGCTCCCCCTGACCTCACAGCTCCAGCCACCACCTCCAGGGCCGAGGTCCAGAAGCCAACAAAACACCTCCAGAGCAAGGAACAAGCCACCCCACGGTGCTGGAGAGGCAGAGAGCCCCGGGAACACCCTGCAATTACCTGGTGAGCAGCGCCCGGTGCGGGCAGCGCAGGCTCCGCAGGGTGGATAACGCCGGGCTGCAGCGCCGGAGGAGGAGGAGGAGGAGGAGGAGGCTGTGGCTGGGACACGGCTGGGGTGCCCTGTCCGTGGTGGGGAGAGGGTGCATCGCTGGGCAGGATCTGCTGGAAGGCAGGCTGGAAGATGGGCTGCTGGGGCAGCGCGGGCACCGCGGCGTGCGGCGGCAGAGCGGGCACCCCCGGCGGCGCCACGGCGAGCAGAGGGATGGTGGCGGCCGGCATGTTTGGCACTATGGTTTGGCAGGGCAGGACCAAGGAAGCCACGGTGGTGTGAGGAAGGTTGACGGCCTGCATGGGCAGGGCGGGCGAGTTGGGGGCCATGGGCAGGGTGGGGTTCATGGGCAGGCTGGGCAGGATCACGGCCGGGGCGAAGTACTGGGAAGGAGCGGGAATGGGGGGCACGTTTGCTGCAGGGATGTCAGAGAGGGTTGGAGGGAGGCTGTCAAGGCCTGCCAGAGGTGTAATTGCAGGGATGACAGGAAACTGAGGAATCTGAAAAAAATATAATAGCAAATAAATTGCCAGGGCTTTCACTGATGGTACAGAACAAGTTTCATTTGCCACACAAGTCCCTAAAAACCACCTGTGCTGTGAGGATAATTATGTCTGTTTGTTAATCACTTCCATTCATTTCCTGAGGTTTACAAACAGTAATAAACACTGATTTATGCTTAAATCATTAGTAAAAGCAAAAAAAAATTCATTTGGGGGAGGCATTTTTATACCTTAGAAGCTTAAAACTACTTTTAACACCAGCTTGAAGCCTTCAAGCAACATCCTAATTAAAAGCTGCTTTCATTTTAACAGAAATTAAAAGGAATTGGACCAGACATAACATGAAACTCTTTCATGCCAAATCCAGTAAGACGATTTATACCCTCGTTTTTAAACAAGCTGCATTCCAGGCAGCACAGAAGAGCCCCAAAAAAGGGTTATTTACAATCAAAACCTCCCAGTGATGCAGCAGACCCTGGCATCGCAATGGCAGCTTGCTCCTGCCCTTTGGCACAAGCTGCTTCCCAGCTTGGTGGCTGCCACCAGCACACAGAGTGACAGAACCACCCACCCTCCCAGCCCAAGGGAAGGGCCTGTCCGTGCTCTGGAGAACAGGATCAGGGTGCAGAGAGAGGGATGGGGGTGGCAGGTGTGGGGGAAAGTGGTGAAGTCAGGAGGTCACAAAATAGAAGAAGAATGGCTAAGTTCTCATGCTGTCAAGTCTGGGATGGGGAACAGAGTGTGCCAGAGGGTGCAGTGCAAAAAACCAAACCAAAATAACACAAAAAAAGCAGTTATTGCCAGTTTGGAACTGCCATCAACTGCATGCCACAGGGTCGGGCACAGAAGAGATTTCTGCTTCCCCAAAAACCAATAAATAACCAAGAGACACAGAGAGGAATTAGCAAAAAAGTAATATTCCCCTGGCCTAATTAAACTGGCATGCCATCATAATATCCACGCCAAAACTGCAGATCACGTTAACGATGAGCTGAGACAGCTCCCCTGGGAGGGATGTGCTGGGCGCGTTACCTGCGGCGGCGCCACGGGCGGGAGCTGTGGCACCGTGGAGATCTGCAGGGGCTTCAGGGGGGCACTGCTGGCTGCCACCTGCGAGCCCTGCGCTGGGAACTGGGGCAGCAGGTGGGGCGTGGGCTGCAGTGGGCACACGGGCTGGCTGGCCAGGACCTGCTGCAGAGGGGCTGCCTGCGACATGGGCTGCGGCGGCGGCGGCTGCGGCGGAGGCTGCGGCTGCTGTGGGAGGCAGGAAGGAGAAAGGTTATTGCCCGTGGGGCACAGAGGAACCAGGTGTGGCTGGACACGCTGCCTGTTGCTCTCCAGCTCACTGTCAGGACAGACCTGCTGGTTGGAGTATGGAATGGCAGACTTGTTAAGGCTGTTTGAAAAGACCTCTAAGATCACTGACACAGCACTGTTGGATGCACCACTAAACCATGTCCCCATGTGCCACATCTACATGTTTTGTGAACACTTCCAGGGATGGTGAGTCCACCACTGCCCTGAACAGCCTATTCCAGTGCCTGACCACCTTTTCAGTGATTAAATTTCCCTGATATCCAACCTCAACCTTCCCTGGTGCAACTTGAGGCTGTTCCCCCTTGTCCTGTCCCTTGTTCCCTGGGAGCAGAGCCTGACTCCCAGCTGGCTTCCCCCTCCTGTCAGGGAGTTGCAGAGAGTGAGAAGGTCCCCCCCGAGCCTCCTTTTCTCCAGTCTGAGCCCCGCCAGCTCCCTGAGCTGCTCCTCATCAGACTGGTGCTCCAGACCCTTCCCCAGCTCTGTTCCCTTTTCTGGACATGCTCCAGCCCCTGAGGATGTGCTTCAGCCCCCCAGGACACTTTCCAGTCCCTCAGGACATGCTCCAGCATCCAGCAGGGACTGGCTTACAGGAGAGACAGGCACTCCTAATTCAAACACTGTACAGGAGCCCATGCTTAAAAACACATTTAAATGCAAGATAACATTACCTAAAAAGACAAGTTCTGACTGTCTTGGAGAGGTTATTGGTAATGACTCAGGCTCTTTAAATCCCAGAGATTGTTCCAGTTGGCACTGAAATCCCCACCCGCTAACTTGCAAGATGCAGATAATATCCAGCTCATCCTGGTGTGCAGAAGCTGCTACATGAAGGAGCAGGCATGGAAACTACAACCCTTCTTATCTGAGACACAATAAACTACAATAACTACAGTAAAAGCTGGGTCCCAGTTATTTCTTAGGTGCCTTACTGACAATGTGGCAGGTGAAAAATCAAGCTTTGCTCTTCCAGGGAAGGCTTTGGGCAACATAATAGTGAGAAGATGCTGCATTAACGTTGGAAATAATCAGTAATAAACTTCTGCATTTTCTGTGCTACCGGTATCTCCTCCTTCAGTTCCTCTAATTAGTTCTGGAAGTACTTCAAAAACCTTTCTGGTTCAGAAGGACAGCACTGAGACACAGGCTGGCTCAAGGTGACCTATTGAGGACCACAGAACTGATGCTCCAGCAGGCTCTGCAGCAAATGGCATCTCACACCGTGCCTGTGGTCAGAAGGTAAACGTTAAAAGGAATATCCAAGCGTTAGAATCCTTCATCTTTGCCACTTCCACCACAAATCTGTATGGGAATGTGTTGCTCTGGACTTTTATAATGGCAGGATTCCTCAACCAGTTTGGTATTAATGCAACAAATCTGTAGTAGATGTATCACAGAATGACAGAATGGTTTCAGTTGGAAGGGACCTTAAAGCTCATCTGGTTCCACCCCTGCCATGGGCAGGGACACCTCCCACTAGCCCAAGTTGCTCCAAGCTCCATCCAACCTGGCCTTGAACACTTCCAGGGATGGGGCAGCCACAGCTTCTCTGGGCAACCTGTGCCAGGGCCTACCCACCCTCAGAGGCAAGAATTTCTTCCTCATGTCTAATCTAAACCTACCCTTCTCCAGCTTAAGGCCATTCCCCCTTGATCTAGCCCTCCATCCCTTGTCCCAAGTCCCTCTCCAGCTCTCCTGGAGCCCCTTCAGGCACTGGAAGGAGGTCTCAGGTCTCCTTGGAGCCTTCTCTTCTCCAGGCTGAACATTCCCAGCTCTCTCAGCCTGTCTCTGTATTGAGAAAGCACACTGCCATACACCCCTAAACAGCCAAAATTCAATTGGTAAATTCCCAACACAGGATCAGGAACAAAAGAGAATTTGGCAATTGGTGTAGCATATCCAGTGCTGACAACACTGGGTGCCATGAGCAAGCATGGCACACTGGAGATGGCACTGAAGGACTCCCCACAGCCTTAATGTGGCTCCTGCAGTATGTCAGTCATGCCTGAGCATTCCTCTGCCAAATTACATCCAAAACCAACACCGTGGCTCTGTGCTGCAGTTTCTGCCATCCCAGGTTTTGGCAAAGAGGTGGCACCTACCCAGTTACAACCCCAAACCCGAGGGAACAGCAGTGCAGGAGCTGGCCTGGCACTGGTGATGGGACAAACTGGAGGCACCTGGGGAATGCCTGAGGGACTGGGGGGACCTCACTCACTCCAGGGAGGAACTCCTGCCAGACCCAGCCTGAGCTCCAGAGCGGAACAGCTGCACGCCCACTGGGCTGGAGCAAATAACCTTGGCAGCTCAGCCAGCTCAGCTCTCACACCCAGCTGGGTTAATCTGCAGCTCAGACAGCTGCCCACGGGTCACCAAGAACAGGGGGCACTGGCACAGGTGGCTCAGCCACCTCCTGCTCCAGGAGACACTGTGTTAGCAGCAGGAAAGCAGCATTTGGGGAATGGAAAGGCTTCCCAAAACCCCCACTTTCAGTTCAGCTTGTGTTTGACAAAATGTGTGAGCTGGATGAGGCACAAGCAGGGGAAAATATCCAGGTGGATTAGGCAACTTTGCCTCATTATAACTTCAACAGCATAAATGCACAGACACCCACACTGGGGAAAAACGAAAACAATTAGGAGAAGCAACACTGATCCCACACGTCTGAGCCACCAGTGTGTACTGATACAAGAACAATACATTAGTTTTGTAGGCAGATGAAATTCTCACCCTGATTTCCCCTGCTGCTGCTGCCCTGCCCTACCCTCCATAGCATGGATATTTCCAGAGCCCCCATACACCTGGAGACTCTGGGAACACAGGACCTGCTGCTTTCTCTGGGGCACATGGGCACTCTGGGAAGTTCTGCAGAGAAACTTGATCATTTCACCTACATTTGTAATGATAATAAAACTGTAGAAAGCCAGTCTTTTATTAGGTTTCCTGGAAAGATTAGAAAGCAAAGACAGACCAGTTATTAAAATAATTTTGCTATCAGGGCTAGAACTATTGCAAGAGACAACAATGCTGTGAGGAAAGGGCATGTGAAAGAAATTAAGTTCAGCAAATATCCTATTCCAAAGCAGAATTTGCTCATGGGGGAAAATTAAACAACAGATTTGGAACTGCCAGTACAAAGCTCCAGAGGCCACCAGCAAGACCTGTACAAATGGTGAGATTCTAAACCTGCTTGAGTGTGAAATTTTTGGCTGAGAGAACCATGAGAATATTCCTACCCATTGGAAAAAAAACCTGTTATGTGACAAAAGCTCACATATGGGTATGTTTTTCAAGGAGACCAAATGACATTTCTCCATTATTGATGCTTTGAGAAGAATGGAGCATGTTAAAAAAAACCTAAAAGGCAACCTGTGAGATCAGTGTTGATAAGTCAGAAGGTTTGGAGAGGTATGATTCGTGCCAGTCACAAAGCACAGACACTCCCCAGCCCTAGCAACAGTTTCTACTGAAGGAAGCCAATTTTTCACATAATCACCAAAATGAGCCACCAATTGCCAGATCATGCCAGGCTGTGGCTGCATCCCTCACAAGAGCATCCTCCTCCACTGCTGGGAAGAGCTGCTTTGGAAACACCTTTAAGGAATGCAGGGTTTGGCGTGGGATTTGACACCTCAAAACGCACAGAGTTAATGTTTAGGGACCGCTCAGAGACAGATTCTGTTGCTGGAGAGGAATATATGAATATATATATATTTTACTACCATTTTCTTTTGGTGCTGTTTTTTTTTTACCTTTTTCTTCTCTTCTGGGAGGGCTGGGTTTGGCAGGGAGCCAACCTAAACCACCACAAGGTGTCACAGCATCACAGGGTGGTTCAGGTTGGAAGGGACCTTGAAGGATCATCCCATTCCACCCCCTGCCATGGGCAGGGACACCTTGCACTAGCCCAGGCTGCTTCAACGTAGCCTTGGACAGGGATGGGGCAGCCACAGCTTCTCCAGGACACCTGTATGAGTTGGAGCAGAGCACAGGGAAGGGGTTGGGATGAGACAAAGGGGTTTTGGCAGAGCTCTCACCTGCTGGCCGGCCAGCACGGGCGGTGGTGGCGGCTGCCCCAGCGGAAGGGAGGGCACCGTGGTGGGCTGGACCACCGGGAAGGGCATCGCCGGCTCCTGGTAGTGCTGGGGCACCACGGCGGGCGCCGCAGGGAGCACGGGCTGTGGAGAGAGAGCATGGCATCAGGGAGGGCAGCCAGCACCACAGGGGCTCTGGCACTGCCCAGCAGGAACACAGCTGTAAGCAGATCGTCTGCTTCGGTACCCGGCTCAAAGCAGAGGGGAGGAAAGTTATCTGCAAGGGATGGGTGGTTACTTAAATAATGAGAAAAAGTCAGCAAATTCCAAATAAATCAACCCAAATGCACTGCTTTTCTTTCTGGAAGCAAGAGGCCAGTAAAACCAGTGAGAGCACAGCCATAGCAAGACCAGCAACAACTGGGTGACAGTTTTATCTTCGCAAATTTATCTTCAAATTTATCTGCGCAAAGGGTTTCCTGATTTCATAAAGAATCTTTATCTTTCAAAAAAGCAGGTAATTTACTGGAAATTCATGTCAGGAAAAGGAATAGAGAAGTAAGAAACAAATGAAAACTGCAGCTGAAGTGGAAAAAAATTAAAATAGAAATTCAGATCAGGTTTCAAGAACATCAGGTCTCCCCAACTTCAGCTAAAACAAACAGATAAATTGAAAATAAACAGTATGTCAGACTGAGGCTCACAAGCCTAAAAAACCCTCCTAAAGCTCCAGTTATGTGCTTGCCATCTTGGTCAACCATCTCCCAGTTAAATACAGCAATTTTTTTTAATTGGAAAACAGGTTTTACATCAGACTTTTGTTTCCTCTATTTTTCGAGATTTTCCAAACTCAGAACTCTTTACCTAAACTATCACAGGAAGAAAAAAACCCATGGAGGCCCCATCAGAAATAAAAAGGCAGGAGAAATATTTTGCTTGTGAATAAAGGTTGTTGTAGTTCCAAACCCTCAGTCAACCTGTTTAGTTTAAATTAACTGGAACCCATCAATGGAAAGGATGACAGAATGCCCTGAGGCTGCTGCACAGCTTGATAACAAACCCTGCCCAAGGTGTGCCTTTGGAGAGTCACATTTACAGGGGTTAAGTTGGTGCTTCAGGTGAAGAAGAAATGAGGAAGGATCCATCCCATCCATCCCAGGAGACATGTGCCCACAGGAAAGGTGCTTTCCACAGTAGAGGATGATGGCTGCAGATGCCAAGGATGAATTTTTTACCTTCAAGGGAACAGAGATGATGCATTTCCAAAACATGGTTCAGAATTTCTTGGCGATGCTTTGGAAAAATATAAGGTAAAACCAGGGAAAATGAGGCACTTCCCAACTGTGTAGGGTACATCTGGATGAAGCAGGAAAAAACCCACTGGTTCTGGATTTATTTTTTTCTTTTCTTAGGACTAAAAGGGTGCAACAAAACAAAAAAAAAAGAAGTACCACATCCTTACTGTCCTTTTTATTGCTCGGAGTGCTCCAGTCCCCAGCGTGCTCTGCCATGGGATGGGACCATGGAGGCTTCTCACAGAGGAGTCACAGGATGGTTCAGGATGGCAGGGACCACTGAGGTCATCTAGTCCAACCTCCTGCTCAAGCAAGGTCCCCATGAGCACGTTACTCAGGATTGTGCCCAGCAGGCTTTGAGTATCTCCAGGGGAGGAGGCACTGAGACTTCTGACAGGTTCTGCTGTGGGCCAGACCAAAATGAATGGGCTGGGCATGTCTGAGAAGACTGGTGAGCTCTTGTGAGCTCAGCAGGGGCTGCAGGTCCCCAGGGCCACTGGAGGCAATGTGGCCAGTGCCTCCTCCCTCCCAGCAGCTCTGTGTCTTCCTCTGCCAGTTCCCAGGGAAGGGACGTGGCACTGGGAGTCACAGCCACGACAGGGTCACTGTGGTACCAAACACAGCATGAGGGTGGCCTGTCACATGGGATGGGCACAGAGGCTGGAGCTGGGACATGGTCCTCCAGAGCTCCTGAGGGACATAGTGTCCTCACCTGGAAGCACTTGGAGAACTCTGTTCACTGACATGAGTTTGTCTCTCCACCAGCAGTTCCATGAAGGGTTTTTGGCCACGGTCACTATGGAAGCAAATGGGAACATCTGACTGGGCTACCAGTCCCTGGTTTGGAAATCCCAGTAAGGGACATACATTGCTGACCCCACAAAAGATCAAACCAAGAGCCCCAAAGGCAGGGGCTGGGTGACCCTGTAAGCCTTGTCACAGCTGGAAGGAGCACCAGACCCAGGGGACTCTTGAACAAAGGAGCAAAACCATAGGGCTAAACCAAGAGTGAGCAAAATGAAACAGTTTGCAATTAACCACAGAATCATGGAATGACAGAATGGTTTGAATTCGAAGGGACCTTACAAGCCATCTCATTCCAGTACCCTGCCATGGGCAGGGACACCTTCCACTAGCCAAGGTTCCACTGTCCAAACTCCATCCAACCTGGCCTTGGACACTTCCAGGGATGCGGCAGCCACAGTTTCTCTGCCCAACCTGTGCCAGGGCCGGCCCACCCTCAAAGGGCAGGATTTCTTCCTCATACCCAATCTAATCCTGCCCTCTGGCAGTTTGATGCCATTTTCCCTTGTCCTGTCATTCCATGCCCTTGTCCAAAGTCCCTGTCCAACTCTTTTGGAGCCCCTTTAGGGAAGAGGTTCTAAGATCTCCCCAGAGCCTTCTCTTCTCCAGGCTGAACATCCCTAGCTCTCTCAGCCTGTGTCCAGAGCAGAGGGACTCCAGCCCTTGGAGCATCTTCATGGCCTCCTCTTGAACCACTCCAACAAGTCCACATCCTTCTTGTGCTTCTTTGCAGAGTCACTAATGGATTTCAGCCCTAACAGAGTGACAAGGAACATTTTACTGACAGCATGACAGCTGCCAGAGAAGCAGGATGGCAAATACAGTGATCCAGGCACCATCACCCACTTCACGTCCACCAGGAATATATCAGTGAGCAGTCACCACCCACAGAGGCCAATGAGGAACACACGAAGTGAGCCCTGGAATCCACACCCTCTGAAAAAAAGAGGGTAAATGATAACACTAAATACTGATGCCTTAGAACTTTTTATATTTGTGTATATTTTTGTGTATTTGTAAACTTTTATATAGTGTATAGCTTCTCATATTTAATGTAACAATGAGCAGTTTCTACCTCTGTGCTGCATTCCAGAATGTTTGTGTTAAGGGTAAGATAATGACATGTTGATTGAGACTCATGGACCAGGGCTAGAATAACAACATGTATTGCGGTCAACACAAGACAGAAGATCCAGGGACCTTGGAGAAGCTCCAACTGTGAGGATGATGATGGTGAAGGAGTGAGGAGTCTTGAGACCCCCGACTCAATTCCAGGGAGACGTGCCAAGGAGCAGATCTAAGGGAGGTTCTGGGGGTGGCACCAGGATGGACGGTCCTTGGGTGGGATGTAACCTTTAGTTATGGTAATTAAATAGTGTTATAAAATTAGTAAGCACCCCACCTATACACTGTCTGCACTTCCATACACACACACCTATATACACCATGCACCAGAAAACATTCCTTAAAGAACTGCTCTCTACTTCACCTATCCTAACGTTGCCTCCCAAAGTTTCTCTCCCTCCGTTTTAGGCAAACAATACGAGCCAGGGTACCAAATGATTTGGAAAACAGAGGCTTTGGACTTACTGCTGAGGGCTGCTGGTAGTGGCTGAGCTGGGGCAGGCTGTGGGGCAGGGGCTGGCTCTCGCTCAGGGGAGGGCTGTACACACGCTGGATGGCCGGGGGCACCGCCTCGGGCAGGGACGAGTAGATGACACTTTGCTGGCTGCTCTGGGAGTCCGAATAAACAGTGGAGCCCTGGCCGCTGTCGAACGTGCTGTCAGCTGGAAGAAGAGTCATTGTTATTAAAAGCCCCACAACTCCAAATGGTTCAAGTGGTGACTTTAGGGCAAGGTCGCCGTGGTTTATGTAATTAGCTTTTCATTTTAATTTTACCACCTTAGCCCTTTCGTTATATAAATAAATTATACAACACAAATGTTACTTTTCTACAAAAGGCACACGCTGCTTCTCTTGAGCCAAGGGACATCCCCATGGATTTCTGTGCACAGGGATATTTTTGGCACAGCAATATTTCCTTTAAAGGGCATGAGGTTGACATTAAGAATTGCAGATGTTTATAGATTTTGTAGGATGAAAGGAGAAGAAGCCCCAATTGTCACATTCAGAGCAGATCATGGGGTCTTTTAGAGTTCCATGTCCCAGGGATGCACTGATTTTAACACTGGCGGGGTTTTTTTATTAGCAGCACTGGAAATTACAGAAATCTTTATGCTGTATGACTTATTAGACCAGCAAGCCATGCCCTGCTGGAGTGTGGAGCAGTACCTGAAGCTGAAGGTCAGACACAAAACCATGTGCAGGTTTTGGAGAGCTGGGAGCACACTCCGAGCTCAGTGGGAATTTCTCATGGAATATTTGCCCAGTGAACCTGTGGAATTGCACAGCTACGGGCACTGGGCAAGCACTGGGTCCTTTGTCCAGGGGAAATATTGGTATTACTGATTTAAAACTGTCTTTTCATGACTTCTAAAGCCTGTAAAGTACAGGTGCCCAGCTCTTCCTGAGCTTTCTTCACATGAGAAAGGAAATGAGACAACCAGACTGCAGCTGGATGGATCCAAAGGACAAACAGCTTCTAGGAGATTAGAATTCAAAAATGAAAGAAAACTGCAATGCAGTTAAAAAAAAAAAAAACAGCTTAAGTTACAGCTCAGCTTAAACATTATTACTTTTTCCAACACTTTCCATCATCTCTCTTTTCCATATTCTAAATAAGGTTTTGCTTGTTTGGCTTTAAATAACAAATTGTTTTTTAATAGCACCAGAAATGACATTTCTCTTCAGTACTTTCAAACTATTCTCCCAACTGGTTTGTTTTTTTTCCAAAATTAATCTCCCCTCTCTATTTATTCAGCTCATTTCTGAAGAGCCAACACAGCCCTACTCTCACCATGGGATTTCTGCTGCATACACACTTCCATTTTATTACAATTACTCAGGACCTCAAAGGGAAAAAAAAAGGTATGACAGTGGAGAGCTAAGGTAAAAGCTGTGAGTCAGTCTCAGGTTTTTACAGAACAACACACGTTGTACACACTAAGTTATTAATTTCCATTTTTATGTTTGACCTCAGGTTATGTGAAGGCATTATCCTAAAAAAAGTTCAAATACTCTGATAGCAAATTGTCAAATAATACCAGGTGTTGGTTAAAAGTTGAGGAGGTGTAGGAAATAAACTGAAGGGATTATATTCAGTATAAAATTCTGCCAACTCATGTCCAGCAGAACCACGGGAAGCACAAGTTGCCTGGTTGCACCGCTGGAAATAAAGAGTCATAATTGCAGTGTTCCTCAAAGGAATTAGCATGAAATAAGCATATGATCCAGAAAAATGAAATGAGCTCGATTTAGCTTCAGATAAAAAGCTCTGTGAATACAGCAATATTGTGAGTGTTATGCAAATGTGGCCAAATATCTTGTAAAGGGATCTTTCCTGTAGAGGCATGCATGGGTATTTCAGAATTCAAAGCAGACCTCTGTGTAGCCCTTTGTACAATACCTGAATTAAAGCAGCAGCTGTGTCTTTGCTCAAGATAATGCATCTTTTAACTTAAATGTGCTTAAATACAAGCTCAGAAGAGTAAACCAAAAACACTGTGATAATCGTTTAGTAGCAAAATATGCACATCAGATTTTATCAGAAAAACCAGCTAGGAAACAAATTAAAGAACTCTCAGAAAATTTCATATCTTCCAAGCTAAAAATCACAGAATGGTTTGGGCTGGAAGGGTCCTTAAAACCCATCCAGTTCCACCCCCTGCCATGGGCAGGGACACCTCCCACTAGCCCAGGTTGCTCCAAGCCCTGTCCAACCCAGCCTTGGACACTTCCAGGGATCCAGGGGCAGCCACAGCCTCTCTGGGCCAAATTTTCTCTTTAAACCAACTTTTAAAAGGGGTAAGTCTGACACTCAGAAATCAAATTTAGAAACAAGCTCTGCAAGCCAAGCCAAGGAGTTTCTTAGCCAGAGATAGACCAAACTCAGTGCCTGGAATTAAAGCAGGAGACATGCATTGCCCTGCCCTTGAAACAGCCCTGCGATGAGCCCCAACTGAATGTCAAGGGCTGGCACATCAGTGACCCCCTACTCTGAGCTGCCACAGGGGAGCTCAAACAGCCCCTGGCTTCAGGGCCATGAGCTCAGGACAAAGGAGAGCCTGCAGGAACAGAGTTAGCCCCTGACCATGACCGTGACCCAGGGACTCAACAGCAACTACAGCATCAGCCCACTGGTCTGGTGCTCCCAAGATGCCTCACCAAAACACAGCTGGTATTTCCCACATAACTGGGAAATCTTAGATTACATCCCATGACATCCAGAGATGGGTTTTTCTTTCCACCACAGACCTTTGCACAGCATCACAAAAAACTGCACATCAGGAGTCACTCCAAAACACAAGAGCCTGTAACGCTTTGGTTTCAGTAAGGTCTGGTTTGGAATAAACATCTCTACATGGCCAACACCACTTGGAAGAGCCACCAGTTGCACTGACCAGTTTGAATCATAGATTCATAGAATATCCCAAGCTGGAAGGGACCCACAGGGACTATCGATCAGTTTGGTGCCAATTCAGCTTCTGCAGGCTCTGAAATTGCATTTTGCACACACTGAAAACTGTTGATGCCACCACCTGGCACAGAAAACATGTGGGGTTTGTGTCAAGCAGCAGGTTTCCTTGCTTTTCCATTTACAAACACGTTTTTGGCATTCACAGCCACTGGAGGAGTGTTATATAGAAATATCTATTTTACATAGTTTTCTTGAAACTTCCACAGGCTCACAGGAGATGCCGAGTTGGAAGGGACCCACATGGACCATCAAGCCCAACTCCTGCTCCATGAGCCTCACCATGTGCCTGAGAGGATCAACCAAACACTTCTTGAGCTCTGCTATGCCTGCTGCTGTGCCCACTGCCCTTGGGGAGCCTCTTTGAAACTTCTGATGCCTTTGTGCTTTCTGAGTGCCTGTCCAAACCACATCCCCCGTCCCCCCCTTTCAAACTTCTGACGCCTTTGTGCTTTCTGAGCTCCTGTGCAAACCACACACCCCCCTGTCCCCCCGTCCCCTGAGCTCGGGTCACCGTGGGGTTTGCCCTTGGCCATCCAGAGCCAGCAGGAGACTCACATGCGACCGAGGTGACGCTGGTGGGCAGGTTCTGCTGGAAGGGGTGCTGGTCGGCCTCGGGCTCCTCGGGCTCTGAGAGGATGTGATGCCCTGTGTGGGACAGGTAGGTGACCTGCACCTGCTGTGCCTGCGGCGCCTTCAGCTTCTCCAGGCACTCCGAGTCGCGCCGCTCCTCCGCCTGCATCCTCGGCCAGATGCGCTCCCTGCGCCACAGGATCAGCGCCACTCTGTCCCGGATGGACTTGGCAACTATCTTGAGGTCGTTTTCATGGAAAAATCCCGAGTCGATCTACAGGACGAGGCACAGACATAGCAAGGTCGTGTGTGTGTGTGGGGATGGGCACACACACGGGCATCACTCAAAGAAATCGCCTCCTAACGGACAAAACATCAGCTGGAAACAATATGAATTGAGATAAATTTATTTCTCGTAAGAACAGGAACTCGAGAGCCTCATGGGGTCTTTTTTTTTAATAAAATTCCCATCCTTAATGCACTAAAAAAAAACCTGCTATGTAATTTCTAAGACTTGAATATGTACTGGCTCAATTTATTCACCACTTAACCTCCACTGAGGAGACCAAGTTTAATGGCAGATGGTTCCCTCTTTTTTTCTTGTTAACACTAAAAAAAACCCTGGAAAAAGAATATTTGAACAATGCAACCACCCTTAAATCTGAATTTATTGCCTTAACCTTTGCAGCACACCGAGTTTCCCAAATTGCTCTGCCTGGCAGCACAGCAAGTCATGAAGGACAAGATGTTAACAGAATTATGTCCCAAATTAACTTCTCTTAAATAGTGAAGTCAGTCAGCATTGACTGACTTTTATAAACAAAGAGCCTATCAGTGAGCCCGATGCAGACTGTTCCCATTTGATGGAAAGGGGATGAGGCTTCTCAGCAGCTCGACAGATAAAATGGGAATTCATCTTTGTGCTATTTGTTTGCATAATCTCCTCCGGCGCAGGGTATGAATTTCCATTTAATAATAACCTAACAGAGATTTGCCTGCTCTCCCTACATTCTTAACACACATATTGAACAGATTTGGCAGCACTTGTATCCATGGAGGAAATCTAGAGGCTTTCTTGCTTTGCTCTTGCCCAAACACAGGACAGTTTCACAGATCAAATTTTCACTGTTTAAAATTAATAGGGGCAAAGCAGCTTAAAACAGAGCTTCATTTTAATGAAGATGTGCCACTTTACAGTCCTACTGGTTGGGAGACCCACCAGAACATTTCTGGTTCCTTTTGCCCACATCCTCTGGACAAGGTGGGATCACCTGACTAACAAACCCATATCAATAATGAGAAATAATTGGCTGTACCCAGGAGGTCTCCTGCATTCTTCTCTTCCACAGCACATAAAGCAACAAACTGCTGCAAGCACGTGGCTTTCCACAATTTGTAAGGACTAGAGAAAGACATTTAGGAATAAATGTCCCTCTGTTCTGCCCCCTCAACAGCCTCAAGTTTGAAGGCATCTCATGGGCAGTCACTTAGGTAGCTATCAATATAGAACACGGGTTTTAAAATTATTTGGGAAAGGGTATGGTATCACTGTGGTTTGGGCATGATCCTTTTAAATACACTTTTGATTTTTATTATAACTATTTCCTCTTCAAAACAGAACATCACAACCATGGACCAAGCAAGCTATGGAACTTCAAGATTCCAAATATTTCCACCAATATTTAAAGGCAAAATATCACAGTAGGTAAGTGTAGCAGAGCAGCTTTTAAACTAAACAGTTCTGTAATGACACATTGCTGGAAAAATACTGGACCTGCTGCAAACTAATGACAAGAAGACAGAGGAGCCTGAATTCCTCCCACTAAATTTGGAGCAGAAGGTGATGATTCCCAGCAGAGCAAGGCAGCATGACCAAAAGGAGAGCCTTCTGAGCAGAGCAGCAGTGGTGATGACAACATTATTAAATGGGATCCCTTGGGATTTAGGTTATAACAGGAACATTTCTGCAAGCACAGGGAAGTTCAGACCCTTGGCTCAGTGCTTAGTGACTGTGCCTCTGTGACATCAGAATACCCAAAAACTGCAGGAAAGGCATCATTAAAATATGAGCCCAAGAACACTGGAGTGAAACTGGAACACACATTCTCTACCAAAACCCCACAAGTTACAAAGATACAGAAATCCAGCAAGTTAAACTTCTCTGTTAAAAAATCCAAAGCTCATTCCTAACTCAGCGGATCTGGTTTCCTTATCAATATTTGGGGGCAGGGTGACTGACCACAGACCTTCCTCACCTACATTCCTCCCAAGGAACACCATAGAAAAGATGGGAAAAAGAGTTCTGGAGAAGACAGTGCAGAATACTTTGTGATTGAACTTCAGAACTCCTCTAATTTGTCCCAAGCTGCTGCCTGGAACTAAACAGATCCCAAACACATTTGAAAACATTCAGGAACTGGCAAAATAGTTTGCAAAATATAAAAGCAGCAGACCTCTATGGTCCCTAAGTTGTTTGAAATGTCATTTCAAGCATCTGCTTTCATACCTGGCAAACATTTCAGTCATTAGTTCTCCCTCCTTTACCCCTTTCTTGCAGCATTCATTCAAAAATCAATGTAAAGTGCCTAAACTGGACACCTGGAATGGTTCAAGTGGAAGTTCCTTTACTAGACTTGTTCCTACTGTCCTTTGAGATCTATGTACTACTTTATATATATATATACATATATACTTTTGTCAGGAGAAATTTATTTTACCATTTCTTGTGCAACATCATCAGGAGTTTCCTTCTCCAGATCAAAAGTAAACTCAATGGCTCCATTATCTTTGGGTTTTCCTTTCAGTTTCTTAGGATCTTCTACCCAGAGTCTTAAGGCAATAGAGGATTTCCTACCATGGTCTTCTTCTGCAAGCTCCACTCTTACCCCAGTATCTTCAGCAAAAAAGGCATGGCTTAATAAATCTTTAATTTCATATCTGCAAAGGAGAGAAGGAAGATTCAAATACTGCAAGTCAAGCAATTTCAGAGAGGTTTGTGACGAGAAACTGACATTAAAGGTGAAAACATTTACAGTTCACCCATAATGAACTTGGGTTCTTTTGGGAAAGACATGGGATTTCCCATGTTACTGAAAAGGAAATGAAAGTGAAAAGAGCTTTAGCACCATTCATACACCACAGGCACATACAGAAATGCAGATTACAGCTTTGCTCAGCTTTCCTCAAGTATCTGAGCCTAAAGAGCACTAAAGAAAAGCTTCCCTTGGCAGTTGAGGTCCCTCAAAGCTGCATTTATGAAAGACACGAAGTGCTGAGCACCAGAGGAAGTGCCAGATGAGGTTTTAAACCCAAAGCTGGAAACAAGGCATGACATGTCTCCACATCCAGAGGCCAATGGAACTTCCTTCAACAGCTTGTGAGGAATCAACCACATCGACCTCCACCACACTCGATGCTCAAGGTAGAACCTTCTGAGGGAAATTTTAGGGACTTCTGAGCCAGGAATTGCTACTGGAACACAGGCTCAGGTCCTGCTGCCCTTATCCTTTGGAGGTGAGAGGCTGAGACACCACAGCACTTCTCCTGTTGTTGTGTGTCAGGGAAGCAGGAAGTCATTCACATTTGCATTCCCATTCTGTGTTTTCTCCTTCTTGGGGGAGACCCAGAGACCAGAGGAAAAATCCACAAACAGTTCTGAAATGCCTGCATGCACATTATTTAATGCAAAACTTGATCCCTTGAAACAAACCTTTCTTCTTTGTTTTTGCAGATGCACTCCCCAATTATCTCTTTAATTTCAGGATCAGTGACTTTCTCAAAGCTTGCTGGCTTTATACCCTGAAAGGACAGAGAAAAACAATTCAGTTTGGAAAATAATTACATTTTATCTCTTAATTAAGTGCACTTTTCCTACGTTTTACAGTTAATTCAACCCTTGGAATAACAAACACTTTAAAGTTGTTAGTCTTAATACAAAATTGAGTTTAAGATTGAGGGCTACTATATTTTTAAGTACCACTGTATTTCAAAATTAATACACTGGTTTGCATGAGCTCAGCCATACACAGGGCAAGGGTCCCTTTTTCTTTACCATCCTTTGCAAATTTTACTTTTATATCCTGTGGACCCTAAAGTGAATATTCAAGAAACAGCAACTTTTAAATTTCCACAATAACCATTTGCTGAAATTATTCCTTTTATGTTTTTGCTTTAACTCTCAAAACACTAAATGAATAGAGACAAGTAACCATGTTTTTCTCCACATAGCCAGTGCTGAGAATGAGTCAAAACACCTTGGAATATTCCATATTCCTGTTGCCCACAACTCTTTTGCTGTTCTATGACCCGAAAACTCTCCAACACCCCATTCCCCGTTAAAAATTAAAAATCAACCCTAAAAACAAAGCAGGGAATCAAGAGAATACACCCAACAGCTCTGTGTTGCTCTTGAATTTCCCAGGACATTGTTATAATCCCATTGGGAATAAGTGGCAGAGCAGGTGCAACCTATAAATCAAATGTTAACATTTTTCTGGGAATAGTTCTAGGTTTGGAACAGCAACCTCTGAGTGTGGCCTTTCAAGGAGAAAACCCAACTGCTCATTGCAAAAGGAAACCTGGAGAGGCTGAATCCGTGGCCAAATGGCTCTGTAGGGGCAACAGGGACACTTTGCATGTCTTTAAGGTTAGATGGGATTGTGTTAAGAAGATGGAGAGGATTTAAAAGGGACACAGACACACACACAATCCTAGGACAGTCACAGGTCAGCTCTCCCTGTTTTCTAGTACTTCAGGACCAAGATTTTAACTCAGGGTATGGAACATGGATAAAATAACATATATAATAAAGATAACATATATCTTACCAACATAAAAGACTGTAGGAGAAGAGGTATGTGAGCTCTCAGGCAAAGTAACAGTCCGTATTTTGTGTCATCATTCTGCACACACAACCAAAATATACCCAAAACCCACGTGGGCAGTTGGCACAGATGTGGGGCTGTGTGTCCTCAAAGGCCAGGGTGACAATCCCTTCCGAGTGCAGGTGGTGGGCAGGGAGCAAGGGATGTCCCATTAGGAACAGCCGTGGTTTCCAGCCAGGCCACCTCAGCACTGTCCTGCCAAAGGATGTCAGAGCAACTCCCACCCCCCAAACCCTGGGACACTGGGAACTCCTCCCAGCAGCCCATCAAAAGGTTTCCTGAGCATGCCTTCCATATTTGTGATGTGCAGCTTTAAATCACCAAGAGAACTGATTCCCTTTTGAAAACACAGGAACATCTCCATATAGTAAACCAAGATGTACATGGATGAGAATCTGACAAAATTAGTTTGAGAACAGGTTATGCAGTTAGACCCTATCAGTTAAGGACCCAAGTATTTCCAATGAAGTCAATGAGCAGAACAAAAAGGAAACACAGTTCCCTTTATCTAAAAAACCCAGGATGTGATTAAGCACATAACTGAATGGGAATTGGACATTTAACTCCATTCAAATCCTTTTACAGTTTCACCCTGAAATAACAGTAAGTAAAAGCTCATGCAGTGGCAGATGAGGTTTGGTTTTTGGCTCACCCAGTGCTGCCTTGAATTTTAAAAGAAGAAAAAAAGTATTTCAAAGCGTGCCTGCAAGTAATTCACTGAATTAAGTCCTGAATAAAATTTATGGGTGAGTTTCAGTGAGGGCTGGCAGCTCTCTGAGAATTTCTGAATATTCCAGGATCAGATTATACTTTTATCTTTTTATGACCATTCTGTTGCCATTCAAACAGCAGGTTCTACTTTAAACTTTATTTAATTTATTAATTTCAGGTCAACCACCACTCCCTTTTTCTCTTAAAACTCCAGACAATATGTAATTCGTAAATTTTGGGAAAAAAAAGAATAATAATAAAAATAATAAGAATAGTGACACAAAGACTCAGCTCCCCAGTTTTGCATCAGCAGAAAGCTGTGGAGATCCAAAAATCCCCATTCTTGTGAGAACCAACCAACCTGTCCACATGGCTGGCTGGCTGTGACCCACTAAAAAGAAGTATTTGCTTAAATAAACCTAAATCTTACTTAGGAGATGAGGGTTCAAATTCTGTGTATTAGAAAAATGTGTCAAAAGGCCCAGGAGTGCCCAGCCTGGCTCCAGCTCTCTTAGGAGAACTCTGACACCTGAATTAGAAAGGAAAAAAAACAAAGCACCACTAACAGGCAATTTTAGCAGGACTCCTCTGTACCTTAATTCACCCTCAAGCTCCAGGAGCAGAGTCCTCCAACAAGGAGGAGTTGGAAGAAGTTCTTGGTAATTCAAAAAAGAAATCAGGATAAATGTCTACTTCTCAGAACAGTCCAGTTTGCTATAGAAAAACACTGATTTCCACCTTAGAGTGACACTCATCAGGAACAAAGGGTAAGAAAGACCTAAAAAAGGCTGAATGACTTTAAGGTGAAGAAAGGCATGTTTAGATTAGATATAAGTAAGGAATTCCCCACTGTGAGGGTGGCACAGGTTGGGCAGAGCAGCTGTGGCTGTCCCATCCCTGGGAGTGTCCATGGCCAGGTTGGACAGGGCTTGAAGCAACCTGGGCTGGTGGAAGGTGTCCCTGCCCATGGCAGGGGGTTGGAATTAGATTGACTTTAAGGTCCCTTCCAATTGAAACCATTCCAGGATTCTATGAAAGACCATCAGCTGCTATAGCTTATTGTTCACTGCAGTGTGTCACTTAACAGGGGGCAAAAATGCAACACTCCCATACCCCAAAAAACTCAAAAAACCCCAAGAAAGCAGTAGAGGCAATTCAGAGCACACTACCTGCAGAGCTTCCAGCTGCCTAGAGGAATTTATTGCTCACTTATCTATGCTCTCAAGGGAACTTGCCAGCTGCTTTTTACAATTTTTATGAGCATTTCATGGGTATCTTAACACAAACAGCACATATGACAGACAAAAACACTATGAGGCATATCACAGTTTCTCCCAATTTAATTTCATTTTATGGAGTTCACAAGCAATCTCCAGGTACGTGGTTTGAACTCTGACGTGACTGGGAAGGAGCAGGGAGGGACACGTTGGGCATTTAGAAATTAGGTTTGCCTGAAAATGGTCCTTTTAGCAGATCCCCAGTGACTGACTCCCAGTACTGATATTACAGATTGCTAAAAAAATGGCAACTCTTCCAGAAACACTTTTCTTTCACCATCTTTTGAAGGAGCACCGACCACTCTCCGAACATCCATTGTGAACAGCTAAGCCATGAAGGGATGACTAAAACAAACCAGGGCAAAGCATGGGGAGTGGAGTGCTGCACAGAGCTGCTGGGCCCCAGTGTTTTCTCCCTGCCCATATGCTAGAGGATGCTTTTGTTCCTTCCTCTTCATTAAACTCTCCAAGGCCATCTCGCTGGGACGCCGCGAGCCCTCCCCGCAGCGCAGAGCCTCCTCACAATGAAGGGGGCTTCTCTTTGCCATCAAAGGGCTCATCTCATTCATTTCAACAAAAGCCATCTGTCTTCCCCCAGCATCCCCAAGGAAACAGGGCACCAAAACTCCAAGTGTATCAGCTAAGAAATTATCCATGCTGCTTTGAAAGCTGTACAGCCTCTTGTAAACTCAAGCAAGCTCAACAACACCACATGTGAAAGGCAGGGCTGGCAGGGGGCATAAGGATAATTTCATACAAATCCTTTACATGTTAAAATATATATATATATATAATCCAAGAGCAAAATGAGAGATCAAATAACTTCCCTTTTGAGAATTTCTCTATCTCAAACAGGATGATTTATTCCAAATCCCTCACCACCCCTTATTCCCACCACCTTTCTGAAGCAATTAGATTTGCAATCCATGGCCCCCCCAGTATAAGGTACCTGAGTCTACAGCCAGGCACCTACAGGACATTACAGTTGTAGCCTCCATGCTGGGGGAAAAACGTGTTGCTTGTTTTCCAGAGGTCTCAAAAGAGCTGCCTGCTGTTTTCCATCAGCAGAGCACACTTTGGGAGGGCAGCACGTGATGCTTCTCAAGGTACACAGGGAATGCCACACAAGTCAACACCCATGTCAGTCAGGAGTTTCTCCAGGGGCTTTGCTGTGCCCCAGAAGGTGCCCTTCCACCCTAAGGACAGCCTGCTCTGGGCTAACACCCCACCCTCTACCTGAAGGTAAGTCTCTAGGCTCATGTCATTCCTGGAAAAGGAAATAACCTTTCACCAAAAGAGCTGAAGTCATGTTTCCAGCTGAAGCTGCACCCTGGCACACGCTCTCTGAAGTCACTGAAATGAAGGCAAAGCTCTCAGTTTTACCAGGACGTTGCTCCACGACATCACTGTGTGCAATTATAAACTCATCTGTTTCACTCCAGAATGGTGCTCCATCTTAATACCAATTTAAGAGGATTACCTGCAGGTCTAAGAAGATCTCCAAAGCACACAAGAAGTCCATGTAGTGAGATTCACAGCCTGCTGTTGCTGTGCCACGGCCACAGCATTTATTCTGCCTGTGTGAGCAATGTGGCATTACAGCCTGTGAGTACTGAGAAAACCCTCGGTGCACTGATAAAAGCAAACAGTATGAAACCTTTAAATGCAAAGCAGAATGCTATATCCATGAGGGTTGTTTTGAGGCACAGGTTTGAGCTGCTAAATGCAAGGAGGTGGCCAGGAACCCCTGGGAGATGCAGCTGCTCTGCTGTGCATTCTGCAGCACATCCCTAAGAAAACACTGGGCTGGAGATGCCTGGGAAGGTCACAGACGCTGATGTTTCATCACTATTGTCTCCATCAAAATCACTTGGCAGAATGATTAAACACAAAAAAAAATCTGAGCAAGAAAAACCATCAAGTTATGCATGAAAAATGAGATTACGGCATCAGAACGAAGGGCACTGCAAATATGCTGACCAGGAAATCACTTCAAAGTGAACTGTGGTAAATGTGGCTTGGCCCTGCTCCTTGGGAAAGCTGTATTTTCTATTTATGGTACAGATCCTTTTTTTTTATGTTTACACTCCATCCTTCAGGCTGAAAGGGCAGAGGGAGGTGACAAGTCAGAACAAGCATGTCTTGTCTGGCAGAGAAATGAGCCCCTCTGCACATTTCCAAACATGACCACCACTGTCCTGGACATCCACATACAGACAGCCACACATCCAGAAGTGCAAAGATTAAAGCAATTAAGCCACAAGAATATGGTCAGGCAGGAGAAAAGGTCACTGAAATAACTTAAGTATAATAATTCTGCACTACGGACATGCACAATGTGAAGTACCCTGAAATAAGAATGTCTCAGAAAGGTAATGTTTGTATTTTCTACACCAGTAAGGACTACCAATGGGTGTGATTGGGACAGCCAGGACTTGAGGTGTGTCTCGCATCCTAGTAGAGCATGGGGGTTTGGTAGAGTGTTAGGACACAGAGTAGGAACTATTAAAAAAGATATTATAGATAAGATAATATTATAGAGGCAAAACCCAAATCATGCCCAGCCTGTGCTGGGGAGCAGAGGGAACATCAGCCCAGTAGGACTGGAGGAAGTCTAAAGATCTTTTTTGTTATTGCTCTTTGATGCCAACTGTAGCCAGCAATTCCCACCCCTTTCGATTCTATCAGCACCTCTGGTGGTTGACAGAAGAGTTATCTTATTTCACACTTTTTAAATAAAAGCATCAGGCAGCCAGACACAGCAATCACATTTTGACAATGCATTGACCCTCAGTTTAAAACACTAAAAATAGGGTTTACATTTCTGGTGCAAAAAAACCCAACTTCATAAAAATATAAGGAAACTTCTCACTGAGATTATGCATCCTTTCCATCCAAGAAGGTCGGAGCCACCTTCTGTTCTAGTGAGAGCCACAAATCTAATCTAATACTGGAAGAAAACAGTCTAATTCATTCTCTTGGGTTTAGTCTCCACTCCTTCTCTAGGCTATAAACCCCTGGGGTCGCCCAAGGTGCTGCATGACCAACAGCAACTCTTCATCCGAGTTATTGTCTGTCCATGGGCCCTGCCCCAGCTCAGGGCAGACCCCATGGCATGGTGCTGGCTCAGGACCCCACACCCCCAACTTCTACACCTCCTCCTCCTCTTCCTCCTCCTCCTCCTCCTCCTCCGTGTCCCTCAGTCCCCGCGGCGCCGCGGGGCGACTCACGCGGGTCGAAGCAGGGTCCCTTGCTGTCACCAGCTCTCCTGCAGATGCAGCCCCTCTAGGGAAGCTGGTGAGCCCACCAGAAGGTTCCTCCTGGGACAGAGGATATCCTGCAGGACACCAGGCTCCTCCTGCACCCTCACCCCAGAGGTCCACCCCCTGCTCCTCCTTCCTGGCTGACAGTTGTGCAGCTCATGGCATTTGACAGGGCTTTCTCCACTCTCCACAGGGAGATGGTTAACCCTTTCCCTGGAACAAGAGTAATGCCAATTTTTCCATCTAAGGAATCCTGGTGCCTTTGCTTCCAGTGCTACTGCCCCAAATTTAGCTGAAAACCACAGTAAATGCACCCCCATGCCAAAACCTGACATTTTTGGCTTCAGCGTTCCCTGCCAGACAGTTCTGCTTCAAAAATACCCATTACAAGGACCTTTCAACAGCTTCTCTGCCATTACTTGTTCTTCATGATAAGCATCATCTCCCACCTCTCTAAAGCTGCCAGTACAGGGCCAGTCTTACAAAGTTCTAATAATTTACCATGTGCTCCTCAGCTGTGCAAAGGTTTCTGCCACAGAAAATGAGCTGGCTCAGGCTTCCATCAGTGCTTTTAAAAAAAAGGGCTACTTAAGTCTGCAAATTGAAATATAACATCTCATTAGGAATCTTCTGACGGATCATTATGCTTGGCCATCTTGGATATTGCTACGATAAGCAAGGTTTAGGAGCCTTGCAAAGTCTTAATTACCAGTATTCCAGATGGCTAAAGGGTGTACCCAGAGCTTCTCTGGGTACAGGGAGCAATGAAGAGGGGGATGTTCTCTGTGGCTCCTGATGCACACACACTCCTAGTAACACCAGCTAACCATGGTGGCAGTTCCATGGTGATAGTGGGTACCAGACTGGCATCACAGGCAGGAGACAAGGCTCCAGAGTCTAAAACTGGAAGAGCTTCTTGTAGCCACCCTGTGAAGCTCTGGAGTTCAAGGAGGTGTCCCCTAAGCTGCCCACACAGGTGGCATTTAGAGGACCTGGCATCTGAAGGACCACACACCAAAACAGAGCCAACAACCCTTGTGCCAAAGGACATTGTGATAAAGCACCATGGAATAACAAGCTGGAGTAACAACATAGAACAATTGGCCAAAGAATCATGGAATGGTCTGGGCTGGAAGGGACCTTAAAGATAATCGTGGTTCCAACCTCCCTGCCATGGGCAGAGACATCTTCCACCAGACCAGGCTGCTCCAAGCCTTGTCCAACCCAGTCTTGAACAGCAAGGATTTGGGCAAGGAGCTCCCCTGAGCCATCAAACCTGTTCCATGTCTCTGAGAAGGTGCAGCTTATGGTGTGGTGCAGAGCATGGCCAGCAGCCAGCAATCCATGGCTGCAAATATGCACCTCCCTGCCATGCCATAGGGAGCTGCTCCAGCTACAGGGATGAAGCTGAGATGTTTCTGAGGCCTTCTGTGGTTTTAAAAATTATCTCTGAGTAGCTAGCTCTGTGTTGAAAGCAACACCCTAAGAAGAGCTAAACTACCAAGCATCAGTTCATTGGGAAAGATTCAGCTTCACCAAACTACAAGTGTCAGATTCACAGTTTACTCAGAAATGGGATAAAGCTGTTTCTCCTCTTTGGATGTGGCTTCCTGCTCTCAGAAAGTCAGGGCATCTCCCTCATTTCCAGCAGGAACATTCCCTTGTGTCTGATGATACTGACTTCAACCTTTAGACACAGACCCCCTCTCCTGAGCAGTCTGAATTCTCTGTCTCCCTCCAGGTCAGCATCATCCCAGCTGGCCAGTACAGCAAGGTTCAACAAGAGCAGCAACTTCTCAGTATCCCAGTCTTCAGTGGTGAGAAAAGACAGACAGTGAACAATACAAACTATGCCCATAAAAATTCCATGGCACAGAAACCACCACCTGGCACAGGGGAGTGCTTGGGATCTGATGGCACCACCTCTATAACCAGTGTGAGGGATCAGCAGACAGCAATCCAGAAAATGCAATTCTGACCTGGAGCAGCGTTTGCTGCAGGATGTCACAGCACCACATCTTAAAGATTCATAGAATAGTTTGGGTTGGAAGGGGCCTTTAAACACCATCCAGTCCAGTCCCAACCCTCTGCAAGGAGCAAGGACATCATTCACTACACCAGGTTGCTCAGAGCCAAGGCCAACCTGGCCTTGAGTATTTCTAGGGATGGGGAAATATTCTCTGGGCAACCTGTGTCCATGTTTCACAACCCTCAGCATAAAAACATTATTCTAGCCTGATTCCCTAAACCTCCTGGAGAAGGTAAGTGGTCTCAAACACCTTTCAAAATCAAGCAATTATTGCTAGATTTAATTTGGGAAGATTTTTGCTCATAACAATCAGGTAAAAGGCATAGAAACTAATTCAAAGATCATGCTTTTGGAGACTGAGCGATGGATCCACTCAGTGTATCATCTATGTAAACCTGACTACTCTTTCTACCATATAGGTCCAAGAAATGATTCTAAAGCTAATCTTTGCCAATTTTAGTACAGCTTTCTTCCAAGCATTACCCTTGGTCCATCCCAGGTGTGCAGATCTTCTGGTGATGCACCAGGGCCAAACCACACAGCTCATCATCTTTGGTAGCAACAAGATGGAAAGTAGCATTTTGGGAAATCTTTGCCAAACAGGTCTGTGTGACATAATCTACTTGAAGAAAACCTCCTGCACCTCTTGGTTCGCTCAATCAAGTAGAACAGAGCAAACCCACCACTGCCAAAGCCTTTGGCAAGCCCCGTTTCTCTGCAGTCAGTGATTTGTAATCCAAGAGCATCTTACAGACTCAGGAGTTTTCTCAGGCATTCACAGCACAGCTCATATAGACAAACACATTTATCATCTGGGGTGAGAATGTTGTAACCAGTGCAGACATTACTTTAGACTGACTTCTCCAGCTTAACCCCACTGAAAATGCAGCAAACTCATTACCCATTACTGCCTGGGGATACCAGACCCTGCAGAGTTCCCAAATGCACATCTAAAGCTCCTCTGGCTGACTCCAAAAGTAGATATTGCACTTTTCCCTTTTGTACCCTCAGAGAATTTGCTACACATACAAACAGAGAGAATCTGCGCTGGAAATCCAATTCAAACATCCTCCATCATATAAACAAGCATTTAGGCTGAAACCTGAAAGTTAGTCCTTTTAGCTTTGTGGGAAACTTCATAGATCACACAATCCCAGAATGGTTTGGGTTGGAAGGGACCTTAAAGACCAGCTCATTCCAAACCCTGCCATGTACAGGGACACCTTCCACTAGACCAGGTTGCCCCAAGCCCTGTCCAACCTGGTCTTGGACACTTCCAGGGCTGGGGCCTCCATAATTTGTCTGGGGACTTGGGTGATGGTTTCCAACTGGAGGAGAGGAGATTTAGGTTAGATATTAGGAACAAACATGTTACTGTGAGAGCAGTGAGGTGCTGGAGCAGATTGTCCACAGAAGCTGTGAATGCCAACTTGACTGAAAAGTCCTCCTTTAGAGGGCAAGACTAAAGTGAAGACTTTCCCCTGCTCATTCTTCCCAAGTTTTATGTATTTGTGGCTGATAGAGGTAACATCAGTGACAAAGATCACTGAAAATATCTGATGTAGCTGCACCACAGTCAGACACAACAATTCCAACCATGGAATTATAAACTTAAACATAAACCTGCAGCAGGTTTGTGTCCCCCAGAGCTCAGATACCTCAACTTCTACAATACAGCATCCAAACACCCTTTGAAACCTTCACATGCCAAGATCCAACACAAACTAAGGGCAGGTACTCACACAGGTTACTTTTCGGTAAATTTGAGCAGCATTCTGGCATTCTGAGTAAGGGTATTCTGAGGTAGCCATTTCCAACATGCACATTCCGAACGCGTAGACATCCACAGATTCATCGTAGTGTTCCTCATACATTTCTGGAGCCATGAATTCTGGTGTACCTGCACACACACACACAAAACCAACATTTTATAGGAGTCTAAATGGTTTTAACCACAAGCTTTTTCACCTGTAAGAAGTGTGCCCAGAACAACTGTGCATGCAAGGGTATTTCAAAAGAGCTCCAGCATCCTCCAGGGAAGAAACCCAAAGTCAACACACACATTCATATGCATGTGGCTTGGTGGTAATAATCCAGAGGGGGAAGGGCAGGGTGGGGGGAAAGGAAAATTAAAAAAAGTATCAGAATTTCAAAAACGAACAAGAAAATGAGCTATGGCTCATTGCCTGGCCATACTGGAAGTGATGGAGTGGCTTCTGCCTGGGTGGAGAGAGGGATGTCTACAGGCTTGGGGATCCTTCCCTCTTGTTTTTATCAACGTAAATTTGCATGGTTTTGTTTCCTCCAGAGACACAGAGCAAGCACCAGCAGACAGACAGCACTTTGAAAGCCAGGAGTACCCCAAATCACCTACGGAGTCATGTACAAAACATCAAACCTAATTCTGTCACTGGTTTAGTGGGACAAATCAATGAGGCTACTCCGGGAATAAGGTCCCACTCAATGGGGATTAGGGTGCCAGAAATCTGATGCAACTGGGTGAATACAAAGCAAGGCTCTGTACTCATGGGGAGCTGGGGCTTTGGGACAAGCAGCAACTTAAAACACCTGCAACATCTGCTCAGCAAACTACTCTGGGAGGGGTGGGCTTGTAAAGCCCAATGGGAAACCATGAACAGTTGGGTAATTTATTCCAGGAACTGTATCTCACGCTGTAATTCATGCTTTGGTTTATTTCTTTCTCACATGTAGAAAAGATGAGGGAAGAGAGATCAGGGCAGTTGTGTGTTGTGAGAGAGGAGCAGCAAGTTGTCAGGATACCAAAAAGAGTGTGGGAGGTCTTGGACCATGAGAAGGACCCAGATAAACTCTGCCTGTCCAGCCTCAGCACCCAAACTGCCCCCAGCCCTGGCAGATGCCACCAATGCTTTGGTATGACATCTCTACATCAGCAGCAAAAGCACAATTGCAATTAAAGTAACACATAATGAGAAAAAACAGTTCTTGCTATAGAATCCTGGACTGTTTTGGATTGGAAGGGACCTTAAAGCTCATCTCATTCCCATCCAACCTGGCCTTGAACACTTCCAGGGATGGGACCTCCACAATGTGTTTGGGGCAACAACTTGGAGCAACCTGGTTTAGGGGAAGGTGTCTCTGCTCATGGCAGGGGGAATGCAATGAAATGAGCTTTAAGGTCCCTACCAATCCAAACCACTCTGTGACTTTAGGGTTCTATGACTTGCCCTAAACTTTTTTTTAATGGCAACATAAAGGACGACTCCCAAAATTGGGGTGTGTCAGTAAAAACTCTGCTTTTGCACGTTTTCTGAAGTAGACTCAGCCTAACTCAAAAAACAAGCCTCAGCACAAGAATTTCCCTAAAATTCAGTTTGCAAAATTTAGGATGGATCTCCTTATGTCCCTTTCACATCAAAGACACTCATTCCTCCAGCCTTGGTAAACCAGCTGGTCCTGTGTCACGGGAGCTGAGCTTAGTGCCTGCCCTCTGGGTGTTTCTCCCAGCTGTCAGCCAGGCAGAGGCTGCTGCTCAGCAAGGGTTAACAGTGGCCACAGGGAATGCTTTGGGGGCTGCTGCCTTCTTTTTGATGGAACACAACTCAGCAGCAGGAGAGAACCTCATGAATTACGGAGAATTTAAAGCAAATCTGAAAACACGACAGCAATAGTCTATGGAGCAAATGGAATTCTTGACACCGTTCCAGAACGGCACAAAAATGACATTTTCTCCCTATTCTTTGGAGTGGGAAGGAATACACACAAGTTATCCTTCAACAAAAGAGACCACCTAAAGGTAAAGCTGTCCAGCATCCCCTCAGCTCCTCATGGCAGGAGGAGGTTTGCCCTGGCTCAGCTCCCACAGAGACACTGCAAGGTCAGGGCAGCACCAGCGATGGCACAGACACAGCAAGGGAGGAACTGGAGCCCAGCCATGCTGACTTCATCCCTCCAAGCCAATGTAAAACTGCAGCTACTAATGTGCCTTTACAGCTCCTACCTCTGCAGAGGGGGCAGAATTACTCATCAGCAGTGTATCCAAGCCTTCCTAATTCTCCCCTTGGAGGAGCACTACTCGTGGAAATTATAAGCTGTTTTATTGCCAAAATGAATGCAGCCACTTTGCCAGCATCCTGCAGCCTGTCGGGTACCCAATTCCTTTTAGACACGAGTGTGCTTTGATGGGGTTGTGTTCACAACTGATTTTACAAAAACTCGAATTGGAATTGCTGATATTCTTCCCAGCATTGGTATTACCAAATTATTCCCACTATTGGTACTCCTGGAATTATTCACAATACTGGTATTACTGGCATTATTCCCACTATTGACATTATTTTTATTATCCCCAGTACTGTTATTACTGATATTATTCCATTATCCCCCATGGACAACTGTTATCCTGCAAAAAAATTGCCTGAAGAAATACTGACTCTCAACAGAAAAAAACACCATCAATTATTAGAAATTAAAAACTAGAGAAACTTAACAAATATAAATCAAGGTTAAGCAGACCCAGAGCAGCCAAGCACGCTTCCAAAATTTCTGTCTTTCTGACTTCAATGATGTTGGACTCCCTAAGCATTAACAATGACACTTTTGTGCCAGTAATGGCCAGAAATTATACAAGAATTATAATATGTGCGAATTTGAGATGCTAAAATAATTATTTAAGCAACTAATGCCTGAAAGATAAGGTGCTATTTTCATATCTAAGTCACGGACCAGTGGCTGTCACTATCACTTTGCCAACTCTTACTGCCTAGAATCTAATTTCCATTTAGATTGTAAGCTGAAATATGACTACATGCACGGTGACTCCACCTCCCCTTCCAGCAGCATTCCTCAGGAATTTGCAGCTTCCCAGGTCTGGGAGATTGGATACAGAAGCTTGGGTGGAAAAGACACACTGAGAATTCATGAAAACATTACATTTGCACCCAAAACA
Source organism: Xenops minutus (assembly GCA_035221455.1). Taxonomy (NCBI): domain Eukaryota; kingdom Metazoa; phylum Chordata; class Aves; order Passeriformes; family Furnariidae; genus Xenops; species Xenops minutus. Next base: position 20,547,263 of record JAWWEE010000021.1, read on the forward strand.
CCAACTGTAACTTTTGCAAGGGAATGATGTCCTTCAACAGTCCCTTGGAAAATGTACTCCAAGCTCAAGCAAACCCCAGCTCTAAGACCTCTCATGTGGGCACCAACTGAGGGCACCAGGTATGGCATATCATAGAATCACAGGACAGTTTGGGTTGGAAAGGGCCTTAAAGCCCATCTAGATCCAACCCCCTGCCATGGGCAGGGACACCTTCCACTAGCCCAGGTTGCTCCAAGCCCTGTCCAACCTGGCCTTGGAC
>JAWWEE010000021.1:20547621-20563151 GCA_035221455.1 Xenops minutus
AGGGACACCTTCCACTAGCCCAGGTTGCTCCAAGCCCTGTCCAACCTGGCCTTGGACACTTCTAGGGATGGGGCAGCTACAGCTTCTCTGGGCAAACAGTGACAGGGCCTGCCCACCCTCACAGGGAACAATTCTTGTAGGTCCCTTAAGGTACTGAAAGGAATTCAAGTGAAAATTTCTTTACATTTTGTACCTTTTGATTTATTTTTTATTCTAATAACTTGCAGACTTGGTTTCAGCAGACCCTTCCAGGCCAGCGTGGGCAAGGCAGGAGCTGCAGCCTGTCCTGTGGCTGCCCCAGCACTGGGAAATGACGTTCCAGCCAGCCCAGCTCCCCAAAATCTCCCTGCAGAGGAGAGAGGCACCACAGCCTGTCCCTTCAGCAACAGCAATCAGTCCCATTCCAGCAGCACTGGAGGCAGCCAGGGCTTTCCCAGGCTCCTGCAGCTCCTTCCTCTTCCCTGTCCTTCTGGCCCTCCCTCCCAGCAGACACTGAGCCTGTTCTCAAAAGAGGATGCACACAAGCTGCTGAACCTTTGCTAAACCCTTGGAGAGAAGGATTTGTGCATACCAATATTCCATTTAAAGAGCCAAGGAAAAAGTGTTTTGCCACTGTGATACAGGAGGAAGGAGAAGATATGCAAAGCTACTGATTCCCATAAAGGCAACAGTCCCAAACACACTTTAACCTTTATTACCAAGCTAAAAGTGAAAAACCACTAATGCAAAATGGGAAAGGAAGACACTAAATAAGACAACCACAACACCAACCAAGAGAAGCCAAGCGGGACAGGAGCATTACCTATTACACTTTTGGCAAACGAAGCCCTCTTGAGGGTTGCCAGACCCAAGTCTCCTATTTTCACAGATCCAGTTGGTCCAGTAATAAAAATATTGTCACATTTCAAGTCTCTGTGAATTATTGGTGGAGTTCTTGTGTGCAAGAAAAGAAGACCCTTCAGGATTTGCCGGCACCAACTCCGCAGGACTTTTGGCTTCATCACTTTAAATCTCTTCAGATACCTAGAGCACAAACATGCACACAAGTAGGTATAAAAGGAAATGAAAACATTTTATTAAGAGATTCAAGGGGTTTAACAGCTGAAACTCCATTATGGATAAAAGCCCCTTAATAGACGCCATAATAGCAGCACAGAAATATCCCAACATTGAAAGAAATAGATCTTTTCAAAGCAGGAATTAGAGCATTCATTTTTAGGGAGGAAGATAATAAGCATTTTTGGTGCAAATACAACCAAATATTTGCAAGTCTAATAGTTCAGCAATTCATTTCATGCAGAGAACAGCTTTAGATTATGTTCATATAGTCCAAGCAGAACAATACTGAAGTTTAATTTTAACCACAAGACTCTGAGCTCTGTTCCATGCACCTGCATTTCTTTCCATTTACCTGAAGCATTGACTGGGAGGGGACATTTGGGGAAGATGTAGGACCTGCTAATGCACTGGCAGAGGAGCACACTGGCTGAGTACTGCTCCCATTGGAGCTGAAAATCTGTTCCAGAATTCATGCCAACTGCTTTATATCAACCTTAACAAGATTGTCAGTACCAGAAGCTATTCATTAATACTGCTTAGGAGATAACCCAGAGCACCTTCGGCTTCTAAAAGAGACTCTACCATTCGTGTGCTATTCCACTTGAATTTCCTAACAAAACATGCAAATAACAAGCACAAACACAAGCACAAAACACACCCTGACAAATCCAAACGTCACAGGCGGAAGATGAAACGCGCCAGCGAAGAGCTCTGTGTTGCATAACCGAGACAGGGGAGCAGGAGAGGGAGATGGAGGCCAAAATCCTGCCTGTCAAACCACCGCGGTTCAAATGCAGGCACAAATGACAGGCACCAGAGAACAGCTCCATTTTTTGCTTTTTATCTGGAGATGGCTTTTTTCAGCCCCTGAAAGTAGGATTTTGCTATAAATTCCCCGAGCTATTCTTAGCCCCTCGCCGGGAGCGCAGTACTTACGTCTTCAGCGTTCCAGAGGTCATCAGCTCGGTAACCAGCACGATGCATCTCTTGCCTTTTGCACAGGATTCCCAGAAATCATAAAACCTCACGATGTTTGGGTGCTGTAGACCTTTCAACATTTCTGCTTCCTCTTTAAACCTCTGCCTCTCCACTTTCGTGAGTTTTCTGTCCTGCAAGCCAAAAGGAGACATTATTAGTAGTGACGGACAAAAATAAAGGCGGCTGCAGTGCCAGGGTATTCAGAGTTTTAGGTTTGTATTATGCTTTTGTCAAGAGCAATTAGAAAATCTTTTATGTAAGAGATGAGCAGCGTGGATGAACTAGGGCACTCACCCTAAATCCAGTGTCAAGAAGACAAAGAGAAGCCTGTGCTATGCCATGCTCATGGACAGCACTAATATTTCAGGCACCACGAACACACCCGTGGCTTGACAGATCAACCCTCAGCTATTTCTTCATGTTTGGGTTTTGTGAGGCTCATTATGCGAGGGATTATCACCCACAGGATTTTGTTTTCAGGAACAAACGTTCTCACAGCAGGGATGGCTCCCACCACCCACAGCTGCTCCCGGGATGCTCCAGCAGGGACCACCACCCTGGGTTCTACAGCCCAACCTCTTTATCTCAGGATAAATTAAAACCACACCCCCTTCCAAAAAACCCCAAACACATGCCATTTTTCTACCTGTGTGTGCTGTTCTGCCTAATTTTACAGACTTTTCCCTTTTTATGGCAAAGGAAGTGTTTCTTCAACCTCTTCCACAGGCTGCACATCCATGGAAATACTTTAGAAAAGTGGAAATGTCATGTTCTACTACTCCGGTTTTCCCATAAGCTCCTGGCTGTGACATGACCCTGCCCAGCACATGCAGAGCTCCTCTCCCCCTCCCACAGCCCAGCAGAAGCTCTTTGGCTGCCTGGACCTCACCAACATGCTGACACCTCCAACAGGTGAAGGTCCACCTGTATCCAACCTTGGATACTCACTCTGACCTTTTCAGATGATGAAACAGAGCAAAAGGGAAGTTCCACCCCAGACACCACCATCAAGCCTGCCTGTTTTGCCCCCCTGGCCAAAGCACTGCCCTCCCCTGCCCCAGAAATGGAGCTTTTGGGGTCTTCAGAAGGCTCTGCTTTACTCAGAGAGCCAAAGGTTCACTGATCACCAAGATTAATGAGTTCCTATTTTAACCCCAGACATCTTTCTTTTCTTGGGTCACTTAGGCATGTCTGTACAAGCGGTGCTCTTACACACCCTGAGTGAATCAAATGGGAACCAGCTCTCTGGAACCAAGCTGCAGAAGGATCAGTCACTGCCCATTTCCACAGCCTGCCCTCACCCACACTCCCAACCAACTCAAGATGGCAATGAGAATTCCCATGGCTACAAACCAGTCAGCTTCACACAGAGACTTCACCAGAGGAAACCCAGGCTTGAAACCTCAATTTGGCTCTTCTTGGACAACAAAACCCCTGCCCCCAGGGGTTCCATTTACATCAGGGGGTTCTCAGTTCTCTCTCTGATTCATGGAGCAGCATCAGAGCTGGCATTGCCCCAGTGGGCAGTGCAGGGCACTTGTGGGCACTGGTCCCCTGGGGCAGCCAGAGGCACCCTGTGCCCCATGGGGACAGCAGGCAGCAGCACACAGAGCTGAGAGCCAGGCAGCAGCTCTGCTGCTCTGTACCAGCTGCCTTCTTCATAAGGTACAAAAAAAGAAAAGGGAAAAAAAAGGAAAAAAAAGTAACAGGCTGTCTAATGAGCCAGGCCAGAAGAGCCCCAGGAATTGCTCTCAAATCCATCACTTCTTCCCTACTGCTGAGTTTCCTCCTAATTTAAACCCCGCAGAATAAATCACACACTGCTATTAGGGAGGTGAAGGAGCAAGTCCCTGTACAAGGCAAGAAGAGCAGAGTGGGAGCTGGCAGAGGAAGGGAAAGACAGCCACAAAGATCCAGCAGATCTGCAAAAACTTTCCAATTTAAATTTAAAAAATAAAGTCATACCATAGTCCTTGTCTCTCATTTCCAGATTTCTGACCACTGTGAGAACTTTTCCACTGTTACTTTAGTGGTAACTTAAAAACATCTTTCAGCAGACACTAATATTGTGTATATTCCACATATTATGAGTGAGGATCATTTGGGCAACTGCACTAAAGTGATTCTAGAAGACAAATGTGTGTTTTATCTGTAACTACAGTAGAACGAATGATAGCTGAGCATTGTTCTCCAGCTGGAGAGGCAAGGTGAGAGCCAGGGCAGAGCTGCCACTCCTGCTGGCTGCAGCCTCCACCACGGGAGGGGTCCCTGGTGCCACAAGGGCTCAACCACCCTCCTCTAAATTCCTCCAGGCTCAACCTGACACATGAGTCGCTGCTGAAAGCATAAGCTGATTCTGACAGGGCTTAACAGTTGAAGTGTTTTCTACTCTGAAGCAGCAAAAACACCTGTTTAACTGCGTGACTCACTCAGGGTTTAATCCAAACCCAAGAAACCTTCACTGAGGTCACGGACACTTATTTCCCATCATATAATCCACACAGGGTGAAATGCCCTCATCCTGAAGCTGAGGGTGCAAGCCTGAAACAACCTTCAGGCATCACATTTTAAGATGGGGAACAGGATTCTTTGAAAAGGTCATGCCAAAGACAGGTAATTACAGACTCATAGAATGGTTTGGGTTGGAAGGGACCCTAAAGATCAAATGCCTTCCACTACACCAGGTTGCTCCAAGCCCAGTCCAACCTGGCTTAAATCCACTCAACCAGATTTAAGGCATCCTCTGCATAACTCAGATTTACCAAAATTTGGGGGAACAAAGCATGTTTCCAGACTGACCCAAGGAGTCCCAACTTCTGTGTTCCCTGCAGCAGTGGATGTTCCCAGGACAGGAAGCTCAGGGATGCTGAGTTACACCTGACAGCTCTGATCCTGCAGGGCTTCCCACCATCACACCAAGTGACAAAGCAGCTCCACTGCAGTCACGGCACTGCTGCTGCCCTGGGCTTACTCAAGGCATGGGCCCTGAAACTTGGAATGCATTCTTCTCCATGTGATCCACGGGACATCAGGATCAGTTTGCAGGTATTGACACTTGGCTTTCCATTTTAAGGTGTTCACACCCCTGGGCTCTTTCCCTCCTTGCTGGTACACAGAGTGCAGGCTCGGGAGGTGACACTGTGATTGCATTTCAAACAACTCCAAGCTGCTCGAGTCCACTACTCAGCACCAAGGCAAAATAAAATCCAGCCTTCCCAATCCCACAGCAATCACACTGAGCTGGCTCAGCTTTGCCAGACAACCTGGAGATAAACAGAACTGAGCAAGACATAAGACAGCTGCTCAGTTTGAGTTACTGCTAGGAAAGAATCTGGACACCTAACTTGTTTCTCCGTCTTAATAAACTGTGAGGAATAGCCTTATCCCTCTGCTGAGACTTTGGCATTTTAGGAGCAGAGCTCCTGGGGTGCTGTGTCTCTCTGCTCACAGAGTTCTCCTGCAGGCAGAACCCACAGGAGCTGATGCTCTCAGTGCACCTCGGGCACAGCACCCATCACAGACACTGTCCCATCACACAGACAGTCCAGGGGGCTCAGGCTCCCCCATTTCACCTTTCCTACAGGTAAATATCATTAATTGCCCTGAGTTTCTACAATGGATCCTTCACTACAACACACCATCTGGCACATAGGTGTTAAACAAGGGGTGAGAAGAGAGGCTCTACATTGCAAGCTACCTTTTCTTCACACCTTCTCCTGGTTTTTCTGTTTCAAATCAGATTATAAATGCCTGGTCAGTCTTAAGCATCAAACCACTCAAAGCTATTTGCTTCTTTTTTTCAAAGAATAAACAATTATAAAGGACCTGAAGAAAGGTAGATTTAAACAGGATATAAGGAAGGAATTCCTCCCTGTGAGGGTGGTTGCCCAGAGAAGCTGTGGCTGCCCCATCCCTGGAAGTGTCCAAGGCCAGATTGGAAGGGGCTTGGAGTGACCTGGGCTATGGGAGGTGGCCCTGCCCATGGCAGGGGGTGGAATGAGATGAGCTTTAAGGTCCCTTCTGATCCAGCCATTCCAGGATTCCATGAATTCCCAATCAGCACTTCACAGCCTCACTCTTGGTAAATCCCTCACCCATTCAAACTGGAGTAACACCATGTTTGCAGCAGGAGGCTACAATAAAGTGAATATCCTATCCATGATCAAATTTCTGCTAATCCAAATCTCTGCTTCTCTCTGCTCATCACAGGCAGGGCGAAAAAATGCCTCACTCTGTTAATATAAAATTTATCCCTTCATTAAGTTCCTTAGTGGGGAACAACAGCAGAGACAGGAATTAGTAAGTAAATGTGTTAACAAAAGGAAAAGGAAAGCTTACGAATTAAATTTCTGGAATGGCACCCAAATTAACAGCAGGAACATGTTCTGTTAGTCATCCCCAAGCATCATTTCCTCCAGGTTGTAACATATGGGCTCTGACTAAGGCTCTGCAAGTTATACAAGCAGGAGACTGGCTTTCACCTGAGCCTCCAGAAGATTACCAAGATTAAAAAATGAGGTCAAGTTTCTTGCCTAATTCTTTGTGAGGGGTGAATCGACTTGGGAATCAGCTCCATCCTCCCACCATAACGAAAAGGTTTTCTTACAAATAAGACCAAACCTATTATTTCACATTCAATGCCTCAAACCACGTAGGAGCAGGGCTTGGAGCACAGATGTTGCCAGCTAAAAAGTTGTGCTACTTTGTAGTTTCACAGTGTTTCTTTAATTTCCTCCTTTTAAAAGTCTTGGATTTTAACTAACGTTAAAAAAATTTAAACACTTGGATATCTTACCTAGACTTGTTGGCCCAAGGATTTCTCTGTCCAGCTAGTCTATAAATACTGTTTTCTTGGGGGGGGTGTTAGGGTTGTGTTTGCTGTTTGGTTTTGTTTTGTTTTCTTTCTTTAATGCTTTAGCTGCATTTATTGACAGTTATTTAATTTTGTCTCATTTTGGACAGATCAAGACCTGCCTGGAGGGGCAAGCAGGAGCAGTAGGTCAGAAAATGAGGGCAGGGCTCAGCTCTGGCTCACAGAAGCTGCAACATCCCTGACCCATATTAGTGGTGAAGAAAAGAAAACCAAAGAGGTGCTTCTGACCCAGGAACAGAAATCATATACCTACATCAGCACAATGAACATCTGTCCAGATCATTACATTTTCACATCTGTGTGCCAAATATCTACTTTTGCTTGTGTACCACAACTAGTCTTTGCATTAGAGATGGCCTCAAGACATGAAATCAGCCACGGGACCCACTGCCAGCTGTCTCCTCTGGAGCTGCCTGCTGGTTTCCCAGGGATTTAGGAACAGATTCTGTGTGCCCTGCAGTCAGGAGCTCGACAGTGACAGTCACTGCTTGGGGGGACAGCCAGCAGCCCCCAGAAGGTGCACAGGGTGAGTCAGGGACTTGCTTTGCTCAACAGTGCTCGTGGCAGCTGGTACCTGCACCTGACTGCTGTTTCACAGAATCCCAAAATGGTTTGGGCTGGAAGGGACCTTAAACTCATCTTGTTCCACCCCCTGCCATGGGCAGGGACACCTTCCACTAGCCCAGGTTGCTCCACACCCTGTCCAGCCTGGCCTTGGACACTTCCAGGGATGGGGCAGCTTCTCTAACCTGTGCCAGGGCTTCCCCATCCTCACAGGAAAGAATTTTTCCCCAACTAAATCTATCCTCGTTCAGCTTAAAGCCATTCCCATTTGTCCTGGCCCTCCATGTCCTTACAAAGTCCCTCTCCAGCTCTCTTGAAGCCCCTTTAGGGGCTCTCAGGTCTCCCTGGAGCCTTCTCTTCTCCAGGTGAGCTCCCCCAGCTCTCCCAGCCTGTTCAGTAAATTCTGTACTGTCAGCACTTCCTCTTCAGGGAAATGGCACCACACTACAGAAGTTTTCAAATTTTAAAAATTCAAATTCCTTTAAAGATGAACGATAACATGTTTTAGGAGAGAAAAAAACCCAACCATTTTGGTCTTTAAAATGAAAACTTTACTTATTTACTGCAATCACGTTTTGCACTTCGCATTAAGACTTGTCTAACCCACTATCAGAGGAATCAAGGATTTCTCCCAGAGACGTAACTGGGAGCCAAAGCAGGCTCAGACATGCAGCAACCAGGGCTGTGAAGGGCTTGAAGTATCACTGAAGTGGCTGCTCTCATGTACCAGCTGTGTCTTTAGCATTATCCTGCCTATGCCATAAATTTTTAAAAGCATCCAGGACCTTTCATTCCCACACCCTGAACACTCAGTTATAAGCATGTATCACTCGGAGCAATCCTCCAGGATAAAATCCCCTCTTCTGTGAACAAACAGCAGATGCCATCAGACAACTTGCAAATCAGGAAAAAAAAATAAAATGTTACAGCTTCATTCCCTCTCAGCATCCAGCCAACATTCTTCTTCACTAAGTCAGCCTCGGTGCAGTTACAGCCTGCGATTTGTCAGCGGCGTTAGTGAAGCGCAGGGAGCTTTCCCAGGAGGTTTTCCAAAGGCATAAAACACAGTCCTTGTCCCCATGGATACTCACAATCCAGTGCACAGGAGCTACGGAACAGGCTGAGGGACTTATTTGCCTGAGTCATTGCTAGAAATCTATGGAAAATTAGGAGCTGAATTTATGGCTAAATTTGGCACGGCAGAAAAGGCTGAGCGTGCTTTTTTTTTTGCTGGATGCAATCACAGCTTGCTGCTTTTTAAATTGATTAAGGCACGTGTCAAAGTCTTATGGCAGAGGGAAGATGGGATTCACATATTCCACTGAACCTCAGAGCTTCAGCAGCTCATCCTGCAAGGGCAAGGAGGAAAGGGAGTCAACACCTCTCAACTCAGGAGCCACAAAAGTACCCAAGAAAACCAACACCATGGGCAGAGAGCGTGTTTTGCAGGTGAAAACCTCCCAGCACAACTGCCCCATGACAACCAGGGCTTAAACAAAAACTCTTGTCACAAGCAATTGAATTAATTGCAGGTAGCACCTCATTAACTTCCTTAATTACCAGTGCTTCACATAAGCTTGTGATTGCAGATGAAATACCAAAACAGTTCCGGCTTGCCTCACAAATCACCTTTTTCAAAGGAAACTCTGCAATCAGTGTGTGAAAAAAGCTGGACAAACCCCACGACACCAGAGCCCCTCGGAAAAAACCCAAACCACCCAAAAAACCCCCACTTGAGACATGTCATGAGAAGCCGGTGTTTCAGTATTTTCTGGAAGCCCTTCTGAGCCCAGCATTCATCAGAGTTTATGCAACTCCTGGTGCTGTTTTTAAAAACCATTTTGCTTCACCTACTTCCTGTCACCCAGAAACACATTATTTGGGCAAGTCATTGATCCCTGTGCCAGTGCTGTGTTTGTCAGTGGAGCAGGGATGCTCCAGCACCCTTGGAGGCTCAGCCCTGCCCACAGACAGGGGTAGAGACAGGAAATCCAGTGCTGCTGCCTAAAAAATCACCTTCAGAGAGGTGGAAAGGGTGAGGTGGGGTGCACAGAGGTGCCGCTGCCCTCAGAGGGCTGCACTTCCCAGTATAACCATTAAATGCTGTCTCAGCACCAGAGCAGCAGCAGGATGTTCAGCATGCTGAGAAAAGCCATCCGTTTCTTTTTTTATTATTTCCAGTTTATCTCCTTACTCTAGGCCAGTTTTCAAATTATTAACTTATTTTATAGGTCGGAAACCTTTCCCTTCCATTTTCTGGTCCAGTGGAAGGTCATGGGGGATGGAAGAAGATGACCCCTAAGGTCCCTTCCAACCCAAAGCATTCTAGGATTCTCTCTGCAATGTGTTTGCTATGAAGATGTGATATTTATCCTAATGCAGAGGGATGCCACCCCTGCCAGAGATGCCCTCCCACCCTCTGCAGCCTGCCAAGCTGTACCAAAATCACTGCTGTTTACCCCATGTTACAAGTCAGTGCCCAAATGTTAATGCCCACTTGGCCAATGAGCTTTACCAGCCAAAATTAACCCAGCACAAAGAATGAGCAGAACAAAAAAAGTTTTATTTAGCTTCGCTCTGGCAAATTTAATCTGAAGGCAGCATTCAATCCTGCCTTTCTAACAGGCAAACAGCACTTTGAGTCTGTAAAATCAAGTGAAATACTCTTACCAGTGAATTAATTATATCTCCCAGGAAGCCAAGGCAGTGAACTGGCTGCTCAGACACAGCCTGTCATGGTATTCCCCAGTGTGGTGCTCCCACTGAGACTCTCCAAACCACACACCAATGAGTTGGTGTGTGCCCATGATGTGCTCCATACCAAGTTCCACCACATGGATTGTCTGCACTGAACCTTGTCTGGACCTACAGGGCACTGCTCTTTATTTGAATCCTATAGATTACCTCCAGCACAGCTGATTCTCTCACGTACTGGAGATCTTTCTCCATGGTGTTCCACTGCTTGGGTGCACTCACTGACCATCCCTGAGAGAACACCTTTCCAGCACACTTAACAGGAGTCACCTCCAGTGGCTGAGCTTCTGTTCTTGTCCCAATCCCCTGGTCCATGCCCACATCCCAGGGCAGGGATCCCAATTGCTTGGCTTCCCTACCATCTGGTTTCATGTTGTGAGCTGTGAAATCCCAGCCCTGGAGCAGCCAGGTCACCAGGGGCTGAAATCTTTTCACATCTCTCACAGCTCACCTGGGGATGAACTTCCAAACCACTGAAGAAGAGAATTTTCACCAAAAACTGGCCCATTTTCTCCTACATTCCAAGCCACTCATAATTATCCACCATCAGGGCAGATCTCTGAATGACCTCCCTAAAAATCTCTTTAGTAACACATCATGGTGTGGACCACACTGAGGAGACCTGGCAGACTTTTAGCAACAAGAACATGCTTTCCTTAACACCCAAAGGGAATGCAGAATTCTCAAAAGCCGTTGTAACAAGCCTGAAGGAGGCAAAGTGGATGAAAGGCTGGGGAAAATCATCCTTCCCTGTTCCCCCCACAGGCTGGGTAGGATTCCACCCTTTGAGCCCCAAAGTGGCTGCCAGATAAGGCTGTGGTGGTTTAGGAATGGTACTCCCCAATTCAGTGCTCCCACCAAAGCACTCCAAACCATGCACCACTTGCTCACTCCCCTTTGCTTTTCCCATCCCCATCCCCTCCAACAAGCTGGAGAGGAGAATTGGGAGATCAAAAGGCAAAGATCAAGGGTTGATACAAGAACAAGTTACTGGAAACAGAAATGAGATACGAAAACAGAACAGTAACAGCAACAATACTAATGACAGAGGGCACAAATAGAAATGATCCACCTGTTAAAAACCCCTGTAATAGACAATACCAGGAGATTCCCTCCATCAGTTTTGACTCCACCAGAGTCCTGCCCGAGCAATGACATTAGGTGGTGTAGAATAACCTCCAAATCATGGCCATGCCTCTCCTGGTTACTGCAAAAATTAACCCTGTCCTGGCTGGAACCAGGGCAGAGACATTCAGAAACAATAAAAGAATTTCAGTGTAACCTGAATGCAGCTGTGCCACATGTGCCTTCCAGCATCATGTTTGGAATGGGAAAAATCTGTCAAAATTATAAATATGCTAAGACCCAACAGAAATATCTGCATGGCTTTACAGTTTCAGTAAAACACTTTGCAAATTATTAACATTTCCTTTGCAGCAGCAGCAAAGCTGAGCAGTAGCTAAACCAGGTTGGTTTCTGCCCTATGACACCTTATAAATCCAAGAACATAAATGTGACATTTATATCATTATAAATATAATTATATCACTATTTAGAAGTAATTACTTTTAAATGCTTTCACTTCACATTAGTTTTAATGGTTCTTAAAATATGGAAATTTAGAAAAGTCACTGCCCAGAGAAGCTGTGGCTGCCCCATCCCTGGGAGTGTCCAAGGCCAGGTTGGACGGGGCTTGGAGCAACCTGACCCAGTGGAAGTGTCCCTGCCCATGGCAAGGGGTGGAACTGGATGATCCTTAATATCCTTTCCCACCCAAACCACTCTGTGATACTATGAAAACAAACCATTCCCTCTGGAACTTTATTTAAGCAGAAATGCAGCAGCAGGAAATGCACCATCATGTTTGTAATGGAGGTCATGCAAGTCAGAATATTTATTTTCTGACTCCAAAATAAAGCCCTTGAACTGTGCTGGATTTGCCACTTAACCCCAGGCTAGGCAGCCTTACCAATCCCAGAAGACACCCACTGAACAGGCCTTCAGACTTTCCCTCTGTGACAACCCCCTAAAGGGTGCACCATCACAGTCTCCAGTTACAGCCTAAATACAGTTATTTTATGAAACTACCTCAAATCATTTCAGATTAGTCAAACACCCAGCACAAACCCACAAAACACCTCAACACTCCCCAGCAAACCAGACAGCCAGAATAAACTGTGGGAGACATCCCCAGAGTTCTTCAACTCCTGGTTCCTACAGAGCACTGAATACACCTTTAATGTGATCACCCTTCTCCCCAAAATCACCTCGTGTTGGGTAAAAGCAGCACCAAAAAGCCATTTCTCCCTTGATTCTGTCCATCCAATGCACCGTAATACTGGATGACCTCAAAACACATGAGCAAAGCAGGGCTGAGCCCAGGGGAGCACTGAGAGCATGAGGTCCACTCAGTCATAGACCCACAGAATCTTCTGAGCTGGAAGGACCCACAAGGATCATCCAGTAAGCACAGAAAACTTCAGAGTCAAGTCCAGCATCTCAGAACTTTTCATGTCTTTGTTTTCACAGAACATGTGAGACTGACCAAGTGCATGTGGGTCTGTGTACAGACATGCTGAACTTAATGACAGTTAGGGAAAGGAATGTAAAAGAGCCAAACAAAAGTGACAGATCTTTGCACAGACCTGAATTTAAACTCTAAGAGTGGCTTAATGGATCCTGGACAGAAACTTCTTCAGTTCTTCCCTGACACTGTGGCCTGATGAGCTTCCTAGACCGAGTCATTTAATGTTTCTGTGCTCAACCTTTTGCACTTCTAAGACACAGAGGAAAATGGAGTTCCTTGGTGCACCCTGGAGATCAGTGGATGAGCAGCACCCTAACCAGCAGTATGGAGAGCTTTTCTCATCCCAGAGTGCTTCTGGATATAGCTAGGGACCTCTGGGGGAAAATACAGGAAAATATTCCTTTAAAGTAATTTGCTCTTTCTGTTTTGAAAAAAAAAATCTCTCCAGAGGGCCATATAATTACAAAGAGCAACTTCCCTGGAAGTGCTCAGGGACAGGGTGCCCACATTGGACTGGGCTTGGACCAACTTGGTCTAGTGGGAGGTGTCCCTGCCCATGGCAGGGGTCGGAACAAGATGCTCTTTAAAGTCCCTTCCAACCCAAACCATTCTGATGATTCTATAAACTCCTGCACCTGAAAAGTCATGAGCCAGAGGCCCTGGAGCTGACCCAGGAATGCTCTGCTCCCAATCCAGCCCTGCTCCACATCATCCAGCACCCAAGGAAGGACCAACTCGCTGCTGCTGCTGGAAGTAAAACTCAAAGGAAAAGATGTGTGAGAAGAATATAGTGTGGAGACAAAGGAAAAAGCCCTTTTTTCCTGCTGCAACAACTCAAGAGACTGGACAGGCACTCACTGTAGCAATGCTTGCAAAGCTTTGCCAAAGTCGGGACAGGGACCTTTTCACCGCCACAAAACCACTCTGCAGATTGGGGGATCCCAGCTCCTGAATGTTTAAGAGTCATTCATCTGGAGTTTGGAAATGTCTTCCTTGGGAACCTTTCTGAGTGCTGAAAGGAGCTGTCACTTCTCGTGCATTCCTAACACCACTTGACAACCTGTTAGAAAACACTCCTAGGCAAAGCTGCATTCCCGGTCAGGATACATTCATCAAAGTCCCCCACAATGGTTAGGAATTAAGCTGAAAGCATCCCATTTGTAACAAAATAGTTCCTTTTTCCTCCTGCAAAGCTTGACATTCTATAGCCCTGCCCAAAAGAATAACAGTAGCTTGTCAGCTAAAACACAGTAATGGTTAAAAATTGAACTCCCTCTGCCTTGGACAGCAAGGCATGAAAGGGTAACATCAGCATGGGTGTGTGAGAAACACATCTTGGCCACTTTCCAAGGAGATTACATGTTTGGGTTGATAAAGATAATAGTATTGACATAATAAACGCAGATTTCTGCAATGCATTTGCTGCACATTAAGAACTATAATGAAACAGAAAATATCCTTTTACATAAATTGATTAAAAATCCAGTAAGCAGTCACGCACAAAATGTAAGTTACACCTATAGAAGTACAGGTCCCTGAGGATTTTCCTGAGGTTTTGAAGGGCTCGGGTTTTGTTCTGTCAAACAGTGATTTGCATTTTTACAAGGAACTGTGAAAAAAGCCCATTGTTCCTAACAAATGCTACACTTTGGAAAGAATTAGGAGAGTGTTGCAGCATGAAGGTGACAGGTCATGACCAGGGCCTGAGCTGCTTGTGTAAGCTGGATGTGAGCAGCCCAGCAAGGCTGGGGCTGCAGAGCCAGCCTGGAAGGCCAGCAGAGCCCAGGATTTGGGGGTTTTGGGGCAAGCAGAGCCTGCTGTACCCTCCTGCTGAGAAGAGCATGTCCCAGTGCAGAGGGCACCGTGCCCCTTCACATGCACCCAGCTTTACGGATGGGCTGCGAGGACCAGTGAAGAATTGGGCCACACCAGCCATGCCCGAGGAGTTCAGGCAGCACAATTTATCTGAGAGAGTGTTGTCAGGTTATCAGATTCATCAAAGAAACCCTCACAAGCCAGGGGACACAGAGGAGGCTCAGTCAGACAAGCACAGTGGTACTTTGTGACTTGAAGTCTCTCACACCACCCTGTTAGTGCCACAGTTTTAAGACACATGACCTTGCCTATGATCCCAAAATACTAACTCAAATGGCCATTATCAAATGTAAACAAGATAGTTCAAATCTTGGCTAGACAGGACCTATGAAAACATGAAGTCATCACCTCCAAATCTAAACAAATCTGAGTGATGCTCAGTGATGAGTCCTCGCAGCCCATCACGACAAGAGTTTGAAAACTGCATAAGCAAAAAAACCCCAAATGAAAGAACCCCCCTGCCTTGCACTAGCACAATCCCAACTGGTGGGCACAGACACATTCCTAATGAGTCAGGCTATCCAGACCCCTGGATCACAGCTGTTTAATAAGTTAAAATCTGTGGCCTACAGCAGTATGGATTTTATAATGTGATGCAAGGATTGTTGCACAGGTTACACTTAACAACCAACACTGGACAGAGACTCTACAGAAAGAACTTTCATCAGAAAACACTCTATATCTATATATATATCTTTATATATCATTTTCTGAAAGATTTCAAGAACAGAACCACAGAATGGCTTGGGTTGGAAGGGACCTTAAAGCTCATTTCATTCCAGACCCCCTGCCATGGGCAGGGACACCTCCCACTAGCCCAGGATTGCTCCAAGCCCCATCCAACCTGGCTTTGGACACTTCCAGGGATCCAGGGGCAGCCACAGCTTCTCTGCCCAACCT
>JAWWEE010000021.1:20575840-20588963 GCA_035221455.1 Xenops minutus
CCCCATCCCTGGAAGTGTCCAAGGCCAGCTTGGAGCAACCTGGGCTAGTGGAAGGTGTCCCTGCCCATGGCAGGGGGGGAACAAGATGGTTTTTAAGGTCCCCTCCAACCCTAAGCATTCTGTGATCCCCTACAACCCTTTGCCTTTGGGGTTCCAGGGGCTCATGGTCATTAAGGGCTGTTTGGAAACTGTGGTGCTTTTACAATGAGAGTTTCCCCAAATCGGGGAGGAAGGCATTATAAAATGAGGCTCAACGTACCAAAACACTTCTAATCAGATGACTTCAGTCATCAGGAAAATCATGAAATGCTTTTAGGGCAATGTTTTCCCCGAAGTTACTCCCTTCGAGTGGCAGATTTTGCCAGCCATGAGCAGATCTTCCTGTTGGACCTCAAGGATGAGTCAGGTCTAAAGCTGAGCCTTACCCTGCTCCCCTCGGGACTTCCACTCCTGCAGGGCCACCTCCAGCCCCTGCCACCAGCTCCTGTGCCCGTGGCTGTCACCTTCCATCCTTCCCCAATGGCCTGCTTTGATGGCCAAGTGTAACAGGATTCTGGCGGTGCTGATTTCATTGATTAACATACAAATCACGCCCGGATGCTTCCTGCAATTAATCATCCTCTTGGCACCTTTCAAAGGGCTCAAGAAAGATGATGGTTTAAAAAAAATAATAATAATTAAAAAAAAAAAAAGACAAAGGAAGGGCCCAGACAGAAAAACCAAGCAAAGAGCCGCCCCCAAACATGTGAACAGCATCCTCTCAGGGTTTTTGCTGATGCTTTTTTCAGAGCACAGAAAGCACCAGCACCTTCCTGCTGGCAGCAGAAGGAAGGTATCACTTCAGGGACCAAATAAAAGCAAGTGAAGCTCCTGACCTTGAGGAGATGTCCTTGCTCTCAGAGGACAGCCAGAAACCCAACCCCTGGAGAAGCAGCACATTACCCACCCAAATAGAGCCTGCTGACATGAAACCCAGCCCCTCCTCCCACATGGGGATCTGGGGCTAAATGTGCTGGGAGAGCAGAGCCTGCTTTGGAAGAACCACAGGGCCTTTGTGGCCAGCCCCTGAAGTCACATTATCTGAGGCTCTTCAGCCTCAGGTTCCCAACCTGCAGCCCCTTCTGCTGCAGGGACACACTTGCTCAAGGTTTACAAGTCTTAGCCCCTCAGTCATGTACAGCCAATGGATTTCTCTCCATAATGTTTTTTGCAGAGAAGCAGATGGAATTGGGCTCAAATTCCCTTCAGAGGCCTCTTGAGGGACTTGAGCACTGTATTTCAGGTAAAGCTGAGGCCATTGTGAAGGCTCTGAGGGATCCCTGAGCCTCCATCTCCTTGAGATGCTTTGGGAGTGGCTCCAGGTGGCTCAGAGGGATGCAGCCCACACCTCCTACCTGCAAGAGAAAGTGTTCTTGCACAAACCTCGGTGACTGGCCAGAAGTAGGCAATAACCCCAAAAGCATTCTTAGGACAGAAGAGGCTTAACTCCAAAGAAACAAGGGAGTTTTCAAATGGAAAAACAGGATTTATCATTTGAGGTTTCCCTGGTAAAGCTTAATCTTATTTACCAAGAAGGATTTAGCAGGTGTGATTAATTCCCTGCTCTTGAACATGAAAACATTTATCTGCCTGCTTAAAGCATCCCAGGGGAGGCTCAGCTCTCTGCAACAGGTCAGAGCACACCTGGAGGAGAAGGATGTGATCCTTGTCTGGCCACGTGCATGACAGGGATGTGGTGGATACAGAACCTGGGAGCATCTTCTTGAGAAGTCCCTCTGCCTTCCTGCTCCTCTGGGAGGTTCCTCACTCTCACATCATGCTGGAGGAAGAAAAAGTTAATGAGAGGGGGCTGGAAACCCAGAGGCTGAAGGGCAGCTGGTTTTGTTCCTGGAGGAGGTGGACACAAGAGCAGGGGTTGATGTGGGTTATTTTATAACCAAGCTGGAAGCCACTCCATGGGAATACACCCAAGGAGGGTGTTCCCTTCCTGTTCCCAGCCTTTCTTCCACTGGCTGAACCTTTCTGGGAGCTGGTTCAGTGGACCAGCCTGGCAGAAATACATCACAAGATGGGTATCCTTGTGGAGGGACACAGCCTCCTCAAAGGAGGAGGAGGGCACACACCAGCACTGCTTTTTCACTCTCTTTGTGTTTTTCCACAGAGTCTGGTGGCCTGTTCTGCACCAACAGTCTCATTTTTTTGCTTAGCCTCCCTGCCATCACCTCTCAACCTGTTCAGGCTGGCCACACACAGCCCCTCAGTTAAATCCAGTGCTGCCCTTTCAGTGCAGACCCTCCTGAACCCTCTGGAAACAGGCACTGAGTTGTCATGTTTTGCACTCCCAGGTTCTCTGCAAAATGCCCCTCCCAGGCAGCCAGAGTGCCCTCTTTGTGCACCCAGGAGATGCAGGACACAGCTTGACCAGCTCCACACCTCTGATTTCCCATCCCTGTCACTTTCTCCTCCCAATCCCTGCCCACCCCTTGTCCCTTTTCCCCACACCTGGGTTGTTACCCCATCTGAGGCACCTACAGGCAAGGAGGAATCTGTTTCACCAGGTTGGGTTTAACCCAAGTGTGTAAAGCACATAAAAATAGGGGATTTCTGTGCCCTCACTCTCCATGCTCTGCCCCGTGGTGCTTCTTCACCCACCACAGCACAGCCTGGCCTACCTGCTTTCCCCCTTATTTTCTATTAAAACCCAAGCAGGGAGATTAGACCTGTGCATCCCAACCTTCTCCTGCCTCATTTCTATGTAAAGCTCTTACCAGCAGCTGCTGCTGTGGATTATTCCCCCAGCACAGATGAGTGGGATCACCCAGGCAGTGGTGGAACAGGCTCCCAGCAGAACCCAGACATGGCCCAGGTACTTCAGGTCTTCAGAAAGCAGCCTGGTAACACTTGTTGAGCTAGATAAAGAGCAGTGTGGGGCACAGCCACACTGGGAGCTTTGCAGAGCCTTTCAGAAGGAGAGAAATCTTGAAATGAGGCAATTTTGACTTTGAAAGGTGCCCAGGTGGCAACGTGGAGCAAAACCTGGCTACTTTGGACAAAAACATTCCCCTTGAAAAGAGAAATCCTTTGTAAGGGCTCTGTGTCCTGGGATTTTTGAGTGACCACCATGAATTCAGAGCAAGGATGTGGAAAATCACAGAATCTTTCAGGTTGGAAAAGCCCTCCAAGATCATCGAGTCCAGCTGTTTCCCAGCACTGCCAAGGCCACCACTGCCCCATGTCCCCAAGTGCCACATCCACATGGCTTTTAAATCCCTCCAGGGATGGGGACTCCACCACTTCCCTGGGCAGCTGTGCCACGGCTGGACAGCCCTTTTGGGGAAGAAATTTTCCTTAATATCCAATCTAAAGCTCCCCTGGCTGCTTCATCTTGTCCTGTCACTTGTTCCCTGGGAGATGAGACCAGGAGAAGTTTGAGTCTCCCAGCTCTGCATCCACATTTATTCCCCATCCCTGCTTCAACACCTCCTCCACTGCTCTGGGTCTGCAGGAAAATCAGGGAAATCTCTTGCTGGAAAACAGGAAGAAATGTAGAAAAGGGCCAAAATCCATGGGGATGTGGCCGTGGCTGTAGTTTCCTGGCCGTGCTGAGCAAGGGCAGCTGCATCCCAAGGCAGGGTGACAGCCAGGATGGGAGCAGGGATTTGGAAGTGCCAGCCAAAGCTACTGCCTGGTCCAGGAAGGTTTCAGAGAGCAGCCTGGCCTGAAGCTTCTGGTGTAGCTGCTGTTTTGGGTGACCACTCAAGGATGGTTTGCCTTGGGACTGTTTGGTCAGCTGGAACCTACCGTGGTTCACCAGTTTTCCTTCAAGGCCTCATTTTAAAGAAAAATTTGGCTTCTGTTTGGCCAAGTGGGGAGGTCTAAACCTCGAGCCCCAGCTGAGTGCCAGGAGTCAGAGGCCCCATCCTGTGTAAGGACCAGCTTTAAGGATTAATTCCTGGGGCTGCATCGAGTCCCCAGCAACAACTGCCTTGGCCCAAGTCCATGAGATGAGGCTCCTGCAATAACCAAGTGCTGATAAATGGTAACCCCCAAATCAAATCCTTGATTTGCCCTTCTTCCTGCACTTCTCCCCCCACAGGATCCGATGTTTTAAGCCTGCTCTTCCCAGTTCAGATTGTGTCATCACTTTTTTCTCGTGGCTTTCCTGAGGACACCCCTTCCCAGCACATCCCAAGTGTCCCATCTGTACAAGACTCGGGCAATCCATGTACTCCAAGGCATGATAACAGCCCCTGCCCCTGAAGAAGCAGTTCTGATTTCCAGAATTTCCATATCCAAAGGATTCCAGCACAGCCAGGCTCTTCTGCCTCAGCTTTCCCTTTTTCCTCCCTGCCTGAGGATTGCAGCTCTTTCCTGCCTGCCCCAAACCAGTTGTTCAATTCCAGCTGCATCCCAATGAATGCACAGCTGGCCCAAGCTCCTGGCCCATGGATGAGGTGGGATGGATGCACAGGGAGAGCTTCCCAAAGCCCCACCAGGCAACAGAAGCACCTCCATCCTGCTGGATTTCTTATCCATGCTGACCTGGATACAACCAAAAGAAACCTCAGAAAAGCCTCTGCATTTCGAGGATTAGAAATTTGCAGCTTAAAGAAATATCAATCTCCCTGGAAACTGTTTAGCAAAGAAAACTTACCCACGGTACAATGTGCTTTCAGTGTCAAAACAGATTGAAACTAAGAGTTTGCCAAGCTCCAGCAGGGGTGGGAGAGGGATGAAGCTGGCAAAAGATCATTAAAAAGATATTTTAGATATGTTTTTCCAGATCTCTGATTTTTATTTCCACGCTTGGAAGTGTTTACTAAGCTCTTTAGACAGTGAGAAAAAAAAAAGGGAGAAGTCGCTCCCAGGATCTGCAAGAGAAAAAGGGCTCTTTCTGCAGGTCTCAAAATGTTCCTGGGATTTTGAGGCTGGAAAAGTTCTCAGAGGGCACTTCTTCCGAAGGACTTTCCAAGAATACAGAATATACTGCAAAAAGCTCCCCTGCAGGATTCCTGGTAAAGAGATAGAAAAGCTATTTCCACACAGACAGAGCCAAAACATCCAAGTTTGACATTTCAACAAATGCATTTTTGGCCTATTTTGACAGAGTGGAGAGGACTGAGAGTACTGGGATCCCAGAGCAGCTCCTGCCACTGCCCAGTGCGAGGCAGCACCTCTGGAAATGCCTTCTGCATATTCCATTTGTCAGCTGAGAAATGAAACCACCGGAGCAATTGCTGGGTCATTGACAGCCCAGCTTTCGGATTCTTCCCTTCAATAAAACAACAAAAACAATCCCCAAGGAGAGCACTTTCTCTTTTTAATCATCCCCAGGCCTGTTTGCTGTAAGGAGAGCTTCTTTTCCAGCCCAAAGAGAGCAATTCTTTGAATGCCACTCTCAGACAGAGAGATAGAAATCTCTTATTTGCAGAAAACGACTCCGACTGCCATTTGTGGCTTGAACCACTTCCCAATTTATTTCCTTTTTGAGGCTGTTCACGTTTTCAGACAGCCCAGCTCACTCATCCCCAACAAGCTCAGTTTATTGCTGTTAAAAATGCAGCTCTGTCCCAGCCACTGCAGAGACTTTGGACCTACAGACACCTGAGAAGGTTTTGGGTTGAGTCACCCGTGTTAAAAAGACGGGGGGAAGAAAACAAATCCCATTTTCTGGTGAATTGTGTCACTGCCCAGCTGGTGCAAGCCCTTCAGTAGGGCTGAACCTGACAGTGCCTTTCTTTTCCTGGAAAGCTGCAGGAGGCCCAGATGGGAAGGGAGAAGGGAGAGGAGAGAGCAGGACATCCTTAATTTGACTGAAGAGCAGCTGCTTTTCTTCTCCATAGAACAAGCTCCTCAAGCAAATCCTTCTGCTCCCAGTCAAGGAGGTTGGAGCACACTCAGAGCAATTCAGGAGTGACACAAATCAACTCCTCTCATCAAATGCATCAAACTCTGAGGGCTCATTTGTTTGCTCTTGCCAATATTAAAGACTAATTTTGATTTAGACTAAGAGCCTTTCCCATCCCTCGGGAGGGAGCCGTGGCAACACAAGAGCATTCAATTAGTTGTCTGCTCTAAATTGCTCGTGGAAAGGAGTGTGTTCACGTGGAGAGAGCATGGATTAGCTCTCTGGGAGGGGGTTGCATGGCCAATATAATAGAATTAATAAATTATAAAATAAAATTTGTCCAGGAGTTGGACTCCGATGATGCTTTTGAGTTCCTTCCAACTCAGAATATTCTCTGATTCTGTATTACTGTAATTATATCCCAGTAATAATTTCAGCTTTGCACAAACCTTTCTTACCTTGGCAAAGCTGCTCAGGCACCCACCTTTTCATCCTTCATCTCTACTGGTGTTTTACAAAGGCAGCAGCAGGTGGCACCTTGTTACAGAGTAGGAACAAGTTACTATTGAACTCCCATATTCCCTCTTAGCCACAACCTCCTGATCACCTCCTCCCAAACTTCAGCACCCAGAGGGAAGTGTTCACTTCAGCAGAAAGGATTTTTCCTGCTTTTTTTGTTTTAAAGAAAAAAAAAACGCAAATGAAGGTACTAGTTGGTTCAGAAAGCAGGGAAAACATCTATCACAAAGTTGAAAAAAGATTTTGGACATTTTTTGTTGTTGTTCTCTGGGTTATTTTCATTGATGGATTATTTCTGGTGTCCTGGATAGAAGTTCTGATCCATGCAGAGATGGAATTTAAATCTGTATCTCCCACCTGGAGATTACAAGTTCCAGCCACCTGCAAGGGCTAAACATTTGGAGAATCATGACTAGAAAAATAGAATCATGGATTGTTTGGGTTGGAAGGGACCTTAAAAATCATCTTGTTTCAGCCCTCTGATGTGGGCAGGGACACCTTCCACCAGCCCAGGTTGCTCCAAGCCCCGTCCAACCTGCCCTTGGACACTTCCAGGGATCCAGGGGCAGCCACAGCTCTCCTGGGTCCAGCCCCCAGGAACACTTGAGGGTGCAGGACATGTAGAGCTGTGCAATGTGCACAGACCAAATAATCCAGATCCCAAAGGGATATTAGCTTGCTCTAAGCACCTGAATGGTCTCAGAGGAGCAGGAGGGCAGTGGGATTTGGGACAGTTCTTTGCCAAGCCAGGATTTTCCAGCTGTTGCTTATATGGGAACCAATACCAGAAAATTGTCCAATTTGCTTTTTGTATGGATTTCATCCCATTTATTAGCTAGGAGAAACCCCTAACCAGAAGACTACCAGGAGGCAGGCTGCTAGTGAACACTCTTGCAAAGCAGCATCCAGGAGCAATATCTGAGCTCTTTTGTGATCCATTTCTCACTCATTTAATGCAAAAGGATACTGCTGAAGTGCAAACACAAGGATTTGCAGAGGCAGCTGAGCTATCACACTGGCAGTGCTTTTGTGATCCAGCATTTGCTTTAACATGTCCCTCATCAGCAGGCCTGAGTCAGAGATGCTTCAAAGAACATCACTCTCCATTTACTCCCTTGCTGCCTTGAGAAATTCATCTGGGCTGTCACAGAATACATCTCAATTCCTCCCTTTCCCAGAAAACAGGACCACAGTGACCCATCCCATTGACTGAAGGTGTCCCAGCCCAACTGTGCCTGCTCTGGACCCTGCGAGGTACCACAGAGAGCAGCCAGCCAGGAGCTCATCCCTGGCACACAGAACTGTCCCCTGGAGCCTTTGGAGTTGCCTTAGGGCAGGTAGGAAACCTTCTTTGGGTTTGTTTACTACCCAGGGTGTTATGATGCTATGGGAGCTATAAAACAGGGGGAATATATTCTATACATCAACCTGCTCCTGTTAGGAGCCACTGCATCATCTTCATCTGTGTGCTGTGGTATCTCATGGCTGAGGGGCCAAAATTGCCCAGAAACATTCCAACCTATGTAATTCCTTGCAAGAGGAACCACGACCCATCTCCAGGTGTTTTAAGAATTGATTCACCTACACCAGGGATTTCTTCCAGCAGCTAATAAGGACATGAGTCCCTTTTCTTTGAGAAGGGCAAATGGGAAGCAGAAATGGCTTTAGAGAAAGGGTCCTCCTTGTGCAGCAGGGACTAGTGGAGGAGAGAAAGGCTCTTCTTTTCCCTTTGGCCCCAGAAATCAGCCCCCAGCCACCCCATTCGGGAGCCAGAGCCTTGCTGTGCACGAATTCCTTGATGCTGGATGTTACCAATGGAGCAGCATTCTCACCAGAGACAGATTTGGACTTGGCAAAGAGGAGGCATAACTGGGATTCCTCTGCTGAATGGCAGGGGTATCTCACCCTCTCCCTTCCTCTCCCAGGGGACTGGGTTGCAAACAGGGTTCTGGAGAGTCTGTGTTTTGCTTGTTTGTGATAATTCCGGGACCAAAGGAATATTTCTGGTTCTTGCTATGGGAGGCAAACATTCTGATAACCTTTCCAGTGTTAATTGCAGCACCCATCACCCAAGCTCAAGCCATATGTTTTCCTTTGGCTCACAGAGCACACTTTTCATGCTCTCCTCTCTCCTTATCAGTTTCTATATCTGATGATCTTTATTTGTAGAGATCTGCCTTTCCTCAGGCACTAGCTCTGGCCCCAAGCAGGCTCCTGCACTGCTCTGCTCCCCTTACCAGCCAGTGTGGCACCTGCCCATCATCCCCCTTCTCCTGCCAGTGATCCTCAAAGACAAGCCCAAAACGACTGCTACTAAATGCATTTATTTTTGCCTGGAGAGGAAACACTCCCCAGAGAGGTGTGTGGTGTAAACACTGTGCCTGGGGCAATGTGCTGCCCTAGGGCTCCCCCTCGGCTGTGCCACGAGGGGTTGTTTCTCTGGGTTGTTGGGAATATTCTCAGCCCTGGTGTTCAAGAATTTGGGGAAAGCAAATCCAAAAGACGTTATTTCTAAATGTAAAAATCTCCAGGCAAGGCGCTTTCAGTTTGGTGCTGGTTTTTGAGCAGCTCTTGCACAAAGCCAAGAGGTGTGGCAGGAGTGGCTGGAACCATTGAAATGCCAACTGTCCCCTTAAAATCCAGATAAATGTGGAATCACTGAGAGAGAACAGGATTGAGAGGTATTTTATGCAATGAGATGAAGATAATAGGAAATTGCTAAAAGCACACATGGAAACACGAGACACTGACTTGATCATGGTTCCTTAGTTCCACTTCTTCATGCCCATGCTTTGGAAACCCAATTGACTTTCTGACTTTCAGCAGCCCAACAACTTGGGGCAATGTGAATCCCGTTGTTCACAGAGCCCCATGGAAGGCAAACTCTTTCTTTCTCTAAACTAAAAACCTGTCATTCTCATCCTGGACTCGGGGGCTTTGCTATTAAGATGACAAGCATCTTATCTACATCCTCTTTCCACATGCAATTTTCACCCAGCAAGAAACCTTCAGGCCTTAGATTAGATCAGGCAACAATAGGATTGGAAATGCAGAAGGATATAATCCATGTCATTTCTGGTTGCAGATTGCCCTGTACCAGCTCAGAGCCCCTCTCTGGGCACATGCCCTTTATGTATGATATTGCAAGGCCCTGAGGACCAGAGGGACCAAAAGGTTTCTGCCAGTGTTCCTTCCTATTTGATTCATTTTGCCATCCAGGCATATAAACTTAATTTCCTGATCCAGAATTGGTTTTCAGACCCTTGGTCTTTCTTAGCTTTGCATTTTTAAGGCTTCCTTTCTTATTATGTGTAAACTGTGTTGCTCTAAAAAAACCCCAAAAAACACTAATACCTGAATTCATAATTCACATTTTCTTTACAATTTTACACAATCTTGTAAATGTTGCTGGAACAGCTCTGGGCTGCTGTTCCTGCTCTCTGCAAATGAATGAGACAATGGCAAAAACACTCAGAAACCTCAATGGGAACAGAAGTGAGGACTATCATTGAGAGGAGGCTGCTGTAAGTCCTAAACTTCACAAATACTGGGCTGTAGCTGTTTGAGGAACCATTTTGCTCATTCCAGCACTCTGTGTTGTCATTAATAGTCAGTGCAGTTATTCCTTCCCCATGGGGCTGGAAAACTGTAAATAGCAAAAAGAATAAGAATAGGCAGCAGTCAAGCAACAGAATATTAAAAAGGTCACATGGAGTGCAAACAGCCCCAAAAGGGAATGGCTGTATTAGAGGGTGGGATTCCAATAATAGCCTCCCAATTTCAAGATAATGCCAGCATGGAAAACTAGCTCAGAATGGGAATGTGGAAACTAGAACAGTTTAAAAGACAGGGGTTTCCCAACCCTCAGATTCCTTTTCTGGGTGTCAGCGAAATTCTGTGAGCATCATCACCCTTTCCCCAGAGCTCTCAGTGATGCTGTGCTACAGGAGAAGAAAGCAGAATGAAGAGAAGCCTCAGTTGTTCCCTTTGACCCTCCACTTCCATTCCCTTTGGTGGCTGACACCCAGGCTCTGTGCTGGAACTTCTGTGCATCCCCCCCCCAAAACACACCCAGCTCCCCACTGGGAGCCGTGGGGAATCAATCCATGCTAATCACGGGCACAAGCCCAGGGGAAGGGTGGAAGAGGGAGATGTGGAATTGCATATTGGATGAGAGATCAATGGCTCCTGAGCCCATCACCCTGGGAGAGGCAGAGCAAGCTGCTGAGTCATCGATTATTTCCAATTGATGCTCCTGGTCTCTGCTGTCCCTGAACACCACAGGGGCTCCAGGCATTTAAGGCAAACTCAATGATTTCTTCCCCCACCCCTCCTGAAAAAGGATGCCAGGCTTCAAAGCCTTCAAACCCCCTGCTATTTCCATAACTGGAAGAATTTGTTTACTTCTAGGATTTTCATCTCAAAACTATATATAACCTTTCAGGGCTTCTGTCAGAACACGAGGAATCTGTGTTGCTACTGGAGACCAAAATCGAGGCAGGGATGATGGTTGCTGGCAGCAGCAGCAGCTGACAGCACACACAGTCCTCAGCTGGAACCACAGGCATCACCTGCAGGCCACCCTTCAGTGGGCAAAGCTGCTATCAGCCAGGGAATGCTGAGTTACAGAGGGGAAAGGAGTGTGTGGTTTGCCCAGTTAAATGCCTGAGCAGCAGGTTTTTGTGGCTGTCCCATCCCTGGGAGTGTCCAAGGCCAGGTTGGACAGGACTTGGAGCACCCTGGGCTGGTGGAAGTGTCCCTGCCCATGGCAGGGAGTTGGATCTAAATGGGCTTTAAGGTCTCTTCCAATCCAAACCATGCCATGTCTCTATGCTATGTAATAAACCATAAGCAGGGTGATAATTCCTAGAGGGTGAAGGTGCCATCCTGTGACAGCCCAGGAGCTGAAGGTTTCCAGGGCACAGCATCACCTAAATCTGCTTTCCAACAAGCTGATCCTCCTCTTTCCCATTGGGGAAGTCACTTGTTGGCCAGCCAGTCAAACCAGTTCCCAGCATTCAGTAAAATTTAGCCCACACAGCCTAAAGTGGCAAAAGCACTCCTTTCTAGGGGGTGGAAGTCCAAGCTTCAAATAGCTTTTTGATAAGCTATTTGCATTTTATAACAGATCATCATCATTTCCAAAGAGTGCCATTTCATCTTACCACTGCTTCTGAAATACTGCTGCAATCAAGGGCGTAGTGCAAAACTCCCAGAGATCTCAGTGGCTGGGAAAGGAGCTAAAAGGAGAGGAACTCTGATTAATTTTTGGCAATTCTTGACAGGAGGGCACGGAGCATCCTTTCCTGCATTTCATTTCAAGTTTGGACAAACCCGAAGAACAAAATCAACTGCACTTTAATTGAAGTGGAAATTTCCAGTTGCACAGGTGGATTTACAAAGCTTTTCCAGAGGCTTGCAGAAAAGGCTTGCAAAGAAATTAAATAAAACCATTCATTTTTATTATTATTATTATTTTAAAGCAAACCCCTCAGTTCTCCCCTTTGTGCAATATCCCTTTGCAGCTGCATCTTTTCCTGTTTCATTTCGTGGGGCAGAATTGCTCTCCAGAAGGCAGTAAGGCAATACCTCAGCAGGGAATTCTTCAGGCTGGCTCTTTTAAGCATTTATATTTTCTAAAGTGTTATTCTAGTTTTACCAATAGACTCGGGCTTCAAGAAGTAATTGAAACTCTCTCTGTGTTCAGTAGATTGGACATCCCTGATCTGAACCACGGGGGAACAAAACCAAACCTTTACCCTTTGCACTGACACCCTGACACCTGAAGTGGCTCTTCCTGGTGATTTTGCAGGTTTTACACCAGAATTAACTATTCAGTGCTGAATTCTGCTATTGGGCTCAGATCCATTTGGTTTCATTACTAAATAATAGAAAGGCTGCAATGATGAAAGATCAGTTTCGAGGGTGATCTATTTAAACCCATCTGCTTTGTCCTTAAGGTGGTTTATATCAAGGATATAAAGGAATTCATGAAGTAGGCAGCGTCAGGGACTGTAGCACAGCAAGGAAACCACCACTAGCTTGGAAATGCGTTTTCCCAACGTGCCAAATATATCTTTTTTTTGCTAAAAGCAAGTGAAAATGTCTGAGTAATCTTTCTCCCTCCCCTTGGCTCTCACCCATAGCAATCAGTAGACTGAAACAAACAGTCTGAGCCGAGCTCAGCTGAGCTGGGCTTGCTGAGTTAGTCTGCTCCTCTGATGGGCATGACTTGGCAGCAGGACCCCTCTTCCCATGCCCTCTTTGTAACCTGCTGCAGCTGAAAAGCAGCTAAAGCCAACCTGGAAGTATTCCTGACAGTTTTCTTTCCTACAAGGAGCACCCAGAGGAGCTGGATTTTGCCAGAGGAATGGTGTTACCAAACCACTGAGGATTTACAGCACTTCTGTCTATCCTAAACCCAAAGCCCCAGTGGGTTCTGTCCTGCTGAGAGGGGTATGGGCAGTTAAAGCACAAAACCCCATCCTTCCCAAACTTGGAAGCTTGTGGAGACTCCCAGAGCTGCAAAGGGAGCAGAGGTGCTGGGAATGCCATGGAGGAGGACAGTGCTGGCACCAGTAAAACCATTGAATCACAGACTCTCCTGAGCTGGAAGGGCTGTAGAGTCCAACTCCTGGCTCTGTACAGACACCCCAACAATCCCACCCTGTCCCTGTCCCATCACCCAACCCCTCCTGCAGCTCTGGCAGCCTTGGGGCTGTGCCCACTGCCCTGGGCAGCCTGGGCAGTGCCCAC
>JAWWEE010000021.1:20600993-20626493 GCA_035221455.1 Xenops minutus
CCACCCCTGCCATCCCACCCTGCCCTGTCACCCCTTCCATGTCACCCCTGCCATCCCACCCCTGCCATCCCACCCTGCCATGTCACCCCTTCCATGTCACTCCTGCTATCCCACCCCTGCCATCCCACCCCTGCCATCACCTTTGGAGCTGGTGCTCTACCTTTGGGGAAATATTCTCATCTCCTTCCTCCCTCCCTCCCTCCTCTCCCAGTACATCTTGTGAGCTGGGAACTGCTCCAAAAAGCATGAGTTTCTGATACAAAAGAGCCCTTTGAACAGCTCATTTATTTCCTTTTTTCTTGTCTTTTTTTTTTTTTTTTAATAAACCCTACATTTCAATAGCACACATTGTTCTATGAATTACATTTGGGAGTAATTCCATATAAAAAGGCCTTTTCATTGAACTGGATCAGCCCTTTCATTGAATCACTCTTTGCCAATAGTAACTCCAGGGCCTGATTCTGCTCTTATTTACCTGGTTGTTGACAAGCTCTGTAGGGTTGTACAATTCAGATTGACACTTGTACTGACACCTGGCCTCTTAAACAGGTGCATTCTTTACTCTGCTTTAGAGAAAACCTCCTGCCACTCCCTCCTCTACAGCTCTGCTCCACCTCTGCACACATCTAAAAAGTACATTAGACTCGATTTTCTTTTTTTAACTCCTCATTCTGGAATATATTACTGATAATGTGTCATCTCTGACCTATCACTGACTACACATTAGGTGAAAAATTCACCTTTCAAAACGAAACATTAAATCCCACTGAGGTATTTAAATCGTTCTCCATCTCTTTGACATAATAAAATCTATAAAAAGAATTTAATGATAGTAAGAAAGTTCTGCTGGTTAGAATTAAACAACGACAACAGAGTTTGGAAATTTAAATGCAATAGATTCCTGATCTCACACTCATTACAGAGATGTAGATTCAGCACCTCTGACGTGAATTACCACTACACCCTCTAAAAGCTCACCCCCACCTCTTAAAGCTCTGTGTTATTTGTATATTTTGCAGCTAAGTTATGCAGCTCCAGACACATGCAAATGTGATTTTCTTAGCCAGGCACTTTACCAGCGAAGAGCAATCATTAACACACTCCACAGCTTTTTACAGGACAATGTTTAAGCCGGGCAGAACTTTTAGCCCAGCCTCATGATGCTGATTTGTAGCTTTCTATGCCATCTCATTTCAGCTCTACGATTTTCACGACCACTTTTGCATCCAAATCACGTGCCCTCTAATTGTGCAAGTGTGGAAACACACACACGTGTATATTGTAGTTAAAAAAGATGTGGTGATTCTACCAGGACTTTTTAAAGGACAAATTAACATTTAGAAATAGACTGAGCTAGGCAATTTCAGCCAGAAAACCTAAAAGTCATGAAGTCTTTAAGACAAGGGCTAAAAATAGGAGCTTTATTTGGAGTCTCACCTATCCAAACACGTGATATTTCTTTCCTGCATGAAGTAAAAGGCTGTTCCTAATTTCTCAGCTGGCACTGTGTGGTGACAATTCCTGCAGCAGGAATCCTGAGCCCTTGCAGCAGGGAGGAATTCCAACAACCTGGACCAAGGGCCAGGCTGGGGGAGCAGCCAGCCCTCTGTGTAGGGGTGGGTTGTAGGCAGGCAGCAGGTGCCATGCCATGCCATGCCATGCCATGCCATGCCATGCCAATTCTCTGCTTCCTAGATGTGGCTGTGCTGCAAATTTGGCCTCCACATTCAGGTGAGACACCCAGGAGCACTCCCAGCCACCTCCCTTCCATGGGAGTCCTCTCCTGCCTAAACCAGCCCTGCTGGCACAGCCTGGCTGACATCCATGGGCACCCTGCATGCTCACCAAGCCACACCAGGCAGCCCAGCCCAGGGCAACAGCTGTTTGCAGCAACATCTGTCTGCAGCAACATCTGTCTGCAGCAACATCTGCCTGCAGAAGGCAGAATGGAGCAGCCAAGAGGCTGGTTGGAGTGGCCAGCTCATCTGCTGTGTGCTGTGAACAGAGTGTGTTAGTGTGGGAAGGGCAGCGAGCCCAGGGGAAGGGAGCACTTGCTCTTTACCAAATGAACTGCCTTACCCTTCCAAATGCATGAAGAGTTAATCCAAGAGAGTCCTGTTAACTTGTGCCTGCTGGGTCAGATCATTCCCCCAAACTCCAGACGTCCTTATTTTAATGCTAAACCATTTGTGTGGATGTTTCTAGGTAGGAGCTTCCACTTTTCCTCCTGGCACGAGGCCAGCACTGCTTGAAACCTTCCCTTTCTCAGAAAGTCTGGTCCAAGCACGTGTGTGCCCATCAAGGCAGCACATCTTCAGCAGAAGAATAGATTTAATCAGCAGTTTCGTGGATTTTGAAACCCAAAATGGACAAATGTGTGTGCTGAATGTGATCTCTCAGCAGCAGAGGCTGGAGCTTTCCCTACGTGCTCCATGAATTAAGGCCACATCCAGTTCCCTGTGAGCAGGCAAAATCACAGAATCATGGAATGTTTTGGGGCTGAAGGAGACCTTTGAGATCATCTTGTCCAAACCCCTCTGCCACACACACACAGGGAACCTTCCACTACGTCTTTCCAGAATGTCTGGAAAATGTTCTGAAACTGGTTAGGAGGGAAGGGCACCCTCCTAACCTAACCTAACCTAACCTAACCTAACCTAACCTAGCCTAACCTAATGATCCTAACCTAATGATCCTAATCTAATGATCCCAACCTAATGATCCCTTGCCTTGACCATTGGCTTTTGCTGCAAGCTCATCGAACTTCAAAGCATTCCAGTCCCATTCAGAGCTTAGCTGTTGCCATAACCATCCTTGTATCTCCATTCCTGGGGCTGCCAGGCAACCTTCCTGAAGTGATTCTGGAGCAATTCCAGCAATGCAAGTGGGGGATTATATAGTGGATTCAAACCCCCTCCTTGCCCCGTGGTAGGCAATGGTAATCATTCCCAAAACGGGTTCTGAAGTGGCAGGGAATTAGGAAATTACCTGCCTGCAATACAGAAAACTGCTCCTCAGACCCATATTACACACCCACAAATGTAATCCCCTCGTCCCCAGACATGTTACAGGGCCTAAATCTATCCTAAAAATATCTGCTTCTCTGCTTATGTGCCTGTAGTGGATCACTGAGTCAGAGAGGAGGTTGGAAAAGACCTTTAAGATCAAGGCCAACCATCTACCCAGCTCACCACCATTTCCACCAATGTACCATGTTCCCAAGTGCCACATCCATATGTTGTTTGAGCTGGACAGCCCTTGCAGTGATGAAATTTTCCCTGAAATCCAACCTAAACCTCCCCTGGTGCAACCTGAGGCCATTTCTTCTCATCCTGCCCCTCCTTACCTGGGAGAAGAGATCCACACCCACCTCACTACAACCTCTTTTCAGGTGGTTGTCAGAGCAATAAGGTCTGCCCTGAGCCTCCTTTTCTCCAGGTTAATCCAGATGCACTGCTAAACTAAATCTCCACCCAGAATTTGACTTTGACAAGTTTCAGAGATTTACTAAGGACCCTGGGTATGCAACAGGTCACATCTAAGTTACATATCATGAGCCCTGGACACAAAATGAGCCCCAGGAGATCAGGTTGCAGTATCAGTCCAACCAAGAGAAGTAATTCCATATAGGCACCATTCATGAGAGAAAAAAGCACCATGTTCATACCCATTATGAAGCTGTTTTAAACAGGCTGCCTTGCTGGGAGCAAACACAGAGAAGCACATGAAGTAAAGACTCATTTTAGAGCGATGAATGCCAGGAATTCTGCACTTCCACTGCCAGGCTGTGTTTGTCAGGCCCTTCCCTTCTGCTTTTTCTCCAAATTATGCTTTGATTCACTCCATTTTTCCTTAAAAAGGGAAAGTGGGATAGGTTTCCTGCCCCTAGGTGGTTATGTCTCTACTGCATCCCTCCATTCACAGAGAGCATCGTGGGACCTCTCCCAAATGCCAAGCAGTTCATGTAAGCACAGAGAGCAAGCATCAGACAGGAAATTGGGACAAGACTCCACAAAGAAACCAACTAAATGCATAGTTCAGGTGAGAATATTAAAAAAAAAAAGTTACTTTTCTAGAGTTCACACTTACATGGAATCATGAACTGAGAAGGTATCAGATATTAACAGCAAATTATTTTTATTGATGTTATTTCCATTGAAATCAGCCAGGCATTTGGAACAAGAACTGCCTAAATGAAGCACTTACCTTTAACATTATTTTTAAATTATGTTAAACCACGATTTTCTGCAGGGTATAATGCAAGGAATAACAGGGAACTGGAAAAGGAAGAAAGCACACAATGATGTGCTTTTCCTCCGAGTAGTCTCAAAGATGTGAACTTTCACTTCTTCCTAGAACAAAGAAACAATCAGACTACACCCATCTTGCAGTTAGATAAAAAGGCACTTGGGAGGCTTTTTTGAGGATAGATGCCAGAGCAAGGACCTCAAATTTCATACCTGGAAATTAAGGTACCAGCAAAAAGAGAAAAAAGTAGGATGTGCTGAGGAGATCCTAAAGGATGATGCAGCTGTGCCTGATGCAAAGTACCAGTTTGGGAATTTCAACCTCTATGTCCACGGTCAATACCTCAAACAGCCTCATTTTCCACCCTCCTCCTTAGTTCCTCCCCTTCTTCTACATTTTTCAGTGGCTGAGCCATGTTTCCCACAGGGAGATTACACCAAATGCCAATTGCTTTCCTTGACCTTGTGCTCCAGTTCAGAAATACCAGTTTGCATCGTGGCTTGTTTTTAGAGTGACCACAAAGGGCAGGGACTACCAGGTGCTTTTCATTTGGGGTTTCTCCACGTTGTCTCTTTGGCCACATAAAGAGGATTCAGTAATCCCTAGTAAAATGAAATGCAAAACCCTCCCCAAAACCAAGGCAAACCAAAAAACTCTTGACATTTTTGTGCAATGCAAAGTGTTGTGCTTTCCAGTTCCGTTTCAGTGGTGTTTTGGGGTCATGCTGTGTGTGTCACAGAGGCATCACTGTGATTTTGAGGTAAAAACCCCACAATCCAGTTAATAACCATTAACAGCTTGAGAGGTGATCACTGTGATTTTGAGGTAAAAACCCCACAATCCAGTTAATAACCATTAACAGCTTGAGAGTCTCTTAGAGAGTGGAAATTCCTTTCATGGCTAAGATGCAAAGATGCAGAGCAGTGGAGGGTTTTTTGTCCTTAATATTCCCATCCAGATTTCAAGGGCTGTTCTGCCATTGCTCCCAGGGACCCTCCCTGAACTCTCCAGTATCTGCTCTGCAAAGCACTCCCCAAACCCCCAATTCAGACTCCTGTGACAACACTTGCAGGATTCTTTTTTAATAATTTCCATGCACACAAGAACAATCTCCCATGCTGTTGTCTTGCTGCTCCATTCCATGGCTGCAGACTGATAACATCACTGCCCTGTCCCTGTCTCACACAGTTCCAGTCTGTGGCTGTTTGCCTTGGTCTTTGCCAGAACAAGCAAAACATTTATTTTGGTTTTTTGGGGTTTTTTTGTTTTAAATTCATCTAACAGCACTAACACAAAGGCTGGATAACAGGAAATTTTATTGTGGAAAAAAAAATGATACTGGCCCGACAAATGCAACAATATAAAGTTGCAACAGAGAACTGACTGGGTTAGACTTTATGTGAATTCTGGCTCACGGGCCACGAGTTTGGACTAAGCTTTTTCCCAGTTCCACTGAAATTCCATCCACTTCCCACAGGATTAACAACAGAGAAGGGATAACTCAGCTCTATTCCTAAGCATCACCTACAGAGAGAAGATCTCTTGTTTTCAGGACTAATAATTTCACTGTGCCTGAGACCTTTACCACTGCCAAGCAAGTTTCTCAAAATGAGGAAGGGCAGAAGGTGAAAAAGGGGCCAGCAAAAATAGAGCAGCACCTCTGAAAATGTCACTGGATGCTTGTGACCAGAGAGGGCTCTGCCCTGGTTGTCTTGGGGTCCAGACACAGCAGCAATTATGGTCCAAGCATCTTTAATGACTGATAACTGAATAGATAATGTGTCTGAAAAAGGCTGGCCTCACTGAGTGCATAACTGAGGTTCAGCTACCCAAAAATGAAGGGGAGAAATGGGCTTTCTCCAGCCTTGGGCTTGGTGAGAACTGTTTATACACACACACACACACACACACACACACACACACACACACACACATATCTTTGCTCTCATAACACATTGTTTCTTCCATTTTCTATAGAATAACAACACTAACAAACTTCATTTCTCCCTAAATTAGTGTTTCCCAGCTCGCTGCACTGAGGAGGAATCAAGATAGATGAGGATTTCCTCTAAAGTCTAACCAAATAAATGTTTGCTGGGCCATTTTTGGAGGCAGTGACTTGTGAGTGGACACTGTGTCAAGGGGGCTTTGTGTGACAAACATTAATGATGAGTTCAGCATCACCAGACAGTGGTGAGAACACTGAAATAAAACCTTCAGCACGAAAACCAGAAGCCCAGCACGTGTTTCATTTGGACTTTGCCACATCTGGCTCTCCCTATGTTTTTGCATGGGTTTTTGTCACCATTCTTGAGCCTCAGTTGGCACTGTCATTTTTTAAATGCATTTTTTAAAAAAAAAAATTCAAATTATATTTATATGTGTTTACGTCCTGTGTGTTTATTTATAGTCTGTGTGTTTGTTTGTATTTTGTCAATAGAATATCCTTTCATTCTCTTTGGAGGGTGAGAAAAGAGATTCCTAATATAGTGGAATTTGCAGGAGTTAACCTGGGTAATACCCTTTGGACAGCACACACGGGAAGGGGCTTCTTGAACAACTGCTAAGGAATATTTTGGGGGCAGATGAGCAGTTCAGGCTTTCAGATCACATGTGGCCACATAAAACACATTTCTTTTTACATTTACTTTTTACTCTGAACACTGTTAAATTTAAGTGGTGGAAGGTCTGTGCATAGCAATAACATTTTAACCTGCAATTTAAATTATCTTGTGCTGCTTCATACTTAATGCTTATATTATTGTTCTCATTGCCAGTTACTTCTGTGCAATCCAGGGGAGGGGAGGGGAGAAGGGAGAGGAGGAGGGAGAGGAGGAGGGAAAGGAGGGAGGAGGAGGGCGGGGAGGGGAGGGGAGGAGAGGAGGGAGGGAAGGGGAGGAGGGAGGGAAGGAAAGGGGAAGAAGGGGAGGGACAGAGGGAGGGAAAGGAGGGGAGGAGAGAAGGAAGGGAGGGAGGGGAAGGGAGGGAAGGGGAGGAGAAGAGAGAAAAGAAAGAGGGACGAGAGAAAGAGGGAGGGGAGGAGAGAAAGGAGGGAAGGAGGGAGGAGAGGAGGAGGGAGGGAAGGAGGGATCGGGGGCGGCCCCGGTGGGGGATCCTCCCCGGGCGCGGTGCCGGAGGCTTCTCGGGGAAGTTTGGGCTGCTCGGGCGGGCCCGGCGGGGCAGGAGGGACCCCCGGGACAGGAGGGACCCCCAGAGCAGGAGGGACCCCCGGGGCAGGAGAGACCCCCTGGGACAGGAGGGACCACCAGGACAGGAGGGACCCCCGGGGCAGGAGAGACCCCCCGGGACAGGAGGGACCAGGGGGGCCGGAGGGACCCCCCGGGGCAGGAGGGACCCCCCAAGACAGGAGGGACCCCCGGGGCAGGAGGGACCCCCGGGACAGGGATGGACTCCGGCAGCGAGACCCACGAGCTGAACGGGCAGGCGGAGGGCGCGGAGCCGGCGGCCCGAGAGAGGGTGAGGAGGATGGGGATGGGGGTGAGGGTGAGGGTGGGGATGATGGGGAGGGTGATGGGGGTGGGGTTGATGGTGAGGATGATGGGGGTGGGGATGGGGAGGGTGAGGATGATGGGGTGGGGATGAGGATGATGGTGATGGTGATGATGATAGTGAGAATGATGGGGGTGGGGATGATGATGGTGATGGTGATTGTGAGGGTGATGGGGGTGGTGGTGATGATGGTGATGATGATGGTGATGGTCAGGGTGATGGTGATGATGATGATGGGGACGGGGATGCTAATGCTGCTGCGGAGGGTGATGGTGATGATGGGGATGGGGATGATGATGATGACGATGATGCTGATGCTGCTGCGGAGGGTGATGATGGGGATGCTGATGGGGATGCTGGTGCTGCTGACGATGCGCAGGGTGACGGTGGCCGGAGCGGAGCGGGGGCAGCCCCGGCGGGCTCGGCCATCGGCGCTCCCCGGTGTTTGCCGGCTCCTGCCCCGCTCCTGCCCCGCTCCTGCCCCGCTCCTGCCCCGCTCCTGCCCCGCATCCAGCGCTGCCCCTACGGCCGGGACACCCAGAGACAGCGCTGGGCACGGCAGCCCCGCCGGGCCTGGGGGGGACACAGCCCGTCCGAGGGGCCCCGGGATCCTCCCGGCATCCCGGGGGTCCTCCTGACATCCCGGGGATCCTCCCGACATCCCGGGGATCCTCCCGACATCCCGGGGATCTTCCCTTGGTTCCAGGTATCCTCCCGGCATCCCGGGGATCCTCCCGGCATCCCCGGTATCCTCCCGACATCCCGGGGATCCTCCCGACATCCCGGGGATCCTCCCGGCATCCCGGGGGTCCTCCCTTGGTCCCGGGTGTCCTCCTGACATCCCCGGTATCCTCCCGACATCCCGGGGATCCTCCCGACATCCCGGGGATCTTCCCTTGGTCCCGGGGATCCTCCCGGCATCCCGGGGATCCTCCCTTGGTCCCGGGGATCCTCCCGACATCCCGGATACCCTCCCGACATCCCGGGTATCCTCCCTTGATCCCAGGTATCCTCCCTTGGTCCCGGGGATCCTCCCGACATCCCGGGGATCCTCCCGACATCCCGGGGATCCTCCCAGCATCCCGGGTGTCCTCCCTTGGTCCCAGGTATCCTCCTGGGTATCCCCCCTTGGTCCCAGTTATCCTCCCAGGTATCCTCCCTTAGTCCCAGCTATCCTCCCTGGTATCCTCCCTTGGTCCCAGCTATCCTCCCTTGGTCCCAGCTATCCTCCCTGGTATCCTCCCTTGGTCCCAGGTATCCTCCCTTGGTCCCAGGTATCCTCCCTTGGTCCCAGGTATCCTCCCTTGGTCCCAGGTATCCTCCCTGGTATCCCCCCTTGGTCCCGGGTATCCCCCCTTGGTCCCGGGTGTCCTCCCTAGGTCAACCCCCCGAGGGGTTTGTCTACCCAAAGGATGGTGAAAGTTACGCCGGGATATCCACACAAGAACCAGCAATTACAGAAGTGGAGGGACTCATTGAGGGGGTTGTGCCTGCGTGGTTTATTTCCCGTGCAGTGTTTCACGTGGTCCAAACGTGAGCAGAGATCCTCGGGGGAAGCGTTCATCCCTCTTCTGGCTGTTTGCTGAGCGTGCTGCTTATCTGGAAAGCCAGGCTGGTGAAAGAGCATCTTTTATCTTGTTTTGGAAAGGACTCCACTGTAAAGGCAGCTCTTATTCCAACCCAAGGCTCTGCCACACTGAAACCATCGTACTAACCCACCTTGTGTGTCCCTGGGCAAACCTTGTGGTTACACACAGACCAGGCTCCTTCCTTCCTCCCTCCTTGACAGCCCCTTGGAGTCACACCGAGACAAATAATAGTCTAGATGTAAGAAATCCTGGGAATCCTGCCCAAAGTGAGGCAAGGCTGGGCTATAGAGGTCAAACTGGTGGCCCGGGGTGGTTTCCTCTAAGGCTCTGAGCTCTCAGCACTTCTCCCATTTGCATCCCAGGGTTGTGCTTACATCACAAGTACTCGTGATGGGGATTTTTGTTTTCCCAGAGTGGTCTGCTCCAGGAATTCTTCGGAAACTTTCCTGTTTTGCTTCAGTTTCAAGCAAGCAAAGCAAACTCCAGTACCCCTTCACCATAAAGCTCCTCCTGCAGAAGAGCTCCCATGAAATGCAGGTGTAGTTGTGGTACCTTCTAAGCAATCCAAGCACACAGATTATTAAAAAAAGCCCAGTTAAACCCTCTGTAGTTCTGAATGAGCGCTCACACAGGGGTTTGATGTGGTTTGGTTTAACTCCATCATTAATTTGAATAAATGTTTTAGCTGCTGTCAACTTTCAGGAGCAAGAAATACCTTGCTTTTTAGCCTGGCCTGGCACACCTCACTGACTGGTGTGTGCAATTACAGCTGGCAGAAGTGTCTGCCCTCTTCTGCAAAGGATCTGTTCATGCAAATACAGGTTGTAGCTGTTTTTCCACCTTCCTCTGGTCGCTGTCCCTGCTCACAGTTCATATTGAAACACTGATTCCCCGTGGTGTTAAATCTAGTTTAGTGTTTCCAAGATAACGGGACACTCTTGGTGGAGGGGTTAAAGAAGGGCTAGGAAAGAGGGGAACAAGAATTGGACAGCAGAAATGAACAGTTTTATTCATGTCATTCCTCAAAATGTATTAGAGCCTGTGTATTAATTCAGAAGTAATTTGGGACGTGGCAGTTTCGTGGCATTGCTCTTCAAATAACCAACCTGTAAGGACTTGAAATCATTTTACTGCCTAAAGGCTGAAATGACGTGTTCTAGAGCATTACTCACATCAAACTGAATCTGGAGCATGTGATACACTCCAAATATTGGTGCTCTTGGTGACAAGTTTTTGTTTGCCTGTTTTTTAAGTAGCAGGAGTAAACAAACAGGGCTTTAACCACACAAAATAGGCAGCCCAGCTGTGAGAAATAGTGCTGGAAGACCAAATGGCTGCAGTGAGCAGTAATAATGCAAGGCAGAAAAAAATCATACAGGAGCAAACTTTTATTTAAATGGCTGCGGGAAGAGGTTTAAGTTACTCCATTTCACAAAGGTAGTCATGAGGTGTGCTAATTATATTTAAATCATTTAATGAGTATTAAGGAGAAGTATTCCAGCTGGATCCTGGAACCAGTGCAGCTTTAGGAAAACAGTGCCCTGCCCTCAGCAGACTGTACTTTTCCCTTTTTTTAATATTAACTTTCTTAGCTCTCAGGAATCAGCATGATCACCCCTTTTTTTCTTTTATTCCTGTAGTCATATTTGCATTTTCTGCCTGTGTAGAAAGTGACTCTCCTGAAGCACAGGGTTTTGAAGCTGCTAGAACATCATGATGCCTGTGACATGTGAACACAGGCTGAGTTTTCCCCTCTTTTTGTTTTTAATTTGGCTGCACCCACACCATCCAAGATGTGATTGCAGAAGTGTCATGAACTATTAGTGTTACCCTGTGTCGCTGCTTGGAGGGACATCTTCCCCCTTTCCTCTAAATGGAATTTGCATAAGAATGGAACCGATGATTCAATCCAGAGCCCGAGGCAGGGTTTTTGCTCTCTGAGTCAGCGCTAAACTCCACAAGTGACCTAATATTTTATTGAGGGGAAAAACCCCCATGAAATATCATCTGAGGAGGTGCACAAAGCGTCTCATCATCCATTACGTGACTGATATGGCTTCAAATATTTTTGTTGGGAGAATACTTTTTTTTTGGTAGAATATTTTACCTGTTTTTTCTTTAGATCAGCGAGATCTCTGAGATGGAGGGGAAGTCTGATTTCAGTGTGGCCACGTAGGGCCCTTTGCAGTTTCAGTGTGTAGGGGATGGAGATGTGGACAGAAATCCCACACCTATGAGGATTATTAAACATTAGGATAAAGTGACTGGTTCAATCCTGTAACTTTAGGGTTGAGCTGAGACGTGTGTTCTGCTTTAGTCCTGTATTATTCCTTTTCTGTTCCATCCTTCTCTTTTTTCGATGATTCCTCTTTTCTGAGCATGACATTTCCACTCGCAGAGCTGGAACAGATTGCCACGTGGCATTTTCCTGAAAGGTGAACACTTCAAAACCTTAGCAAATTTTTCAACAAAAGGGCTTTTTAGCACCTTTTTAACGGGGCAGACTGTTGCCAAACCCAGTAAAGAGCATCCCCCCTGTAAGATCGGAGTGGCTCAGCTTTAGTTCTGCTCGACCTCACCATTACTTAGCAAGTTTCCATTGTTTGAAAATCCAGATTTGTCCCTAAACACAAAGTTTCCAGGAAGTTTTGCCATTACAAACCCAGAGGTCATGCTGGTCTCAGTTGGACTCGAGGCTGTTTGCCCCTAAAATTGGAGTAATCACTAAGCCAAACTGGAATGGAACTGCAGCTAAAGGCAATGAGGACTGTAAATTCCAGGGTGAATTTAAACTGACTCTGTGCTTGGCAATTTCAGGGTCCTGTTGGGTCAGGCAATATTTGCCTTTTATAGTTTTTGGGGGGTTTTCATTTTTGTTATGTTTTTTTTTTTATTAGTTTTTTTAAAAAGGTTTTCAGAAAACAATCTCTTTAAGGGATCTCAGATGTGGTAGGGCATTTAAGAAGCTGACTGAGTTCCCTAGGAATATGCCAGAAGAGAAGGAATGAATCCTAAAACCGTGCATGCAAGATGCAAATGCTTTCTGTCCTTCTGCATCCATAGAGCAGAGTGACAGAAATGAACATAAATTCTCAATACAAAATGTCATTTTCTCGAGTGGTTTTTCTTTTCTCTGTTGCTTACAGAAGGCTGGCAGATCCAAACCCCCACCTTGTCTTCTCTGGGCAGATTAACAGCTGCATTTTGGGATGCTCCAGTTTGATAAGGGGAAAAAAAATTACTTTTAGGCCTTCCTTATGTTTTTGTGGGTTTTGTCAGACTTGCAGCACATTGGTTTGAGCACTTCAGCAGTCACTGGTGTTCCTTAAACCTTAAAAGTTCCTTAAAAGTTGAACAAGCAACTGCATAGGTGCTGTCACAAGTAGAGCTCTAAGGCTGTAATCCTCACTGTAACAGGTTCCTGTATTTAGCAAAGATACTTTATCCTTTGTTTGCAAATATTGCCATTTTCAGGTTACTGTATTTAGCAAAGAGACTTTATTCTTTGTTTGCAAATATTGCCCTTTTCAGTGCTGTTTCCTTCCTGTTGAATCACCAGGTGGGTCATAACCCTGATTCATGAAACTCAGTGTCTAAAAACATTGCCCTCCAGCCGCTTTTATTTATTTTTAAATAATTGTAACAACTAAATCCTTCTGCACTCGTCCTCTGGTGTTGCCCAGACTCCTTTGGAGACACCAATTCCTCCTCTGGTGTTGCCCAGACTCCTTTGGAGACATAAAACTGCTGCTGGAGTAGTGGCTGCATCACATCAGTACCTTTGGCAGTGGCCTTCAGCTTGCTCCCAGGAAGAAAGGCTAATTTGGGGGGTTTTCAGGGGTTTTTTGGGGTTTTCCAGCGTGAGTCAGGAGGTCCCATCCCTTGGTCAGGAGATGGATGGTGATTGTTTCTCAGGTTTTAATGATTACAGGTCCTTTGTCCTGGTGGTGAAGGCAAGATCCCAGGCTGAGAGAAAGCTCTGACATTTAGGGTTAATTAAGGAGTTAATTAGTTCCTAGACATAAGAAAAAACTCCTCTGTTATGGGGTTGTGACAAAACAGAAATTGCTTCTATAGTGTACTGAGAAAGTTCCTCATAATTCCTGCCAAAACCTGAATTCTGCTTTTACACACATTCCCCATCCCCTCTGGTGCTGCTGCATTAGGTGCCCAAGAGCTAAATGTGTGTATTTGGCTTTTTACTGCACGAAGAGCTTGAAAAAATGTCAGTGTGGATTTTTCTGCTGAGCACTGGCAGCAGATATTCAATGCTGCTTTCTTTCCATAAGGGAAACTCGAACATCTGCACCTGGTTTGGTGCTTGTGGTGATGGCACACAGGAATTACAGTGTTTGGCTCAATAACCAAATAACTCAATAACCAAATAACTCAATAACCAATTGGTTAATAACTCAAATGGTTATTGAGTTCTTCCTGACATCCATTTTCTTGCCAGGAGCTTGGTCTCAGGGAGGAGGTCCCTGCCTGGAGCTGCAATTGCATGGCTGCTTCTCCTTGCAGAACAAACCCCTTTGCTGCTGCAAATTGACACTCAGCCAAGCAGGGAAGCTTGTGGTGGATTAGAGGATGTCTGGTGAAAAGAGGTCAGGTTTGGTGCTTCAGTGCCCTGGAAAAACTGGCAGTGGGTACATCTCCCTGTTGAAAAGGAGGCTTTTAGGTCTGGGCTGTGGCAAGGCTGGCTTTGGGGCTGGAAATGGGAGTGTTTTTAGGGCTGCTGGGGAGAGTAATTAGAGGGCGTCTCCTACATTTGAAGCACCCTTCAAAGCCAGACTTCCCTTACAGCGTTTTCTGGCAAGCAGGAACACATTTGGCCAGTGAAAAGGTCTCTAAGAAGCAGGTTTAAAGAAGTCAGCTAGAAGCAG
This sequence comes from Xenops minutus, assembly GCA_035221455.1. Lineage (NCBI taxonomy): Eukaryota > Metazoa > Chordata > Aves > Passeriformes > Furnariidae > Xenops > Xenops minutus. Next base: position 20,615,224 of record JAWWEE010000021.1, read on the forward strand.
CTCATGTTCATATGTTTGCCTATTACTTTTGAAAATACAATCTGGAAAGAAGAGCAGAGAGAATGAAGTTCTTAAGGGGTTCAGAGACTGCAGGATCCTCTTCCCTTAACCTCCCCTAGGCTACATCTAATCCCTGAAGAAATAGGCACCTCTGGGACACAAAGCTGTCAAACTTCAAGTTGGGTCACATGAGTCATCATGAGGAAATACTCAGTCATTCATCCTGCAGGGTTAACTAGCCCTGGGTTTGCCCTGCAGTTGGGGTTTATTTTCCTGTTTGTTTGCAGAGCAGTTTTTAAAATTAAAAAAAGAACAACAACTCACCAAACCCAGCTGATGTGAACAAAAAAGCTGCCCTTGTAACTGGGCAGTTCTTGACAACCACGGATCATGTGATGGCAAAGTGGAAAACCATCTGGCCCTGGGTGGTGGCACGGAGGGGGAAGGGGCAGCAGGGGACAGAGGGCAAGCAAAGCTCCTGCAGTGGCCAATTTCTACCCCACTCCTCCAAAGCAGAGCCGTGAGGAACAACTTTTCACTTGAGAGAAGGTGAATTTCATAAACATCTGTATTTTTGCAGCGTGCCTGCAGGAGTCAATTAGTCACAGCAGTCTGCTTGCTGGAGTGTGTGCCACTGGTTTTTTTCCCTCCCAGCTTTTTCTCAGGGCAAACTTTGCAGCTTTTCCAATCTTTTTTTTTTTTATTCCCCCGCTGTTAGGACTGATGGGCAAGCTGGGAAAAGTGTCCCTGCCAAAGGGCACTGCAGGCAGCCCCCGTTCTCTGCTGGGGGACGGCGGTGACAATGATGTCCCCCTGATCACAGAGACCAGGTCACGAGCCCAGGGACCTCTCAGTGACCTCCAGATAAAAAGAGGGGGGGGACTAATCTTGCTTCTCTCCCCATTTCAGCACAGAGCCTTGCAGTTGTTCCAGAGGAACGGGCCCCTCAACATCAACCACTACGCCAACAAGAAGAGCGCGGCCGAGAGCATGTTGGACATCGCCCTGCTCATGGCCAACGCCTCCCAGCTGAAGGCTGTGATGGAGCAAGGACCTTCTTTCTCCTTCTACATCCCCCTCATCATCCTCATCAGCCTGTCCCTCACGCTGCAGGTTATGGTGGGAGTGCTCCTGATATTCCTGGGTGGGTAGCACGGCGAGAACCACCCGCAGTACAGGCTATAAGGTGGTGTGGAGACACAGAATTTGCTTTAAAAAAGCTGTTGTGTTTGTAAGGCTTGGCCTCAGAATGGATTGGAGTTAGAATTGGAGCATATTTAGGTTGAGGAAGACCCCCAAGATCATTATGTCCAGAAGTTAAGCCAGCACTGCCACGTTCACCACTGAGCCATGAACACCAACACCACAATTCTGCATCTTTCATCCATGACCATTGCCTGGTCCAAATGTTTGACAGCTCTTTCAAGTGTAAAAAGCTTTCCTTAATACCCCAAAATACAGATTTTCTATTGAAACCATAGGAATACTGCAAGAAGGGAAGGAAGGAAAGGCAGCTTTATGTGGAACCTTCAATTTTTATCAGCCTTTCTCGTACACATTGGCCCTGAGCATGAATGTTTTTCTTCCCAGAAACCTGAGGAGGAAGGAAAATGATGAAATACTGTAAAAGAAACATCAGGAGGCCAGACAGGATCATGCAACCTGCCCAGTTTCATAAGGCTGTTTCCAGGCAGTCCTGTTACTTAATCTTATGACAGAAATGTGTTTCTTCCATATCAGTCATATTATAAGAATTTATTGTGAATGTGGAACTCTGAAACAGAAGTGAAAGTCGAAATGCCCATCTTCATGTTGGTGTGGCATCTTTGTGTTCAGCTTGGCTGTGTTTCTGCAGTCCAACTGCATCTGCCATTCCCCACCCAGAGATCCCAAATCTCTTAAGGAATAGAAATATCCTTGTGATTGTGAATTTTCAAATCCACTTCAAAGTGGGATTAAATTGAAAAATAAGCTACCTGGAGCAACCTTTCACTGTAAGAGCATGCCTTGTGTGTTACCCACATGAAGTCATGGTGACTTCAGTCCACAGTGATATCAAAATACATCCTGGAGCTTGCTAGGGAAACCTTTTCTCCTTTCCATGTGATGTGATACCCTTAACACGTGCTAGAAATCCCTTCAAGACAATGAGCTCCAATAGGAGTTGTGTTAGGGGGTGCTTTGGGCACATGGAGAATTTAGTTCCCTGCTGCCTCCCTTCCTTTCCTCTCCTTTCTGCCTCGTTTCTTGAACCACACTCCTTCACATTCCCAGAAGTTCAATGCAGTGCTTTTTGTTCTTCTCCAAAATAGAGGTTCAGAGCAATACTGCAATGCACAAGACCCAGTATTTATCACTAAAAATTAGGTATTTTAAGTCAGTATTGCTAAATTAGTGGCACACTTATTTGCTGCACCCTCTACCTTGCTCTGTAAGGCAGAATATTGATCCAAGTAGCTGCAGAACCAGACTTATTTCTAAAACAATGTCATTGCTAAGTGAGCTTGAACTGCCCAAAAAAACCCCACTGAAACTCCCCAGAGAGTGGAGAGATGGCACTATTCTGGAAATGTGAGGTTTCTGCTTTGCCCTTAGACAAGCCTTCAGGGCCTCTCTTTGCTGTCCTAACCTGCTGTGGTGTTTCCCCCCGTGCTTTTGGGAGGCAAAATGCACAAATAACCCCGTGGCACTTTGCAGACTTGCTGACAAACAGCACCCAAAGCCCCCTTTGGAGAGTCAGACTCATCAGAGGAAATGTGGCCCCCCATTATTCACTGAAATAAATGACACCTCCTCTGGTAGGAAAGAGCTGTGGGTCCCTTCTGCTGGGATATGTGACCATTTCTTCTCCATACCTTTTTAAATGCTACCCTTTCCCTTGAGGAATACAATAGGACCATCCTTAAGCCCAATGGAAATGTAAAGCAGCGTTTCCTAAGTTATGGGCACCACCTTTGGCATCCCTGGCAGTCTGGGAGTGTTCTGCTTTTTCACCCCAGCTGAAAAAACAACATTTCTGTTCCAGGGGATGCAGGATACACGTGGTTTGTCGTGTTGACGTAGCTGTTTCCTTCCTTCCAGGCAGAATGAAGCTGGCTCTGCTCTTGGGAGAGTCAGGGCAGGAGCAAAAGCCAGGGCTTGGCTCACAGGACATTCCAGAAAGGGAAGGAACAACCTGTGGATCCTGGGAAATGTGGAAAATGAGCAAAATAAGTGTCTGTGGCTTGGGTGAAGGCACCTCCCTGCTGGTTGTTTCAGCAGGCTTGGAGGCTGTAAACAAGTCCCCTGTCTTTTTTGGGGCAATCATTTCTCAGTGTGGGCTGAGCTCTTGCTTTTTAATATCAATATTGCCATTAACATTGCTTGTTTCTGCGAGATGTCACCCAAATGGCTTTAAATGCCATGAGTTTTGTCTTTGTCACGTTGAGGGTGGCAAAGCCCTGGGTTTGTGGTGACACTGTTGGAGCAGTGCTGTCCTCCTGGGGACAAAAGGCAGGCAGAGAGGACACAGGACAGGAGGGTACAAAGATACAGGCACCAGAGCAAGAACTTGCTTTTCCCCATGTGTGTTTGGGACTCTTGGCCTGCAGGAACAGTTTGCCTTCCTGCCCAGCCCCGAAATTCTGCCTCTTCAATCTCCAAACAGAAGTCTGTGCCACCATCCAGTTTCTTTCCCTGAGACAGGGTTTGCTCCTGGGAGCTGCCACTTCTCACGGTTCCTGCTCGGGATTAAAAGCTTTGCCTCCTTCAAAAGAGCCTTTGACAAAGCCTTGTGAGAAATGTTCACCCGAGCTTGTCCTTGGAAGTGATTTGGTGATCTGAACTTTTTGGAAGAAAAGCAAAGAATGCCTTGAAATAGTTTCAGTGGCACGAAATCATAGTCATCCAAGCCCACTATAATGAAACACTCAGAGAATAACTGTTCTTAAGAACATTTGTTCACAAACACCCTCCTCTTGAGTCCTGTAATTACAAAGATAGGATTACTGCCATTCTGCTTCAAAATTTAGAGCTCTTCCTAAACTGGCAAGCATTACTTGTCTTCTCTGACCTTCCTTTGGTCAAAGGGACAGCTCTGAAAGTGTCACTTTGCTTTCCAGCATAATTTCTTTTGACTTGCACAGCAGCTTAGACCATTATCACCTTTCCTTCTTCAGCCAGCCAGCTGAAATGCTTTTATTCCATCTTTATTCCACGTGATTTGTCCTGCTTCATTCCCACAGCAGGACTGGAGTCCTTCCAGGTCCCGTTGGGATGCAAGCATCCAGATGCTTTACAGATGTGGAAACTCATTTCAAAGTCAAAGTACTAGGAAGGTTAAATGATTCCATGCCTGCATAGGTGTGCAGGAGCTTCTCAGACAGTTCCCCCACACTGCTCCTCCCTGCTTTGCCTGGCCTGGGGTATTTGACCTTTAGCAAGCAGGACTTGAACAGGAGCCCAGAATTCTTTGAAACCAAACCAGGCATTAAGACTTCCTAATTAGGGACACCAAGTGGACCTGGCTTTTAGTATTTTTTGTTAGTATTTTTATTGTAGTGGTATTTTTTAGTAGTATTTTTTAGTATTTCAGCCCCAGGAGTGTGTTTGGCACCTCCTGAGTGCTTGTCCAAGCAAGGGAGTCTCGGTGCTGGGGTTCAGTTCTGCAGTGCTGGCAGGGTCACTGTGTTCCACTCAAATAACAAGGTTTATCTCCTGCAGCAGGGTCAGGAGCTGCACATCTGTGTTTGGGCCTGTCAGAAGGAGCTCTTAACTTTGATTTATGAAAACTGGTCAGGTAGAAACTTCCTCTCACGTGTCGTGCACGAGCAGACACGAGGTCCAGTGATCTGTGCCCTTGGGGACTGGGAGTTTTAACAGACAAAAGCCCTTCTGAGGACATGCTCCAGAATTCCTCCTCACTCATCCCACCAGCATCACAGAGATGGAGCTGAGAGTCTGAGCTGCACAACAGAGACACCAGAAAAGCTTGGGGTGTTGTGTGGTGTTTGGGGGAAGGTTGGACTTGATGATCTTGGAGCTCTTGCCCAGCTTTAATGATTCTAAGCTGCCAGGCAAGCAGCCCAGGCTTCTCACTGTCCTGTACCAAGCCTGTTATCAGCCCAGTGTAACTAACTGGTGTGTGTTCACAAGGCCTGGACTCAACATTGACACTCAATGTGATCCTCCCTCGCTCCCAGTAGAAGCTCAAGCAAAGTTTGCAGAGCTCTCTGAGAAAGGGCTGCAGCCACACACTGCCCTGACATCTCCCTCCCTTTAACAGAGAGCCTTTGCTTCCAAAAAACACAGTCAGGGCAAAAGCAGACTGGCCAAGGGCACCAGGACCAAAAAAATCCAGCAGTGGTGAAGAGCTTTGTAGCATTTTTATTAGAGGACATTGAACTTCATCCTGTCAGGGCTTCAAATGTCACATAGTCAAGACTGGAATGGTTTTGAAATGCTTCAAGTCTGCAACAAAGCTAGGCTGTGAAAGGTGAAGAGCTCAGATTTCCAGGAATGGGGGTGTCTCTCTGACTTCCCATGTGCCTCCACAGAGATTAGTTGCTAATTACTGCACGTTAATTGTGGTTCCAGACCTTCCCCTTGGCACTTGGACTGACACTGCACAATCCGACCCCCCTTTTAAATCTGATGCAAATAGCTGAGCCTGAGAGCAGCTCTTGCACTACACCAGGATGAAGACTTCCATTCTGGATTTTGAAACACACATACCATGAAACATTGATTTCTTTTTTTTGTGTTCCTCCTTTCTCTTTGAAGTCAAGTACGACCTCAACAACCCGGCGAAGCACGGCAAGCTGGATTTCCTCAACAACCTTGCCACTGGGCTGGTGTTCATCATCGTGGTTGTGAATATTTTCATCACTGCCTTCGGGGTGCAGAAACCCAGTGCTGAGTCAGCACCCAGGCAGTGAGCTCCAGGTGAGTGTGGGGTTCCCTTCCCCAGGGGACAGCAGGGCATGGCTTTGGGGACAGCCACGAGCTCCCCTGCACAGTTCCAGCCCTTGCAGATGCTCCCTTGAGGCTGGGACAGAAGCATTTGGGAGCTGCTGAGTTATTGCAATGTGCTTTGAAATGTGTAATTCAGGAGCTGCTGGCACCTCACTCTGCCAGGGGCTCCTGTCACACATTGCCTAAGCCACTCCTTTTCCTCACTGCTGCCTAAGACAATAAGGGAAATAATGTTGTTTGGCTTTCTCTGAGTGCCTCTCCTACTCTGAAGGAAGGTTTGCATCCAGTGGGTTCTGTCCTGCCAAGGCCAGGGCTCTGCTCTGCTCTGCTCAGCCCCCAAAGGTGAGCACTGTCACTTAACATGTGGCCTTTCTCTACCTGCATCGTCAGCTTTGCTCTGCCTTACACAGAAAGACAACTGTGGAAATTGGGGGGTTCAAAATGGGTGTCTTCCATTGCTATGCTGAGCATTTTGGGAGGAGATAAACCTCAATTGTAGGCTGGTGGCTCAGGGAGCACCGTGGTCAACATCTGCCTTTAAAATAGCTCTGCCACATCTGTGTGGGCCAACATTGCTCTGGCTCTTGGTCTCCCAAATCTCAGAGCAGGGTCAGAGACCTGCTGAGGAAAGAATTGCCTGACTTCTAGAGGAGTCAACCCCAAATTTGTCATCAGTCTAAACAGCTGGAGGGAAATCAGCACAACAAATTACCAGGAAGATGAACTAAATGAATTTTTTTCAGGGTGGAGGTGGAATTTTCTGCTTTAACCAAAACCTGTGAGATTTTGGCAAGGAAACAAGGTAGTTTTATTGTATTTTCTGGCCATAGTCACTACAAATAAACTAATATATATTTAATTTTAGCAGCACAGAGCACATAGATTATCTGATCTACTATGAGAATTATAGGTAGAACGCTGATCTCAGTAGTACATGTTAAAGCAGTGCTGAAGCACCAGCTCCAAAACTGCACTGGCAAAGGGCTGAATGAGGAATTATTGGAATTTTAGCTGCCTTCACAGGGCAAAATACACCCCATAGGCAGGAGCAGAGGCAGAGACAAGAATCTGCAGTAGGCAGAAGGAAATAGCAGTGGGTTTGTGCCATGCCTTGGGACAGCTGGCAAGGATTTGTGTTGGAGCTTCTTCTCTGCTGTTCTTCTGCTCTCCACAGTCAACCCAAAGGGAATTGTGGCTTGGTCACGAGTGGGATTGTGAAATTCCTAGTTATAAAGCTAGCTGAAATGAGAAATATTACTATAACTGTCATGAGAGAATGGAACACAGTTGAGTGCCTCAATAAAGAAGGAACAGAAGCTGGTTTGTGTAAGCTCAGGGAGAGGCAAGACTAAAAGGTGTGAAAAGCAAGTTTACATCTTTGCAGACCCAGCAGCTGTGGGGTCTTGCCTTCATGCCCTCAAACATGCAGATTCCTAATAAAACACCCAAATGTGGTGGCTGGGACCTGGGTCTCTTTGCTCATTTGTACCCCTTGCCCTTGCTAAAAACACCTGGTCACCTGAATGGGACTTGTAAAAGAAAGTGGTTTTCCCTCTGGGGTCACAGTCTCCTCTAAACCCTGAGAGGAGTGGGTGGCCAGCATTTTCTGCCTTCACCTTTACTGTTGTGCACTCTTTTGCACAGAGAATTGCCCCTTTAAAGCAAATGTGTCAATGAATGTAATTTCTGTGTCCCTGACATCCCCATGTCTTTGTCTTGCAGAGACCTGGAGCACTGATCCTACATGCCACTTGCACTTGGACACAGGGGGGAAATAAAACTCATTGGGAGAAGCTGGACACACCAAGAGGCCTTTCTCAAGTTTCCAACAACTTTGTGCACCTCAAATTTCCCCCTGTGTTAATCTTGGAACTGTTTGGAATCTAGGAAGAGGTTGATTTTGCCCCAAGGGCGCTGTTTTTCAGGAATACTGGCATTTCAACTCCTGTAGAAAGTAGTTCTTTTTCAGAGAAGTGGCACAAGCTCCTCAAAGAAGGAAATGCCCTCTGGTAGCACTTCCCAGGACTTTCCTTTTTAAGTGCCTTTGGGTTTTGTGGCAGTTTGTTATATCCACCATGGTAAGAAACGTGGTAAAATTCTGACATGTTGTCCTTTATGGCACCAAACCCACGTGCTCTGTAAGCCAGCAGTGCTCTCTTCCTTTGCAGTGTGCAAAGTGAGCTGAGCCTTATTTCCCTTTTTTCTTCCCCCCTGGCTGAAAGGAAACGTGAGACAAACAAATAATCAGCTCTCTTTTGTCCACTTCTGCTCACAGGGACTCCTTTGCCTTGTTTCCTCATCTCTGGACACAAAATGTCCAGCCCTTCGTGCACAGAGACACAAATAACCTGATTATTAGTAATGTCTTACTCTGAACTGCTCTTTCCTGCACTGTCTGTACCTTAGATGTATTTCATGGAATCAGAGAATAGTTTGGATTCAAGGGACCTTAAAGACCATCTCATCCCACCCCTGCCATGGCAGGGACACCTTCCACTAGCCCAGGATTGCTCCAAGCTCCATCCAACCTGGCCTTGGACAATTCCAGGGATCCAGGGGCATCTTCTGCCCAACCTGTGCCAGGATCTCCCCACCCTCATTGTAAAAAACTCCTTTTTTATATCAAATTTCTGGGAACCCTCTTGGAAGTTCCACCTTTTCTAGTCTCAGCTGGAAAAGTGGAGGATCCAGGGTGAACTGTAGCTGTAAACTGGTACCAAGTGCCTGTCAGCAATTCAGGTGACAAAATGGAAGAAGTTTGTCCCTCTGTGACTGAATTTCCCCTCTCCTCTTCCCAGCGTTGAGTTCTGCAGTTTTGTTCCTCTTAGGAATTTATGGCTGAAAGCATAAGTAATTTTGAAATTTTTATTTTTAAATACATGTATAGATACATAAATATCTTCTAGGTTCTTACCTGCTGGCTCAGGGACTGACACTTTATCTAAATACACCATTGCTAGTAATGGTGTAGGTTACAAGAATTTCTACAACAGGAGCATTTTGGTCATTTTATTTCACCTGCAGTCAGAAAAACAGAGGTTTTCTAAGTTGTGCTTATGTGTAGGTGCAGATTTTGCCTAACCCATTTCCCTAGCAGTGATTTCCCAATGCTGCCTTGCACGTAGGAATAGAAGTTTGACTGCCACGTGTCTCCTGTCGTTTTTATTGCTGACACTGCTCCTTGGTTACGTCTCAAGGCTCATTGATGTCCAAGATCTTCATGGATCTGTTCTGTCAGAATCATTAACAGGCAACAAATGAGAAACTTGTGTGGTCAGCAATGGAATCCTTTTTGATTTTTTCCTTTGTCTGCTGTTGCTCCATTTCCATTGTACCATGGATTTAACCAGTACCTGGCAGGCCATGGTTTCTCTGTGGGTGCTGTACCAATTTCAGCACAGCTCAGAAGTTCTCAATGAGGCTCTCAGGACAATTTCCTCTATTGATTTTGTACAGCCAGCCTGTCCCTGCTCGTGCTGTCACACCCTCCCTGCTGGGTGTGCTGAATTCAGTGGCCACAGGGCAGTGCAGAAAGGCTGAACACCTTCCTTCTCAAGGGCTGTGGGCAGAGCCCTTCCAGGCTGGAATTGATCTGGGGCTTGAAAAGGGCAGGAATGTTGATAAGACTCTTGCCCTTTTCTACCTTTCAGCATTCTCCTCCCTGCAATATTTGCCTGTCTGCATGTCTGATTTGGATGGAGATGCTCTCTGGGGGCAGCTACCTCTGCTCTGGTCAAGACACTTTGTACCTAGGCTAGATGTTGCTTTGTGCTGGCTTAAATACATGACCTGGCCTGAAGACACTCTTAACTTACATATGAATATTAGATATTTTTTCACTGCCACATTTGCCTCCTTTGAGCTTTTTAACCAAGACATAAAAACAGGAAGAAAAGTCTTTCTGGCACTTAGTTAATCCTCTCATTTATTGACTTGTCCTTAAAGGCACTGCAAGGGGCTCTCTGGTCTCTCCAGAGCCTTCTCTCCTCCAGGGGAGCCCCCCCAGCTCTCCCAGTTTGACAGAGGGGCTCCAGCCCTTGGAGCTTCTCTGTGGTCTCCTCTGGAACTTGTTCCAAGAGCTCCCCATCTTTCTTGGGCTGGACTCAGTGCTCCAGGTGGAGTCTCAGGAAGGCAGAGGAGAGGGAAGAATGGGCTCTGATGAGCAGGATCACATTTGTCCTGCACTGAAACACTTGAGAGCAGTGCAGGGGTACAATATACACATACCAGGGGTTTTTTTTCCATTTTATTCCCCACTTTATTGGACCATAATGTTTCAGGTCAGCTGTTAGAGTGGGTTTCTCCTGTAAAATTTAAGAGTTGTTCTTAGAACACCTTCATTGCTGAGATGTTGCCCAACACAAACCACCAAGGCTTGTGTGTCCCATCTCCTGGTGGCCTGTGGAGTTAAGAGGATCCAGAGCAGTAGGGCAGGGGACACTCACCAGGCAGTTCCCAACTGCACATTCCAGTGGATTTGGAGAGACAGAGGTTTTGGAACACACAGAATGAAAGAAAAAAGCACTTGAGGCTCAAACCCCATGTGGGTTCCCTTGTCTTTGATTGGGGTTAAGGTTTGCAAAGATCCTCAGACACTCAATCTGTGTTTTGAGTCTCTGAAGCCTTTGGAGCTCATGCATTTTTTAGTGAACAGAAGCATCTGCACCTTGGTTTCAAATATAATTGACTCATGGGGTCATTAGTCTTTGAAATCTCCAAGGGGAGGCCAAACAGATCCGTGGGGCTGACTGGGTTTTTGGGTTGCTGTGCTTCTCCAGAGCTCTTGGGTGGAGGCAAACACTTCCCTTCCCAAAGAGGTCATCAATAATGAAGTGAGATGAATTTTGCAGGCTGTGTGGGGACAGGTTCGTGCCAGGTGAGCCGTTCTGCTCCTGTTTCATAAGCTGCTGGGCAGGGGGAGCCCTGCACATGGTCCTTCTCAGCAGTCTCTTCAGCATCCACTGCGCTGAGATTTTCAGCATAGCTGTACTTACTCAAGCAGGTGACAACAACTCTGTTTGCTGGGACTGACTCTTGAAGTATTTGTCTTCTAAACCAGGTCACTGCTGGGGCTTATTCTGCTGCTGAGTCTGACATGGGATGGGCTGAAGCAGAAAGCATCATCCTGGTGGCTGTTTCCACCTCCACTGCCATTCAGAAGGGGGTTTCATTTCTTCTGACAGCTGCTTTACCCTCGATAAGTTTGCAGACAGAGCTGAGCTGGGGGGGAGTGTTGATGTGCTGGAGGGCAGGAAGGCTCCTCAGAGGGGTCTGGAGAGGGTGGATGGATGGGCTGAGGCCAGTTGTGTGAGGGTCAA
>JAWWEE010000021.1:20627955-20650173 GCA_035221455.1 Xenops minutus
GCCACAGCTTCTCTGCCCACCCTGTGCCAGGGCCTGCCCACCCTCCCAGGGAAGGATTCCTTCCCAATATCCCATCTGAACGTGCTCTCTGTTCACTCCTGGCTATTGCAGCGTGGCACTGCGTGCCCTGTGCCAACACCCCCAGCACAGCCCAGGCTGTGGGTCACCTCACCCCTCGGAGCAGGGCCAGGGAACTGAGCCCTCCTGCACCTTTGGCTCATGGAGAAAAGGGCAGGGAGCACCAGGAACAACCCTTTGCTTTTGACATGTCTGAGTTTTCAGATGTGTTGTCCTTCCAAGCCCCCAGCTGGCATCGGAAGGGTGGAGATGACAGGGTTTTTTGCCTCTTCTCCCTCCCTGAAAATAACACAGAACCTGCTTTGTCCTTGAAAATGCTCTTAAGAAATCTTTAAAAGTGAAACACCCAGGCAAGTGGAAAGGTCTCTGAGGACAGAGGAAGGGTGGGAGAGGGACAGAGGGCTGAGCTCAGTAAGGCAGCCAGGGGAGCAGGGAACACACCTCTTCCAAAGGTTCCCAGTGTGCTCCTCAGCCCTGGGGGGATTTGGAAATCTCAGCTTCAGTGGGTGGGATTTTTCCTCCATGGGGAGACAAGTGGCAAAACCCAGCTGTCCACAACCATTACAGAGCAGGAATCCTTAAGGGACACAGGCATCCTCTTTTCAGCCTCTGCTAGGAGCTTTTAAAATGAATCAGCTCAGGGTCACAGAGGAAGAACTACCTTAGAGCTCTCCCTTGCTGCTGCTGAGACACCCAGGGCAGCTAAAACCAGGGCTTAGAAGGCACAAAGAAGAAAAAGAACCCAACCCACCCGAGCATGATGAAATATTTTGCTGTTGAAAAGAGAGGATTTGGTGTAAATCGTGCCATGAGGACACGTCTTGCCAGTGATTTATTCAGGTTTCAGGTGCTGTGACACTCTGACTGCCAGCACCTGACTTCCCCTCTTAGCAGCTCACGAAGCACAGAGGGAGACTGAAAGGTTTTTGCTTTACTAGACACAGTGTTATTAAAGATTTATCAACAGCACCGTGACAGAAAGCTTTTCCTTGTGATCACAGCCTATAGTGGCCTGTGCTCCAAAATAGAACGGGCAGCTCAGGATTCACCCAAAGTGCTCTTTTATGCCAAAGCAGTGGCAGAGAATTAACCAGAGCAGTGCTGCTGCATGTCTGTCTGCTCTCCTGCTCTGCTTTCTTTGCCTCTGGCATTAGGAACATCCCGATGAAGGGGAGGAGTTGAAGACATGAAGAAAATTACCCCCTGCACCAAATCCTACAGTTTTGTAGCTTCATCGTGCTGGTTTTTTCAATCACATCCAAACCTTGGTGATGTCCATAAAGGTCTGCACTGGGCTCTTCTCCTGGCACCTGGCACGAGGTGGCAGAAGGTCAGGGGACACTGCTCAGCACAGGAACAAGCACAGCCTCCTGGTATCTGCTGCTCCTCTCCCCAGAGGGCCACAGACCAGTGGGAAAGGAGGGCAAAGACTCTGGTTCCCACTCATCAGGGAGAGAGTCCAAGGAGAGGCACAGGATGAAGAGGATCTCTCCTCCTGATCCACTTCTCAGCTGGAGATCCTCCAGACACCACCCAGGTCCTGTTAAACACCATCCAGGGCCAAGACTGGGCTCCTCATGCCCCCCAAACTGAGTGTTAGAGAAGGGGTACAATCCTGGCTCTAGGTCAGCCACTCCCCCAGAGGCTTCAGGTTTGTCAGGGGAGGTCTGGATGAGACATTGGGAAAGCTTTCTTCATGGTTGTCCAGCCCTGGAAAGGCTGCTCAGGGCAGACATGAAGCCCCCAGCCCTGGAAGTGTTCACAGACCATGGGGATGTGGCATTGGAGTGGGGAACATGGTGGTGCTGCTGGGTTGATGATCTCAGATGTCTTTTCCAACCTTAACAATTCCACGATCCTATGATTTTCCTGCTACAGCCACAAGTTCCTTTGGTGGGATCCTCAACCCAGCCCATGGGCAAGCAGATCCCCCTTCAAAGTTTATCCAAAAGAACAGGCCAAGTAACAAATCTGTCTGTATCTTTTTCTTGCCTGAAATCCCTTCTGGGGTGGCCAAAGCAGCCCTTAAAATCAATGGTGTGCCAAAGCCCCTTTACACTGAGCTTTTACAGGTGGGTTTCCACACAAGCCTTCAGAGGACTCCCAAAATGACACAAAGTCAAGGTTTAAACCAAACACCCTCAGTCCTTGCACTGATCAGTCCTGTTTAACTCCAGATCACTAAGTAAGTCAAGCAGAAAAACTGCAAAGAATTTTGAAAGATAATGAAAACATTACAAATCTTGCCACAAATACCCAGAAAAATTTAACTATGAGAGGGCAGAGCCCAGGAGGGGTCGAGTGGCAGAAGGAAGCATAAGGCATTAACTGCAAAAAAACACAGCAGCATTCTTTTCTCAGTCCAGGTTTTATTTCAATTGAATTGCCAGCTTCACCCCATTAAAAAAAAACGAATCCATTAATTAATACAGGATTCAAGGAGACATACATTCAGAGAAATCATTACAAGGCACAGGACCTGTGAAGTGCAGCAAAGTGCTTCTTGGTAGCAATGCTGGGGCACAGCCAAGGCATGGCATAACATGGAATAACAAGGAATAACATGGAGTAACATGGAGTAACATGGAGTAACATCTGCACACACAAAACAGCAGGGAGAAGCATCCACAGTGGCACATTCTGACCAAATATGTTTTCAATTTATTACAGTATGAGAACAATAAAGACAAATGGAAGAAACAAAAGGAGTAACTTTGCCTCAGGAGCTTTGTGAACTCCAGCCAGCAGCTCCAGAAGAGCCCAGAATGAATCGGCACTTCATTCCCACTCGGGATTGCAGGCACATCATCCTGCACCAAGTCCTTTAAATAGCAGGCTGGCTTTAAATGGGGCTGTGCAAATTCATTGTGGGATCTGTCACTTCTCCTCCCAGCTCTCTGCACACACAGCCCCACCACTCTGCCTTAACCCTTTCCATGGCCCAGGCCAGCATCTGCACACCAGCCTGGGGGTTATCCCACTGGATAGCTCTTGTCCTCGGATCTAGATGGCCCTGACACCACCAGGACAATCAGAGCCAGTTCTGCTTCTCTTGAAATCAAAATGCCCATTCATAAAAAAAAAAACAAAACAAAACTTCAAGATGATTTTTTGCTAGATATCAAGAGACCTTAGGGCTGAAGAACCTGGAGAACATCCCTCATTCCCTGCCCTCAGGATTTGTGCCCAAGTCTCTCAGCAGCAAAGGGGGACAGTCCCTGGTGGGAGCTGCAGAGCACAATGTGGTGATAACCTGCACATGCCACCCCACCTCCTTCCCAAGGGTCACATCCAGCCCTTCAGGGGAGCATCCCTGCCCAGCAGTGTCTGGCTCCTTAGCCTGGAGTGCCACTAAAGGCACAATTCTGCAGGGATAAGCAAAATGTTTGACTTCTTCAGGGAGCTGCACAAGGTGAGAGAGGGTACACTGAACACAGGGCTGCTTTCCTTAGCTCCTGTAAAATTCCTGCCTGCAGCACCAGAACCACAGCACTCACAAGGATGCCCTCCACCCTCTGCACATGTAACCACCCACAACCCAGCCAGGACACCCTCCCTGCATGCAGAGTGAAGCACATTTATAAATAAATACCAGCACAGTTTCAGCAGCAAAGGCCAAGCTATTCTAGATGTGCCAGGGAAAGTGGAATTCTGCAGCCAGGCAGCCTCATCCAAGCCCCTGCTTGATTTATTCCCATGTCCATAACACTGGTTACCCAGGAGGACCTGACCCCACACAGGTACACATGGGCTCCCTCCAGGAGCTCAGGATGGAACTATCCCTGTCTGCACGTGCTGCATAGATGTGCTTTCAGGAGAATCTTCCAAGAATCTCTCCCAGGTCAGTTTTATAACCAGCCTTTCACTTTTCAAATTACTGACTGGCACTAATAAAGGAACAGACTACTTTCTATTCTTTGTTGTCAGGTCCTTTAACACTGGGATGAACCAAAACTCCTCTTTCCTCTCTCCTCCCAGCTCTAACCCTTGGCATATCTCATCCTGGATAATTTTTTTCCCCCTGAGAGGCATCCTCATCTCAAGGGAGGAAATACAGCCATAGCCTTTAGTAACCTTCCTTGTACCATGCTGGGAAGAAATCCTTCCCTGGGAGGGTGGGCAGGCCCTGGCACAGGGTGCCCAGAGAAGCTGTGGCTGTCCCTGGATCCCTGGAAGTGTCCCAGGCCAGGCTGGATGGGGCTTGGAGCAACTTGGGATAGGGGAAGGTGTTCCTGCCCATGGGGTTGGAGTGAGATGGTCTTTAAGGTCCCTTCCAACTGAAACCAGCCTAGGACTCTCAGATTCCAGATGGTTTTCATGGCAAGAAAGCCACTTGGTTTAAGGCACTAGGAGGACCATGTTCTGCTATCAAGTGACCCAAGAGGCATCTTCAACCCAGTCAGCACAGCAAATTCTCACCTTCAGATTCCATAAGGCACTAATAACTTCTGCAAATCTCAGTGAGAGCTCACAATTTTTTAACCTGTTCTTCCAAGGGTAGCATGGTACATAAGCTAAAGAGAAAGAAAATGCCTGGCAGCAGTGAGGCCTCAGCTTCTGCTTCAAAATAAGCTGTGACTGTCGGATTTTGAAGAATGTTTTTTTGTGTGTAAAACAGAATACCATTCCTCTAATGAGGTTTCAAATTTGGCTTCAAAGCAAAGATTTACAACCCCTTTAGCTTTCAGAGGTAGTTTTTCTAGTCCCTTAAGAAGGAGCTGCTAAAGGAGGTGAGCAGCAGTGGAGAGAGGAACATCTGATTTCAAGTGTTATAAATTAGAGCTGCTTTGCTGGAGAAAAATACAACCTGTTGTCACCTTAAACACAAGGCAAGGCAGAGGGAAAACAACAGATTAAAACCCTTGCCAGGCTGGAAGGCAGCACAGCAGCAGAGCCTCGTGGGTACCCAGTTCTGTAGGACACATGCTGTTTTCTCCCTAATAGGAGTCCCCACTGAGATGAGAGCAAGAGATGCATGAGCTGCTAGGGTGGAGGAAGGGAAAAGGAGTCAAATAGCCTGCTCTGTGTAATTTTGTTCCATGGCATCTGCCTCATTCCATGTTTGCAATAATCAGGCTTTTCTGTGTTTATAGCACCCCTTGGCCCACTGTTGACCCTGAGGCTCATCTGCACAGGGACACTGGGGAGCTGGGAGGGACACGCTGGCTCTGCAGCCACGTCCCAACAGCCAGGGCAGCTCAGGCAGTGGCACAGAGTGAACCCAGCAGCCCAGGGCAGGTAAATGCCCAACCCAAGGGCTGTGCTGGCTGACAGGTGCCTGCAGTGCTGTCCCTGCAGCCCTGCTGCTTCACTCACGTGTTTCAGGACCAGCTGCACTCCCAGCAGTGAAGGCCATGAAGATGCAATGTCTGTTCTTGTGAGCTGACCTGTGGTTGTGTTGGCTTGGGGCTGACCTGAGTCCCAACCACACTCCAACACCATAGGAAAAAACATTCTACCAAGTCCTCCAAGCTCCTTCCTCTCTCAAGGCATTTCCTAAAAATACTCTTTGGGTCTTTTCTTTAAAGATTTGGCCTTGTGTCCAGCTCCTCTCCTGGATTGTATCCTTGCTGTTCTATGAGGAGAGTGCTGTACCAGAAGGAAATACAGTCATTACAAGATCTGCTTTGGGGGAGATCACAAATCACCTTCCACTAGTCCAGGTTGCTCCAAGCTCCACCCAACCTGGCCTTGGACACTTCCAGGGATCCAGGGGTAGCCACAGCTTCTCTGCCCAACCTGTGCCAGGGCCTGCCCACCTTCACAGGGAGGAATTTCTTCCCAATATCCCATCTAACCTTGCCCTCTGTTTAAAACCATTGCCCCTTGTTCTGTCACTATCTGCCCATATAAAAAGTCCCTGATGATGACATTTTAATAGTATGAGTAAGGTTTAAAGCTGGAAGACAATTTCCAGTCTGTTTTGAGAAAACCACTCCAACTGACTGAAAATTTCACATGGGATCCTCCAGTGCTTGGCAGCTGCAGTGTCTATTCAGATGACACTCCATCTGAACTGGAAATTTCCTGCCTGAACTCAGTGAATGCAGAGCCACCAAAGTGTCTTTCTCACCAGGTCTCCCAAAGCTCCTGATGCTCTTGAGCAGTAACTGAAGAGCTCTGCACAGCCCTTGGCACTAACTGGGGAGGGAGTAAGCTGAGAAACCCTGAGCTGCTTCACTTGCAGCCCAACTCCCTGCCTCTCCCTCAGGAACTTTAGTCCTACAATGGTTTCCACAAGTTTCTCAGGTTTCAACTCACAAAAGAAAAACCTAACATCATCACATGACATTATGAACAACCTCAGGCACTTCAAGTAAGTATTTCTGGCCAGAAAAGAGCCCCATGTCGTGGCAATTAAGTCCCTGCAGAGCTTCTTGGATTTAGTTCCATTCTTAGACACACAGGCTGCAAAGCACTTCACTGAGAAAGGGAAAGCTGAATAAATCTGAGACATCTTCTTGGTAGTCTGGAGCACTTCAGGTGAGACATTTCAGTCCCTGGGAGCCTCTGTGGGCTGGGAACCAGCTCCAGGGCATTCAAACCAGGGCCAGCAGAGTGTGGCCAGGAGCAGGCTGGGATGAGGCACCACCAGGGAATCCAAGGACACAGTGAGTACAAGGCAGACACAAAGGGAACTGGCACCCATAAACTTTTCACACCTGAGCTCAGGCAGTGAGTATAAAGGATCTAGACAAAACAGACAGTTCTGAAATGGAGATCCATTTTTTAGTAAGGCTTTGAGTGCATGTGTTTGTTTGAAGTACTTCTCTTAAATTAACTGCCACAAAAGACAGGCTAGCATTCTTCAAACAGTTGTGATCCTTCATTCCAGTACAAACCACATATGCAAACATGGCTTCAGACCCATGCTCACTTAGGAGATTGCTTTAAAGCTTGTATTAAAAATACCTTTTTTATCCAAATGATAAATATTTTAAAATAAGCATTTACAAAAATAAATGGTCCTTTCCCAGAGGGAAGGACATTTATAGCTGAAATTCTAAATACATCTGGAGGCAAGGCAATTATTGATGAAGCTAGTTAATAAAATCTTTGGTATGAGTAGAGGACATGAATATTTATGCACCGTTGTTGGCTTCCCTTGGCCAGACAAGTGAAGAGGCAGCATTTCCTTAATCTCTTGATATGTCTTCCAAATACAACATACAAATATTTCTAACGTGTCTTCCTATGATAATAGGAGAAAAGCCCAAGATTCTCCTGGCTCTTCCTATGACTTTCGTATCTAAAACAGAATGAAGAGGAGAGGAAAAAGAGAAAGTGAGCACAGTTAAGTTCCACTCTAGCTGGGAAGCAGCACCTGCAAAAAACAAAAATCAATTGAGAATAACTCCAGAGGAAAACATTTCCTTCAAGGTTGCAGAAATCAACTGCCAAGGGAGGAGAACAGTGAATCTGTTGGGATTCATTGCTGCAAGTTCAGACAGAAGGAGGACATTGGTGAGTCAGGGAAGGGGCAGCTTTACATCTGAGCACAGCACTGGATGGTGCCAGCCTAGACCACATCCAGGTCATGGGGCACTGAGATACTACAGAGGGCCAGGAAAAAGCCTCAAAAACTGGGAAAAGGAGCCTTGGAACAAAACACTTGTTGAGATTAATTGGTAATTTTAGCAAAAATAAAGCCATAGAGATGATCTGAGGCACGAGGGGAGAAAATATGCAATGTCAGCTGGCACAGAAACAAGGGGCAAGGGGCTCTGGGGTCTGGTAGAGAGAGGCTGAACAAAAACCTTAGGCTGGACCTAAACCCAGTTTAAACTGAGAGTAAGATACACACTTCTAATGCTATGGACTAACTGGGGTCAAGAGAAGTGATGGATTCTCTGGTTTTTTGATGTCAGTCCCTGAATGGTTTTCTGAAAATGCTTTTATTAAATGTGGATGACTGAGCCTGCTGAAGGGAAGTAATGACAGCTAAGGAAACACCCAGGATAGGCTTGAAGGTCTAAGGGTTCCCTCTCAGCCTTGAACTCTGACACCAGAAACAGTCCAGCTGAGGGATTCCAATCTGGGAATGAAGCACAGAGCCCAGACTCTCAGATCACCTGAAAACTCCCTCAACTGCTGCTACTGTAACCTACAACTCTGTGAATAAAACCACCACCTGCTCCCAGGGGGTGTGGGAACCAGAGGGTTTGGGTCTGTCTCATGACTTGCTATAGCAACAGGAGCTCAGGTGCCTACTGACTTTAAAAAGAGCCCCTATCTGTGGCATCCTCTTAGGCAAACTATCCATTATTTATACCTCAGCATGTCTGCAGTGCAATTTGTATCCTGAGCTCATTAATGAATGATGACACCTTGACCTGCCCTGTTGAGCCATGTCAGATCAGAAGCCCTCTCTGCCCTGGGCTCAGGGAAGGCAGCCAAGAGAAACCCCCCAAAAACAGCTTACCTGAGTTACTGCAATACCAAACCAGGGCAAGTCCTGCAGCCACGCTGAAACAGGCCAGGAAAAACACTGGGCCTGGAGAAAATGGGAAAGGAAACACATTAAGGGCAGCAGAAGTTTAGCTGGGTTCATAAATCCTCAATTGCTATTAATAGGCATAGTTAAGCATCTTCAAATTAAGCTAACACATTCACAGTTCTAATGTCCTATAGCTAATGTACTATGAGGCATATTTACTAGACAGCAATTAATTTTTACTGCAGTTGCTTTGCCACCATTCCCTGTTCCCCTCTGCTCATCTAGCTACAGCCTATGGAATTTAAGGGAAAGCTTCCTCAGATGTTTCCTCACTCTGTAACTTTGGGCACACCTACCTTCAAACACTACAAGAAACACTACCCAGCCTGCTGGGCCCTCATACAGAGAGGCATTTTCACCCACAGCCCCTCAGAGCCACATTTGTAGGGTTTTTTTTATTCCCCACAGATGTCCCACAAACTCCATTTCCATGACAAGAGAAGCTATTCCTGTTTCTAGTTATAATTCTCCTGAGAAGAAGAGCCACACGTGCACCTACAAGAGATCTCCCCCATGGAAACTGCCTGCCTGGAATTACACACAGTTTAATGCTGATGGTTGGTATGGATGTTCAATAAAACCTTTCTAATTCTCACTCAGCCATTGACAAAACCTCATAAAGATTTGCATCTGCTTCTTTCTTGCCTAATAATCTATTTGTATTTACTTCTTATGCTAAGAATAGAGCTACAATTAAACTACAGCTGTGAATTTAAGGACAAGTGTACTGCAGACTAACAAATGCCTGGAGCTGATCAAGTGGACACTGGAGAAACACCAAAGGAGCAAGGATGTGGTTGCTCCTTGAGATGTAACCTCCCCATGAGGGTGGCTAGACAATCTCCAGGCTGAGGACAGCTCAGGGAAAAAGAAAATTAAAATAAAACATTATTTCCTATTCTTATTTCCAAGCACTTTCTCTGCTCCTCCTGTCCTGTCATGCTGCAGACAGCAACAGCAATTTGGTTCAATATTCAAAGGAACACCAAAATAGGCAAAAGAATACACTGAGTTCAACTGTGTTTCTGCCCCTTGTTTCAGTCTTCTCCCAGGAAACTGGCAAAAAGGTGTAATTCACAGAAGGTGTTTTGAATCTCTCATAATTGTACCCAAATGTCTAAGTAAAATGTTAATTAAACTGAAGTGATAAAATAGTTCATTATATATTTGGAAGATTCTTCATCTTTCTTTCAGCTCTTCCTTTCCAAAATACCCTACACAATGACTAAAATATTTGTCTCTGTAATCTGGCATTGAACAGAGAAAGGTGAAAATAATATATATGAAACATAAAAAAATAATATAATATGAAAATAATATATTTTCCTAAGGAAAATACATTTAAGTTCATCCTTCCTTTCTGCCTTGGCTTTCAAATGATTTGTACTTAAACTGAGAACTTAAAAAAACTGGAAAAAAAGGAAAGTCATATAAAAAAAACATTGATGGCCTTATGCAAAGTGACAGCAGCATTTGAATAAACCTTTCTGCTCAAGCATTGAAGAAATCACAGGAAATGAAGAGATTAGCTGTAACAGGGTACATAAAAATACCATTGTAAATATTGATTAAACTCTTCAGTCTCTTCAATTTCCTGGCACTGGTTTCCTCAACAGCAGCTCAGTACATTTCCCTCCATTAATTCTACTTAACTTGTGACAGTAAAGACATCATAAACCAAACTACTTGTTACATGAAATGCAAATTACATGATAAAATAAATTGCATCATAATCTGCAAAGCCATTCCATCCGGTGACACTGTATGGTTTATTTACCCCTGTCATTTAGCATATATTGCTCCTTGCCAGTGTCTATCTCTGTGGGATCTGGGGTTTCTAGAAATAAAAGCAACACATGAGAAGTTAGTACTCAGCTCAAGCAAACAAACAAACATAATCAGCACATGCAAAATGATGCAAAACAACTCATTTCAGAAAAATACCCAATATTGACACAAGGTATTAACCCCTCCAAAGGTTAAATTACCACTGGAGTTAAAGCTGGAGGCACCTGAATGCTGCAGCCTCTGCTCTGCTTTAGCCCTGAGCACATAAATAACATTACACTTGTTTCCCAAGTGAGGAAAGCACGAGCTAATCCTTCCATAATGCCAGCGATTTTCATGTAATAAATACAAACTATGTGCTAATAGATGTGCTAATCTGAAAACACCTTTATAATTTAAAGTATCACCATCCTTTGTTCTTGAGCAAATCTCTGGGTATTGATGCATTTAACAGATAAAGCCCTTGGAAAAAGCCTCTTGGTGCAGATGATTTAACTAAAATGGGATTTTGGCTAAAGACATGCCCAGCTTTTTTGAAAATCTGTAGGTTTTTTGTTCTAACATTTGGCACAAATAATTTTTGCCTCTATCTTTCTGCAAATTCTAGTAGAAAAGGAGGCTGGCCTTAAGACAAGGTGTTCAGTGGTTTCCACTCTGGGCAGAAATACTCTTTTAGAGCTGCCTTTGCCACAAAGGTATGGAGATAACACTGCAAGAAGGGATGTGCACACCAGACATGGCAGAGGAGTGACTTCCCTCAACACACCACCAATCTGCAGAACAATGTTATCAGCCAAACCTCTTTGTGGTCACAGAATCACAGAATCAGGAAGGCTGGAAAAGACCTCTAAGATCACCAAGTCCAACTGTCCAAAAGGAATGGAAAAAAAAAAGTGAGAGCTCCAAACGTGGCTGTCAATAGGAAATAATTTGAGACTAATTGATCTCAACTGATCTCCTTCTTCTACACGACATGTGGAGCTCAGTGAGGTGCTTTGGAAAACTGCCCTGTCCCCCCAGGCAGCAACAGGACCTGCTGGCAGGTGAACCCCCAGCTCTCCTGCTGAAGATGTCCCCGTGGGTGTGGGGACAGCACATGGCACTGAACAGGACAGAAAGCCCTGCTGGCCTCTGCTGTGAAGCCTGAGAGTCCCTGGAGCAGGAAGGATTGCTGCAAAGCCTCCATGGAGCACCCTGTGCCCCTGGCAGCCTCAGCCAGCCTGCCTGTTTGAGGGG
Source organism: Xenops minutus (assembly GCA_035221455.1). NCBI lineage: Eukaryota > Metazoa > Chordata > Aves > Passeriformes > Furnariidae > Xenops > Xenops minutus. The sequence continues at coordinate 20,639,555 of JAWWEE010000021.1, forward strand.
CTGCTGTCCTCCCCAGGAACTCCAGCTGGAAAATCCTCAGCCTGCACAGCCACATCTCTGCCCTTCTCTCAGGGTATCGCTGCTCTGAGCCTTTATCCTTCCAGCCTGTGTCAGCACTGAGAGAAAAAACAAACACGTTTTCTGAGTCTCTTGGAAGCTCCTGTTTGCCTTCGATAGCTCTGAGGCTGCCCCAACTGTGTGCCTTACCCCCCTCTAGTGGGATTGCTCAGGCATTACCAGACATTTCGCTGGCAATTACACTTCAACCAAAGACATTTTGTTCTAGCACGATTTTTAAAGCTGTTTTAAAGATGAAAAAGATATATTTGAAAGGATTTCATATGTAAAAAATATTTGCCATATGCACAGTTGCACCTAATCTATTACAGAACTCCATCCTGGCCATGGTTCATCCTTGTCCTCATCAGTGATTTCTCCAGGTGTTTGTAAGCTGCTTCTTTCAGCTCAACCTGCACTTTGAACAAAGTCCCCATGTCAGGGATTCACCTTTTTCTTCCCATCTACAAATTCTACTGGCAATTCTGTAAATGTTCTGTGCTGAGTTTGACAAGTTTAACAAGTATTGCTAAGAGTATTATAGAATCATGGAAAGGTGTGGGTTGGCAGGGACTTTAAAGACCATCCAGTTCCACTTCCCTGGGCAGGGGCACCTTCCACTAGACCATTTCTTGACCATTCACTCCAAGGTGCAGACATTTGTTTTAATTACAGAACTCAAAAGAAGCAGCAAGCATATTAACACAATCATCTCAGTACTTCCTTCCCAGGTCAACAGAAGGAAACTGCAGAATCTCAGCACGCAGCAGCGTTTTAACCCAGATATTTAAATTATTCTCGTCCTTCTGAGGATGGCAACACAAGAGAGTGTCCCAAGATACAGAGATTTTAATGACTTTTGGTGGTTGCTGAAGTGCCTTTGCATAATGCAGCAGCAGCAAAACAGTTTTGGGGCACCACAAGCAGCTGTATGTTTAACTTGAAGCATTTCTAGCACAGGTACTTGCTATGCACAGTCTGAACATGAGAAGCCCTAACCCTGCCTCCTCATGGGGCCACCTGAGGAAAGCTCTGAGTCACCCCATAAATCAAGGATGAGCACATTTCTGCTCCAGCTAAAAGTGAAAACATCCCACACACCTTCTCCAAGCCTCCTTGTGAAGTCACATTATTAGAAGTGACTTGTAGAAGGTGCTATTGAACATTAACAAAGCTTAAACTCTTAAACATCAAAATAAGTCTTGAAATTTTATTCTCAGTGACTACACTAAGACTTCTCAAACTGCTCTTAATTCATACAGGCTGTCCAATGACTTCTAGTCAGCCTGGCAGAAAAACCTGTTGCTCTTGAGCTGTACCCCAAGTAAAAACAATAGAACCAAGACTATTTAAGAGCCTGTTCCCTAAAGGACATGACTTCTGTGAATATCACATCAAAGCACTGCCTTAAAGCTTCTGCAAGGCTCAGTCAGTTGGGCCTGGTGCTCATCTGAGATTGTCCCCAGTTCAAAAGGGTTCAGGTATGGATGTGGGGTAACTCTGCAGCCTCCCAGTGTTTGTGCTAGGTAGATATAAATCCCTTGCTCCAAAATTAAAGGTGAAACGAAGGTAATTACAATTTTACACGACAGTTTCACTGCAGAAATTAAAGAGGTCAACCTATGGAGTTCTGGAGTAATGGTTTGAATCTCATTGGAGTTTGTCTCATGCCTGGCACCCAACTGTGGAGTTTCTTACAAGTAGAAATCAACTGTCTGGCTAAGCATTAGTGCTGGGATACTTTATAAGGGTTGCTTAAGCTGCAGTCCTTTTGCAGCTTCCTTAAGGTAAATGTGGGGTTTTCCCTCAAGCCCCTCAGGTCCTTTCAGTGTGTAGGATGTCTGAATGTATTTCCCATCCACTTTGGACAGTGTTCTTTTCTGCATTTCTTAGGTAGGGGAAAACACCAACACATAGCAGCAAGCATAATCCCATGTTGGCAAGCCAGGCTTGAAGCTCTTCCTTAAAGAAATGAACTCCTTTGCAGCAGGGAATCCAATCTGTTTGAGCCTCAGTCCTTCCAAACTACATACAAGTGTATTTGGGGAGCAGCTTTACAGACATCAGTCAGGCCTGTCAGCTGCCCAAAACAAGTCCAAAGTGATTTTAATACTAGAGTCCCTTTATGAATGTGTGCTTCGTGTTAAACTAGACACAGCGAGGAGATTTATGGACTGAGGGGAAGCCAAACTTCTGGGCCAGCAGACATTTGAGCTTAACAAATTGGAGGTTTGTAATGTCCTCCTGTGCTGCAAGGCAGAATAAACACAGAGGAAATACACAAGCCATTATGAAGCAATGGCTGGGAAAGAGAAGTTGTAATTCATAGGAGTTATACTGCTGACATGTTGCTCTTAAACTGTTTTAAAGACATATTTCATGCTTCAAAACAACCAAAGAGGTTTGCCCGCACTAATCAACAAATAACAAGTCAAATCCCCTTATGGCTTTTGGGAAACTCCAGTCAGAAGGAATTAAGGGACATCCCAAAAAATATTTAAATAACCTGTTTATTTATATTATTTATAACCTGTTTAGTTTGTCTAAACAACCTAAACCTTACCCAAAATGAGGCTTTTTAATACACTGATGAGGAAATCCACAACTCAATCAACTTACTCAAGATTTTCCTACTTGGCAGGTCATTAAACAGCTGTTCAGCATTGATCTGCAGAGCCCTGTAAAACTCCTGGCAGTGTCTGTCTCCTTTCTTTTGAAGGTGCTTCAACAGATCTGAGAGTCTGGTGTGGAGTGATGCCTTTGGATTCCTGAACTGTAAGAGAAAAGCACTCATCAGAAGAGATTGCAATAGTTGGAATCAATTTTACATCACTTTACAGTATGCCAAGGAGTGAAGATACGGAGCTTCTTTGATATTTCAAAGGCCAAAAAAAATAAGGAGAACCTAAAAAGGACATACATGCACTGCACAGCACTGAGCTCCATCTGGTCAGCACAAGCCTGCAGATGCCTTTGCCTCCCCTCATGCTTTTCCTGGCCTGATCAAGGGAAATCCACTCTGCATTTGATGTCTTCCCTGGATCCAAGCTAACACAGTACTTGCTATTCTGCAATTTGATTCTAACAGCTGCTCAGAGAAAATATCATCAAATCTTATAATAAAGTTTGATGTTTTCAAGTTTGCCCTTAGTTGTCTAGTAATGATCCCTGAAAAGGCACTTTATACTCTTTATCCTGGGCCAAATATTGCAGTTTTTCTACCTCCAAGATTACGTATTTCATTGTTATTCTTTGATTCCAGCACAATTAACTGCTGGGCACCCAGTTCAACAGGCACAAATTCCCATTACTCAGGTGACATGGCAAGCAGCTGCAGAGGAAATTACCTTTTTTCTGTAGTGCTAAAAGTGCTGAGCACTAGAAGACCTTACAAAGAGAAGGAAAATGCATCCCTAGCCTTATACATCAAACTGATTTCAGATTATTTGGAAAAGGTCCAAAGCCATTCTCAGCAAAGCATCCTATTTCATAGCAGCACAGTGGCCAACCTTTGGAGCATACTGGGTTAGGAACAATTCCTGTTTGAGGGGGGACAGGAATGCCACAGACCTTACACAACACTCCTCATCCTGACAGAATTCCCACAGGGTCAACCAGATACAGCTGAGATTATAAGGTTCCTAAACACTCAATAGGGTTGACACAAACTAGCCTGGACCCATGAAAAATCAGTTCACTTCTGTCTAAGTGCAGAACTCACACATCATGTTTTACAGATTCTTTATGTATTTCTTTTGAAGCCCCTGAGGGAATGAGATGATCTTGTCTCGCACATGTCACACTGGTTATCACAACTGAGTGGCAAGACTGGCTCAGCTGATGATCCAGCTCTGCTCTACACCACAAAACACTAATTGTCCCCATGGAGTTTGATGATGGCAGAATTACACTCATTTTTCCTGAGCTTAAAATACTGAGATGCCAAACCCCTGAGCCTTGTGCAGACATAAAGCCAGCAGAGAGCAAGCACAAACTGTTTTAAGTAGGATTGGGGAAGCTCTTAACTGACTTTAATTTTACCTCCACACAAACTTAGAAGCTCTTTCTCCCTAAAAACAGCTACCATTTTTGAAAGCTTCATGCCAGGGAGAGTGGCCTTCCTTCATACACGGCGGCACCACTGCAAGATGCTACTAATTCCATGCACTTCCCACAGCTCTCACACTTACTGGTGGGACTAACACCCCCCTTCTCTACCAATACTAAACACTGATGAAGTTAACAGAGATGGGTTTGTGGACAGAGCTGGAGGCAGCACAGAGCAGCACCCCACGTGAGCAGGCAGGCACGCAGGGCACTCGGTCACAGGGTGGGAGCAGTGGCTGGAAGGGTGCGTGCTCCTGGTCAGGGCAAGGGCCGTGGCATTAAGCTGCTGCTGGGAGAGTGTCCTCTCTTGGAACCACTTGGCACGGGGAATGTGCCAGCCCTGTGACTGGTGCTCTCACATGAGCCCCCAGATGCAACTGGTGAGAGAGCAGGAGGTGAGGAAGACTGGCTGCATGTGGTACCAAGAGTCACGTGGGGAAGAGGGCTGGTGATCCACAAAAACAAACACAACAGTCAGAGATACAGTAAAACTCATCAAATTACCTTCTCTGCTTCTTCATTGGTAAGAATTTGGGGATAGACTCTGTTAAGCTGAAGAACAATTTTATCAACCACTTGCTCATTCAGTCTGCTGGTGCTTGTAAGGAAATACATGTCGTGCTGCAGCCGTTGACAATACGACTGATCTAGAGATAAAAGAACACACAGAACAAACCACAGCAGTTAATTAACATGCCCCTTTTAAATGCTGTAGATTTCATTTTCCTACCAGTGATTAAAGAGCTAAAATAAAATTACCCCCACCACCTAATTTTAGAAAGCTGAACTATCTCTTAGGGAAACACAACACAGCCACGTGCTTTCACAGACCCATCCACTTGAAATGACACCCATCCAAACTCCTGGCTGGCCACTCCTGCTGCCTCTCTTTCCAAAGGGAGAGGATTCTAAAATCATTCAGAAGTCAAGCACTGATGGATATTTAATCAAATACAGCCCTAAAGTTAATAAATCACTGAAGATAAATTGTCTATCAATTATGACATTTAAAACTGATGTGTTTTATAGCAGCATCTCTGCCAAGAAGCCATCAAGGATTTTAGGAAAGGATTTCACACAGGAGTGGGGAGAAAGGGCATTCAAAGAGCAGTACATTTTTACCAGGGAAGTACACGCAAATACACACACAAATAAAACACATCTTTTTCTACTAGCTCAAACCTCTGCAAACACACAAATGCAGACTTGCTGTTGGTTTAGGCATCACTTCCAATTTGTCAGCACTGGATTTTGCAGGAGCATAGCTTTCCCTATAGCTGCTTGTGTGTAATCCCTAGATTAAGATACAAGCACAGACTGGTTCCACAGGTTACTGTGCCCTTATCAGATTTAAAGAGAACATCCATGACCGTGCCTGAAATGAGTGTTAAAATGTCAGCACAATGCTTTACAACTGAGCAGCACAGAAACCCAACACAAAACACCCCCACACCTCCAGCACATTCTCCATTTAAAGCAAATGCACAGGTTTTATGGTGTTCTGGCTACCAGAAAACACATAACCATCAGCCCCTTGTGCCCTGCAATTTAGAGAAGATAAAGGAATGAAAGAAAAGAGCCCAAAAACATTGCCACGATGACTGTACCTACACACAGCTCTTGCCTTTCCTACAGTGTGACTGGTTTGAGTATTACCTTGTCCTTTTTCTGTATCTGTGTAGCACTGACAGCATTTACAGGAAAGGGTTCAGGACAACCTCCCAGTACAACCATCATGCACTATTAACTTCTGCAGTGCCAGTGCCACTCCCATTTAAACAAGAACACACTGCTGCTGATGCAGCACAGAGAGCTGAGATTCCAGGGCAAAACAGCATTTCAGCTACATTCCTACTTTTTATACAACCACCATTTTATTTCCTTGTGTTTCTAAGGCCTCCCTTTTCCACAGCTGCAGTGTACCATCACAAACACACTGCTGTGAAACCCCCTTTTGCTGCGAGAAGTGCCAGATTCTGCTGGATTCAGGGCTCAGATCAAACTTCTCTCTGCTGAGGCAAGGACCAGCAGACTTTGAAGTTGTGTTTGTTCATGCAAACAGTGTTTGGGGAACAAAGCTCCCTGAAGCTTTCTCCCACTCCTCTGCCTCAGCTACGTGATTTGTAGTGATTCTCAGTGTCACCAACAGCTCTGTACCTTCTGCTTACATAGACAGAACAGGCATTAAACCAGGGTCTTGCAGCAGAGCAATTAAACTTCAAATAACGCTGTGACAACAAACCAACCACAGCAAGGGCTAAAAGCACAAGGATCTGGCAGAATGAGTATACAAAGTGAAATAAAAGCAGGCTCAGAGTGCCACGTCCTCTGCTGCTGCCCATCCCACACAAGCAGCATGCAGACACAGTCAGAAGCAGTTACACCAGTGAAGGCAATTGGGACCAACTTCCTGAGCCATCCTGAGTGCTCCCTTGTCCTCGTGGTAGTTTCCATTTACACACACTCATTAAGCCATAACCTCAGTTTATGAGTCTTACCAAGAGCTTTTTGCTGCCACCTGAAACACCAAATTACAGGGCAGAGGCCACTCTGAGATTTCAGGGGCAGCTACATTTCCTTACCATGTGAGCCAAGAGAGGAGCAGAGAATGAGACCGTGCTCTTGGCCTCTCTGGCTACTGTGCCTGCCAGGGACAGGTCTAGTGCCTGTCTCAGCCACCTGCAAGATGCTTCTCCCATCCTATGGGATGCTGTGTTTTTAAGAACCACCCATGAAGCACTCTGCTGCCTCCCCATTCCTACAGACCTTTCACCTGCCTGCACCTCCTCCAAAGTATTTAGGATGAGCTGCAAGGCTTAACATTTCCTGAAGAGCACTTATCAAGCTCAACTTAGCAACTTAGCAACTCATCCTTCCAGTATCTCGCCTCTCTCTTCCAAAATCTTCTGTCTTTTCTCTAATTCTGAAAGATGTCTGTCCAAACCACACAAGGAACTGCCTTCAGATGAAAGAAGTGAAACTTTCCACACTGACACTGCCCACCAGGGCAGAATTGTGCCCCAACTACTAAATGTAAAGAAAACAAACAAAAGAAGCCCCACCAATCCTAGCAGCTGGAATGTGGCACCCTGCTTGGGAGTGATAAGGATATCTGCACAGCACTCCTGTGCATCTGAAGGTTCCTGGGCCCAGCTCTTGTCCCAGGAGCTCTGGCAGCTTTGCCATGGCACAGACTTTGTCCCATGCATTGCCAGTCATGGCTCAGGTATGTGTATACAAATATACAAATATAGCTGTGCTATGAGGTTTCATAACCACTGCTCACCAGCAGCAGCTCTTTAATAGTAAACATACCTTTATGTACATTTTTAAGTCACAGGAACCCCAAACCAGGTAACTTCACAACTGCAGCAAAGCTACTGATGTGCTGTCAGGTGTTAAGAACTTAGGGAGGGGTTGTTCGGGATATTTTGCATATCCAGCTTTTATCTCACTGCCTCAAAGAGACAACACCTATTGCAAGGACAATTTAAAATCTTTATGCTAAGGAGACTGTTTTTAAGCAGGACTCACCCCAGCATTAAAGGGACAGTCATGCTGTTAGCCAGGACTTGTCTAGAAAGTTCAGAGCAGCCAAACTTAAGAGGCCAGGTCAATTTACCACAGGTGTGCCATTGCCAGGCATTTTAATGTCCTCAGACTGCACATGGATTGAATACAACTCCAAACTTGAAATTTCACATCCTACAGTCACACCTTCTCCTCTGCCAGAACATTAATCTAACCAGGCTTAATCCTGTCCCAGGGTCTTTGGAGCCAAGAGCAGGTTTGCTCAAGTGTGCAGGTGCTGTGGAGGAGCTGGAGGGCTGGCAGTGAGCTCAGCCCTACTGAAGAGCAAACACAGCTGAGATTGCATATCACCACACCGAACCTGACCTGCTTTAAAAAAGTTGGTATTTTCCTTCTCACAGGAAATGTGAACTTGTCCAAGAGGCAAACAGGAAACTTGGGAACTGTCTTTTGACAGCTGGGAAGAAACCATGACTAGTAATTCCATGTTATTGATTTATAATTACTAAAAGGTCATGACACACCATGCACAACCACTTTTTTTCTGCTATCCAAAGTCCAAGCAGCCTCTGGCACACAGCTCAGGCACCCACACACCCTGTACCTGACCACACACACAGGAGGAAAGGAAGAACATATAAAATGAAGAGATAACAGGGCAAAGCAGCCACCAGCTCCTCAAACACAGGAAAAAATAGATTATAACATATATTAAATTTATAATTTATGATTTACCAAATACATTATAAAATATCATCACTGATTTAGCAATAAATGCACAAGTAACACATGACAGTAACACAGCAGCACACTCATCGTTTTCCACCTGCAAGTACAAGTCACCCCCACTGAAACCCTTCATAAAATGACATCTCTTGATCCTTCCTTCCAAATGGACAATGAGGTTTTTGGCAATAGCTGCAGCATGACCCAGCCACTACACAAACTGCTGGCACTATAAGGCTGCTGAAACAGAAGTAACAAAGCTCATAAAAAACCTGATTGTACGTGACCATAACACACCAGACTGTCTGCTACAGCACCTGCAGGAAAAATGGCAGGGGTGACAGGGACTTGCTGAAGTTCTTCCTGATTTAACAGCTGAGTGCTCACAGGGAGTTTGTCAGAGACAATTCCTAACCTAAAAATGGGTGTCAGACCCTGGCAGCAGCCAGGATGTTGGACAAGCCTTTGCACTCCTGCTCCAGGTGCCTGTGGTGAGGTGTTTGGTCCCCTAAAGCTGTCATTAGCCACTGGCACAACACAACCAGAACCTTCAGGTTACCTTGGTTCTCAAAAAGCCCTTTGTAATTTTGGTTCTGCTTAACTATCCTTCCCATAAAAGACCCCACACTGCTTTCTGTACCAGAAAGACCAAATGGGATTTTCTCTCTCCACCATCTACTTCCACTGCCCTCCTGGATAAAGCCACATGGCCCTGTGGACCTGCCACCTTAGGCTGGGGTCTGCATTGCCACTCATCACAGTAAATTAATAAATCCAGCTGCATTTCAAATTCATAGGCTGAGATCAGCCCCTCCTTGCCACACATAACCACTCTCATCCAGGCCTGGGAGCATAAATGCTGCCAACTGCCCTGTCAGGCAGGTACACATTTCCAGTTAGGAACTCCACCAACATTTACATAAGGACTCTTGACTCTGTCTCTGACATCACTGTATCTTTAGTATGGTTTCATCTTTGGTTTACTTTCCTGTTAAAAGCCTCCTTCAGTTTACCAAACAAACAGACAGGATCATCAAGCAGATAAATTTAAAAACAAGAGACGCAAAACCCAACACATCCCTCTGACTTTCTCCATAACAACACAGAGAACTTGCAAACATCCGTTCCAGAAACCTCAGTGGTGCCTGCTGTGCAGTGCAAACAGGAGCTGCCACTTCCTGTAAAACTCCTGGATGATTTTCATAAACTTTAGGCAGGAAAGCTGGCAACCAAAACCTTGGAGGTTTGTCCATGCAAACACCTTGCTGAAGCATTTCAGGAAGGAGATGAAAAAGTCTCTCTCAACCAAATGTCAGCCTTACACTAATTTAGTCATGGCTTTTCCCTTTCAAGAGCCCAAGAAAGGGATGCTGGGGATTTAAGAAGGAAGCTCTGGCTGCAGAGAAATGGTCTGAGATGACCAGGTGGCACTGGCTACCAAATGCACTCCTGATAAAGAGCAAATGCCCTGCTGGAAGGGTGATACAGAGGAGAAAGACCAGATGCCACCCTCCTCAGCCACACTCACCCACTGCCACGTGCTACTGCCAAGTTACCAGAAGTCAAGAGTCTCTGACAACGAGTCAGAGAATCACAGAATCCTTTAGGATGGAAAATAACCTTAAGACTACTGAGCCCAACCACCAACTCAGCATCACCATGGTCACCACTAAACCACGTCCTCAAGTGCCACATCCATACATTTTTGGAACACTTCCAGGGATGGTGAGTCCACAAGCAGCCTGTCCCAGGGCCTGAGAGCCCTTTCAGTGAAGAAATGTTCCCAATATCCAACCTAAACCTCCCCTGGTGCAACCTGAGGCTGTTTCCTCTCATCCTGCCCCTTGCTGCTTGGGAGAAGAGACCGACGCCCCCCTGGCTACACTGTTCTTCGGGCAGCTGCAGGCTTCAAGAACTCATTTTTACCTGGAATATCTTTTAAAAATAGAACAGAAAAAGTGGTAACACAAATAGTAAAACGCCCCTGACACCCGAGTGTGACATCAGGTTACACAGAGCCGTCCCTACAGACCCGGTTTGGGGCTCAGCCCTCCCTACAGACCTGGTTTGGGGCTCAGCATTGCCCACAGACCCGGGTTGGGGCTCAGATGTCCCCACAGACCCGGTTTGGGGCTCAGCATTGCCCACAGACCCGGGTTGGGGCTCAGATGTCCCCACAGACCCGGGTTGGGGCTCAG
>JAWWEE010000021.1:20659658-20670543 GCA_035221455.1 Xenops minutus
GCTCTGTAAATTTTGGGGAGGTTGAGGTTGGCTATTAGGCACAAATTCTTCACAGCAAGGGTTGAGAAGCCCTGGAACGCACTCACCTGGGGTGCAGCCACAGTCCCCACTGGCATTTGGGTGACCCCACTCTTCTTTTTGGCACTTGAGTTTCTTTCCTATCACATCCCAGTGACCTTCAGCACCGTCACCAGCAGCTGGCACAGTGGAAGAACAGCTGCCATTCCATTTCCCCCTGTGCCTGTCACTGGGCAAGGGACAACCTGCCTTATCCCAGCTCTCCCACGTGGCTGCTTGCTGGGATGGAGGAGGATTGTTCATCTCAGGGGCTGGCTGGCAAAGCAGTTATTCCAGAGAAGAATTACTGCAGGGTCAGCTATTACCCTTCAGCAGGAAATAACTGACTCCAAAATGACATCTCCTGGCACATCCTGCAGTCAGGCTGTGAGAGTTATTCCCCACACCCTGACAATCCTCCTGGGAGCTGCTTTGGAGGTTCAGGGACATTGTTGTCCCCTAACTACGTGGCCCAGAGCTGTGGCTAATCTCCCTCCCTGAGACACAGGTCCCTTTTTTTCCAGCTAATCTGGCTCCAACCTCTGCACCCCAGAGCAAACCTGCTATCTCTGAAACACCTCCCTCCCTGCAGCCCCCTGATCTGCAACTTGTTTTTCCCTGCTCAAGTATTTAGCTCCCTGAAGGTTCTAAAAGAGCAAACGTGCTGTAAATACCTGCAGCCCCTGCAGAAACCACTTTCTGCTCAAAATTGGGCTGTTCAGCCTCGCTGTGATGCCTCACAGCCAAAGGAAAGAGGTGGCATCAGCAGTGCCTGCTCTCTGCAGTGAATGATCCCAGGTGTTTGTACATGTATTTCTCAGCATTTTCAAGCAGTTTGTTCAAGCAGCCAAGAAGCCAGAATGGGGCTCACTGTAATTAGAGCAGTTGCCACTAAAATTCAACATTTCCCTGCGAAACTACATATTCATCATGTTTGTTCTGAGCTTGAAAATGAGGGGGAAAAGATCTCCTTTTGTGGCAGACAGGTCCAGAACAGCACACTGGAACCAGTACTGTCAAACAGCTGGGCTTCTCCATTATTTATGACTTCTATACATCAGCACTCTGCATCCACATCATGTCACCTCATTGCAGCCAAAATTCTCTCATCAGCATACTAAGCCTTAACTGATGTTTCTTAATCCTACATTTCTCTGTAAACTGTAACAAATATCCTACCTTTTTGTTATGTTTCAAATTGCCTTACCTGAAAGAATTGCCTTTTTATTTTATCTCTTTGATCCTTAAAGGGGTGAATCAACGTGTTAGTCTCTAAATCTATTTCAATTAAGTCTAAAAAGCAGCACGACCTACATTCTTTCCTAGTCAAAAACACGCTAAGATATCCTCAAGAGGATCTTCTTCAAGGGCTAAGGAGCTTTCACTCTTCCAGATGCTTCACAGGCTACAAGAAGCAGACCAGTTTTCTTTAAGAAAAGGAAATGCTGTTGTAAAAAGGAGTGAAATGGTCAGGCCTTCACCCACTCCTTTCTCAGCCTCCCCTTCCAAGAGGGTTGCAGAGCCAATTCCCAGGGCTGCAAAAGGCAGGGAGGAAACAATTCACCTCCTGTGCTGCTCAGCACAGCTCCTGACTAGGAAAACCAAAGAGAGCTCTAGGGATGCATTGCACAATTCCTCCAAATGCCTGAAACTTTAACCCAGGGACAGGATGGGGCAGGGCAGAGTAGGGTGGGATAGAGTAGACTACACTAGGCTAGACTAGAATAAAATATCTCAGTTGGAAGGGACCTGCAAGGATCATCCAGGCCAACTGCTGGACCCTTCCAGGGCTGACCAAACCCTAAAGCACATTTTTAAGGGCATTGTCCAAACACCTCTTGGCATTTGGGGCACCCACCACCTCTCCAAGAAGCCTCTTCCAGGGTCTGAGCACCCTCTGCATACACAAGGCAAGTGTGAACCCTCCTCGAGGAGCCTCAGTTCAATTTTCTTTTGGCTTGTTCCTGACCATGGAGATTTCCTCCAAGCACAGGCTGCCAACGTGTCCACCTCCCCTTAGATGGAGAAAGGTCTTCCCAGCATAGCCCACCCTCATGTTTGCAGCTCCCCAGGGATCTGCACACACTGTCCTGCTCTTCCCAGGGAGGTGGATGAGCACAGGATGAGGAAACTTATCCTAAGTTGCTACACTTACAAAAAATAAGCCTTGAAAGTGAGACATGAAGCTGACAGGGCATTTGTTGTCTTTGTGAGCACAGTTCCCACAGCTCATCCTGCACATACATCCATTTCATTGAATTGGGGAGTAGAAATCAGCACCTTTTACTACCACTGCTTAAAAAGCTCTTATTGGAGTGGAGAAAGGGAAAAAGGGCAAAATAAGGAAGGGTCCCATCTGTTCCAAGAGCCATTCTGGGCCAGCTTTATTCAGAATCACTTCCAATGCCATTTCCACCTCTGATTAGAAGCAGTGCCCACTGTTCACGTGCAGAGCAGCCAGGCATTTGGCTAGGGGGGCCCAGACACCCTGAGACACCTCCTGTCCTAGCTGGTGTGGGCTCTGGCTGGTGATTAGCCAGGCTCCCATCACCTCTGCAGGCTGGAGATAAAGCAGACCTTGGTTACTGGCTGAGCTCTGCCCCAAGAGCTGGGGATGAGCCCCAGGATTTCACACAGCACGTGTATTTTCTCTACCTAAGAGAAACAGCCTTTCCTCCTCCTGCCTCTGCCACTGCCCACTGAGCTTTATACAGCCTCCAGTTTTCTAAGGAAATAATAAATGGGTTGGTTTCTGGCCCCAGAGAGTGACATCTCCAGGTGAGTGGCACATTCCCTGCTACTCTCAGGTCAGAAGAGGTGTGCAGGATTCAGGAAACACAAGATTCTGCTCCATAAGTAGTGCAGGGAAGGACCCAGAAGGGGCTCAAGGCTGCAGCAGAGCTCTCACCTCTGCTTACAGCCCTGTAGAAGTTTAGCCATGCTATTTTAAAAGCAGATCACCCTTCCACCAAACATCAGCATCGCAGCAGATTGAAGTCACCCACAACTGAAAACTGCAGCCTGAGTCTTCTAAAAACTGCTTCGGTTCTGACCAGCACTTAATGAGCTTGATACACCTTGCTGAAATCCCCCAAAGGCAGGAATTGATTAAGCAACCATCAGACTTCAGTGCAACACCCCATTTAGCAGGATTTCCAGCTGCACTCTGAGAGGGAAGCAGGTTTCTGACCTGCCTGAGATTGTTTTGTGCAGGGGAGCCCCAGCAATCCCTGCCAGTGCTGCACAGAAAGGCTGAGCAGTGACATGCAAACATGGACTGTGCTGTCTGTCATCACACACCATGACAAAGCAGGACCCAGAACATGTAAAAGGCATGAGTTTGTGTGTTTAGGTGAACTGTAGTAGCAAAGCAGTGGTTAGATTTTAACCCACACTCATTCTTCTGTTCTTCTGTTGGCACCGCCACATTCAGTGCCAAAGCACGCTCAGGGATGATTTGGAACCACCCACACCCCCACCAGTACCTGCTGGGCTTTCTTCCAGTAGGGCCAGGGATCCCACACTGGAATTCTCCTGCCTTGGGATGAGGATGCTGTCGTGCCTTCCCTTCTTCCCTGCTCACTGTGGGGTGAGTGGCCGTGCTTGGGCTCACCTCGAGCTGCCCCACAGCCCCAGGGTGTCCCCTCCTTTGATCCCACTAACCAACACTAACCCCTGCCCTGCTGCAGTTGAGCATCCATTTAACAAAGCCAATTAAAAACCTCTCTCCAGCTAAGCTGGTGCAACCTTCCCCTGCAGGGCAGGCTCAGGCAGACACTGCTGGGGAAGGAAGGAGATGGGAGAGGGGAGGTCACTCAATCCTCAATGCTCTGCTCTCTCACTCTTTGGCAACATTAATGCCCCAGGACAAACCCTGACAACCCACCAGCATCACATCCTTTCAGGGGCCTCCTTTTGAAAATGTATTTTCAAGGAATCCTCTTTTCTAAACTGGGTTCCCCCAAACCCACTGCATCTCAAGAGCCTTACCTGTAGAAGCCTTGGTTATCATAGGCCAGGTTAGTCACATCAGCAAATACACATTTATTCCTGAGTTTCTGGTTGCTGTTGTTATTGTTTCTTCCCTTAAAGCCAAAGTAAGCAGCTTGCATGTGCTCCAGTTCTTCAGTCCTCAGCTGGTACCACAGCTGCATGTCCCTGTGAATACAGCAAGGGGTAGGATGCACCCTGGTGATACATGGCTGAGCTCTCATCTCACCATAGCCCTGACTTCTAGAGATTTAAAGAGCACCTTAGGCTGGGCAGTTCTTAAATAGCATAAATATTGGTCTGTAAAATAGTGCTGTTTGAAGTATTATCCAGCACTCCTCAAAAAGCAGCCATAAAAAGAGCAGTTTTCTTGCCTGTGGGTAGTTCAAAGGAACAAAACCCCAGTGCTGGTATTTGATACAGTGGGGTTTGTGACTGTGGGTAATAAGAAAAGTCACAGAAGGTGGGGTGTGTCAGTGTTCTCGTGGGCCTTCATGGGTGACCCAAGGCAAGGCCACATCTTGTTGTGTGTGAAAAGATTAAGGACCATCTCCATTTTATGGAATAAATCATTTCCGGGGCGAAAAAAAGGGATTTTCTGTGAATTTTTGCAGAACTGCCATTCCCAGAGGGTTCCAAACTCACCAGGCAGGTTGAAAAGATGAACTGACTTAAAACTGAAGGGGACAGGTCATGTCACCTTTGTTAAGCACAGGGCACATTCCCTTGCCTTCGGGATTCCCTCTGGGGAATGCTCAGCTTTTCATGCTGCTCTCTGAGGCCAGAATAAAACCCCATGATTTCTTTTCTTGGTTTTAAAAGAAGTCTAAGATTCACAGACATTTTCACTATCTGATGGGGCAAGATTAAATAGTGAGAGCCGATGACACTGATTTTGGTGCCACCTTTGCTCTCTTGGCATGCAATCCTGCTCCTTCCAAGGGAAAAACCAGCCATGCCCACTCCGTGGGCTCAACGATGGGAGGACTTTCAACAGCCTTTGTCCTTTCTCCTCTCCTAAAAACATGTGGTTGTGGCACTTGGGGACATGGTTTAGTTGTGAACGAGGGTGGCAGTGCTGTGTTGACAGTTTGACTTGATGATCCTCCGAGTTTTTTCCCAACTTTAAGGATTCTGTGGTTCTATAAAGCACAAATGGCACTTCAAAGGCCATGAGCCACCTTACAAGGCAGAGGCAGACGGCATCTCTCCTAGCAGACCAACTAGGAGAGCCCCAAAAAAGCAGGCAGGCAGACTTCAAGGCAGGGTGAGGACATCCTCCCTGCTCCACAGCTCCCTTGTCTTTTGGGATGGTCTGGGACACACTCATTTCACTACTTTCCCCCCCAGGATTTCTCCCTTGGTATTAAGTTATTGAGGCTGCAGCTTTTTATCAGGTCAATGCTTTGTGCATCCAGAACTCCATCCACTTTTCCACCTCCACCACCATCAGAGATGCTGCCACCGAGCCTGGCGCTCTGGCAGGCTCCAGAAAGTTCCACCCAGGGCTGAGTTACTCTTCCTCCCACGACATGGCCAGTCTGTACATCAATTCTTTCTGAGAGAGGGGACAAGCCACGAGTGCCCCCAGGTTCCCTCCTGGAGCTGGGCTCAGTTGCTGATGGGAAGGAGCCAGGGAAGGGAGCACCGAGGGCAGCAGGGAACTGGGAAGCTCCCAGCAAAGGGAATTATTTTACAGCCTGCTGGCAGAATTGGGTCACAACGTCCAGTGTGAGGGGCTTTGCTCTTGGAGGAGAAAAATATTGAGTCATCACAGTCGTGTGAATAAAGGAAAAACTAGGACTTTGATAGGAATACTCTTATCAAGAAGTGGAAATTCCACAAGTGTCAACCAAGCCTTTCATTTCAAAGCTTTTTTCCTGCTCTCAGTAAAAACTGAATATTATGAATGACACCAAGGACTTCCATTTTTTGACTCACAAGGGAAACAGAAAATCTCTCTTTTGGCTGCAGTCAGATTTCAAATGACAGAATTTGCCCCCTCAGCTGGTTCCCACCCAGCTCCAGACACGGCACAGCTTGGCACAGAGACCTTCACTGGTGTCTTCCCTCCACTCCACTGGAGGAACCAGTGGGAATGAACAGGAGAAGTGAGAAGGAAAACCTCCTGCAGCAGTGAGTGTGGGTGGGTGTTCTGGAGAGCCACAGTGGCTCAGCTCCTTCAGCCTCATGTGCTCCTGCTCTCCACACTGAGTTTCCAGAATGGACTGCATGGAAGGCTTGGTTTCTTCCCATTCCTCTTTATTAGAATCCTACATTTTGACTTGCACTCTATGCCAGAAGACAAACCCCTCCCTCCTCCCAGCACTGCAGATGGGAGGGATTGCACAGCTCTGACAGGGGGACATTCATTTTCCCAGTGGTGTTCAAGGAAAGCAAAGGGAGAAAGGAAAGCAAGAGAGAAGAAGGGGAAACGCTGCCAGTCTTTGATAACCTGAGGAGAGAAAGGTTGGCCAGAAAATAAGACTTGTGTGTTTGACTTCTGCATAACCCTGGGTCAATCCAGATCTGCCCAGACCCGCTGAGGAGAGATGAGATTAACAGACATGAGGTGCTGAAACACTCCACAATTCCAAGCCTTTCTGTGCCCAAAGGCTGACCACAAATTAAGGATTTGAAGTCATTACCATCAGTGCAGTGCTGCAACCAGCCAACCCTTTGGAGCTCTCTGCCCCCACAGCACTGGGGTCCCTGTCATGGCCATTCTCACACCATTTTTAAAGCCCACTTCTTGACATACCTTTGGGTCCTTCTCCTCTCGCTTCTCTTCACACACTTGAGCAAGCAGCAGGTTAAGAAAGCCATGGACATCAGCAGAATGACAGCACAGCTCACGATGGAGGCCACCACTGCCACCTTAAAGCCAAAAGTCTCGGATTTGGGGATGGCTGCAGCAAAGCAAGCACAGAAATGGGTTTCTCACGTCACTCCACACACTCAGCTTGCACATTGTCATCAAACCATGCTCAAAGCCACCTCCTTCCCACCTCTGCCCAGCCAGGGCTTTCACATTAGTAGGTGTCAGGATACCAGAGTATCCTGAGTTCAGCTTCGAGCTGGGCAAGCCTCACACTGGACTATTTAAAAACCTCCCGTTTTGAAGTCACTAATGACTTGTTCACAAGCGTTTCACCACTGCAGTTAATTAAACACAGGGCCTTTAGCGCTGCAGTGCCTAAAAAGCACAATTCTGCTGGCAGACCAAATGCAGATGAGCTGCAGACTCTTATTCATTAGAAGTGGAGCTGCAAAACCAAAACACTGACGGGGGGAAATGGGTTTAAAGAAGCCCTTTAGAGCAAAGCCAGCTCCCTATAAATGACCTTTCATCCAGCAGGGAGCAAAGAACAGGTCTGCCTCTGGCTGGGGAAGGATGCAGGATGGAAGAGCTGCAGGGCTCAGTGTCCCCAGGGATCTGATGCTGGCAGTGAGTTATCCAGACACGAGGAGTGGGAATGGGGGGGGGCACAGCTAAGGCAGCTCACAGGCACCAAGTTTTGCTTTTAGTCAAACCAGCAACAACTTCCTAACAAATAAGCAGGGAAGGCAGCAGGAAAGGCACTTAATGTTGCCTTTCAAACATGATTTCTCAATATGACAACTTTCCCACCTCGCTGCCCACAGGCACCAATGCAGAACTGTTCAAAAAACACACCACTGTGTTTCTTTCACAGCAAAACCATCCTCAGAAAGGACTGCCAGGAGATTAGAGGGTTGCAAATACACTTCCACACTAGCTGCTCACAGCCATATATTCCCTAAAGGAGGGGCCAGCCTTTAGCTAGAGCCACAGTTATTCCAAGTGTCCCAGTGATGGGAAATCAGGGATGAACCCAACTTGAGCCCTAATAATGACTGATGCCAGAATGCACATGGAGTGCAACTACCACCAGTGGGGCAACTTGGAAGAAAACCCACTTTGCCTCTCTCCTTGCACAGCTATTTAGAACCAGGAGATGGGCAGGGGGAATGGAACAAAGAGGGAATGGGGTTGGGAAGCACCTTACCCTTGCAGGAGGGCACTCCAGCTGTCCACTGCGTGCTGTTCCCTCTCCAAACGCAGCTGACGATGCCAGGCCCTTCCAGCTGGTGCTCAGCAGGGCACTGGAACAGGAGCACAGTGCCCACATCGGTGCCATTGCCGTGGAGCACCTGGAGGGTGCCAAGCTGGGGTGGGAGGAGGCGGTGGCACTGCCCTGCAGAGAGACACACAGCCAGGTCAGGCAGCACCACAGCAAGAGTGAAGGGTCTCTGAGCTTCCACTGACCCCAGGGGATGGGCAGAGCAACCAGCAGAGCTCAGGGTGGGTGAGCCTGGCTGCTCTGCCAAGCACCAGCCCCCAGGGGTGCCATCTGACTGCTCCTCTGCCCCTGCTCCTTGTGAGGGGGCTCTGAAGAGGAAGAAAACTAGCTAAAAACTTGTCTTTTTTACTTGGTCATCCTTCCCAAGACCCCTCGGAACACCCCTTCTCTATGTAGCCAAGCACCAAGGAATTCATCCTTGAAGGTGTCTGCTTAATTTTCTCTCTTGGCCCATAGTTAACCCTTTCCCCTTGGTCATTTATCCCTTGATTTCTATTGGGAGTAATTTGGATTCCCCTAAAACATACATATACACCCCAGCTATGTTAATAAACTCTCTCTCTGCTTCCCCTCCCGTGGTCTCTGGGGCATCTTGGGGGCTGAGAGCAGGGGGGAGACAGGGGGGAGCATGTCCCATCAGCTGTCCCATGTGCTGTGACAGCCTTATCTGCTCAGAGTGGCACATATGGAACACTAAAATGTTAGAAAAGCAGCCCTTTCTGGTCTGCTCCAGAGCCCAGTCTCGCTGGAGTCTTTCACTCAGCATCCTCCATGCTGGGAGCATTCATTAGACATCCTTCCCATGCAAATGGCCAAGATGTAATGGGTGGATCACCTATCTCAGACTACTTGGTAGCACCTTGGCGTGATCCTACAGAAAATTCCTGCCTTTAAGAGCCCTGCACCTCTGTGTGGCTTGGCTGAAAGGGGCCAAGGGGGTCCAAACCACAGAGAGGGGCAGGGAGAGACACACACATGCAACTTATCTCCATTTTCACGTGGCAAAGTCTGCTTGGCAAGAGGTCATTCATTTTTAGCACATTTCTGTTCACTCAGCTTTTCACTTTCTGTTTCTCTGTGGTTCCTACAGCTGCCCCTTGAGCTGTGACCCAATGTCAGCCACTGACTGTACACACGGGGTTTTATTGTCACAACATTCCTCCTTGGCACTCATTTGACAATAAGACAACATAAAGCATCCAGGTAACTTCAAAGAGCACAACAATACATCTAGGGGGTTTCCCTTCTTCTCTTGTCCCTCCCACCCACATCCCATTCCTGGATCACATGGGGATGCACTGGACAACTTTCCTCCTCATTCCAGATGAGCATGATGAGTTTGGGCTTTTTATTTTAATCCCTTGGGGATTTTTCACGGGAAACCACTGCCCTAAACTGCAAAATGAAGATTTTAGATACAGATATAGATTATTTATTTTTTTTTTTTGCATTTTACAATTTCAAGGCTTTTTTCAGAGGTCCCATTCTTAGAGCTCAGGTTGGTGACTCCTGTAGCTGAATGAGATGCAGAAAGTCATTCAAAGCATGCCCACTGGGCCACCCTGCCAGTCTCCCTGGGCTCATTCCCCACCCTCTGCTCTCCAAAAAACACATCATTTAGCCCTGGATCCCTTCTTTTAAGACATATTTCACTGAATCCAGCCTTGACCATCCTGAGTAACACGTGGCTCATTGAGGTGCTTGTACCTTCCCTGCCCTTGCCCTTGCCACTTTATGCCAAGTGCTTCAAACCTCTGGATGGCAGTGCCCTTGCCAGCATCATTCCTGGCTATTTCCTTGCTCTGGCCTGGGCTGCCAACAGCATCAGGGATAATTCCCAGAGATCATTCCTCTAGGAATGTAACTGGGGCTGGAACCCCAGAGGGGCATCTCGACAACAGCTTAAGAGCTGAAAGTTCATCAGCAAATCCATATTCCCTGTATTTGAGCAGAGGAGAAAACACCATGTCTTCTTCTAAGAGCTTCTCAGCACCATTTCTTCCTGCTGAAGTCAAAGGCATTAAATGTGCTGCTGCTTTTTGCTTTTCCCAGCTGCCTTTACTGAAATGCCCAGATGGAGCTGTGCCAGGATGGTTGGGTGAATCTCATCCCAGCTCAGATTCGGCAGCTCTGGGTAAAATTTGCTCTCATTTTCATCAGCATCTTCTAAAAACTCCCGAGGAAAAGCCTTGCTGTTAGCTCGAGCATCCTTCCCTGTTAACTACCTGTAATGTTTTTATGGTTAACCATTGCACTCGCTTTTCTGCTGGGTTAATTTTACCCTCCCATCTCCAGAAAATCATTATTTAAGTAAGTTTTCATCACCATACTCAGGTAATGAGACGTTCCACACAGATTTCTCCTTTGAATACTCTCCAGGCATGTTTATCTGACTAAATCTACCACAAGCAAGAATATTATTATTATTGGGTTTATTAATATATTTCTATTTTTTGTTTCAGCTGAGACAAGTGTCTGAGGCTGCACTGCTGCCTGAAGTAAAACACAAGCATCTCTGCTGACCACATTGACATTTTGATTTGTATTTCTTTTATAAATACCTAGAAAATGTCATCTTTGGGGCCCGGTTTGCAGTAACTCTTGGCACTCAGAAATGTAAAAATGCAAAATTGTAAACTTGAATAACCCCCCTAATTAGAGGGCTGGAGCCCCTCTGCTCTGGAGCCAGGCTGGGAGAGCTGGGGGTGCTCACCTGGAGAAGAGAAGGCTCCAGG
>JAWWEE010000021.1:20682762-20712646 GCA_035221455.1 Xenops minutus
ATCCAGGGGCAGCCACAGCTTCTCTGCCCACCCTGTGCCAGGGCCTGCCCACCCTCCCAGGGAAGAATTCCTTCCCATTATCCAGTCCAACCGTGCCATCCCCTCCTGATTTGAGACACTGCCTTGGTGGCAGCTGCTGCAGCCCCCAGTGCTGGTGCCAGGGCTGTGTGCTGCCCCCGGCTCAAACAAGTCCTGGGGATTTCGACCTGCGTAACTCAGAAGAGGATTGAGCCCATGTGATAGCAGAGGCTGCTTTAGACACTTGCACGATTTGCACGTTGGATTTGCTTTTATCCCTTCAAAACAGCAACGGGAAGCAATCTCAAAGGAGCACAGTGGAGCATTAGTGTGCTGTTCCTGAGTGATGGCTCCATTACAGACTTATAGGAATTCATTATTGTTTATTCTAAGCCCGGTGCTTACTTCAGAACTCAGGCAAGAAGTGCTAACGTGCCACAAATTGGACAGAAAATTGATCTCCCAGGCAAAAAAAAGAATAAAAAAGGCATGAATAAAAAAGTGGTGGCTACTGCTCTAAAACTAACTGGGGGAGTGGGCTGCTGAAGGCTCCTCCCGTGCTGAGGATGGGAAGGGGACACCCCCACAGCCAGCCCCCTGCCCTCTGCCCCCTTGGGAGAGTGACACACAACTGGGGTGACCCCCCACCTCCTCCTCATGCAAACCCCATGGGCCACAAGCACATTTGCAGTTGCCATTCCCAGTTCCAAACTGTGTCTCTCACTGAGCAGACGAAGAGCAGTTTAATCCCAAGGCTGGGTTTTTGTTGGGGCACCAAGGAAATTCTCTCAGCCCTACAAGCCCATTGTGGCTCTCTTTAAGCTCAGCTTGACTTCAGCCCAGCTTGGTCCCCCAAACTCACTCCCAAGGCCTCCAGCAGCTGCTGAATTCTGTCCTGAAGCTGCCTCACTTTCTCATTCTGGGAGTTCTCCAACTTCACTGAAGAGAAGCAATGACTTTGCCCGACTCAGGGAACTAAAAGGCTTCTCTTCTTGGCAACTTCTTGTGCCACCTTCCTGCTGTGAAGAGTCTATCTCCCATTCACACCTGGGCACAGCAAGGCAGCTCTCTCCAGTCTCTCCTGGCACCTAATGCCCCCAAAGCATCATTTGGGTTTTAATTACATCTTTCTCCAAAGCCTTCAGTAGCCTCAGTCTTGGTATCTGCCTTGGGCAACACAGATGTGGGGTTTTTTTTTCCTTCTTCAAAAGCTGATCCTGGGGGCTGTGAAGAAGAGCCCAGACAGTTCATCCCACCCATGCCAAGGGCATCTCAGCAGTGACCCACAGGCCATGGAGCCACCTCAAAGCCAGTGCAGGGCCACCCATCATGCTCGGAGCTCAGTGCAAAGGGTGGGGACACTGAGGCACAGCTGAGTGGGACTTCACTGGGGCTGGGGGAGCCACCTGTGCAGCCCAGAGCTTTCATGTCAGGAGCGTGGGAGGAGTTTCATATTTGGTTTTGGGAGGGGGAAATAAATACCTAGAAAATTATAAAGCCTCCTAAGCTTTGGTGTTAAGAGGGAAACAGCATCGTGGAACTGAACAACTGCTCAACTCTCCTGTGCAAGAAGGGACAGCAAACACTGTGATGTAAATCCCTGATGATTTAAGGCTTGGCAGGAAGCAGAAATGATCTCATGCTAAAAGAGCAAACAAAGCTATATGGTCAGATCCTCAGAGTTGTAACTAAATCCATCTATTTGTACCAGCCAAGATGCTGCCCACTGTCCTTTCTAACAAATAAAGATTTTTGTTTCCAGGGTGGATGCTCAGTGCTTTTCAGAGCTCTGCATTTCCCTGTGCAGTTTTAAAGGGATTGTTGCAATGATTCATTTTATTAAGCCATTTTTATTTTAGCCTTTTGCCCTTTTCACTTCACGTAATGGATTTGTCACAGTCTCTAAGTGGTGCATTCAAATATAATTGCTCAGATGCTCTGCAACACTGTCAATTTGCTCATTTAGCAAAGGGCAGTGCCTGAAGGATATGCAAGTACACATTTAGCTTCAATTTCAAGACAGCATGAGCTGATATTGGTTAATAATTCTTCTTCCAGCTGGTTTAAGGGACTGAACAAGGGAACTATCCCCCCCAAGCAAAGTGCTGACACATCACTACAGTTCAAGACAGTCAAAATGGCACAAGATGATGAAGAAGGGAAATCTTCAAACATTCTTTGCCCCAGACATGAGCAGTGTGGGACAGAAACACGAAAATAGAAATTCCCTGCTCCAGCCCCTGCCCTTGACTCACCTCATGCTCTGCATGGCCAAAGAAAAGAGGTTTAAGGAGGGGACGCAAACGTGATCAGAGCTATCCAGAAGGGACAAGGAAGAAGCCCAGACTCTTTAGAAAGAGACACCTGGGAAGATCCAGAGAAGTTCTGTGCAGCCTCAGGGGCCCCAGGAAGGTTATGGGGGGTGTTCAGTGCTGCTCCCCAGCCAGACACAAAAGGTGCCAGCACAACACCCTCAAAAAAAAAGAGGGAAGGCATTTTCTAGCCAAGGTGGAGTTTAGTTACAGAATTCTTCACCACAGGATACTGTGGATATTAAAAATCCCAAATATATATATATAGTGAAAAGCCCCAGCAGCTAAGTTCTAGGACAAGAGGAATTCTTCCCTGGGAGGGTGGGCAGGCCCTGGCACAGGTTGGGCAGAGAAGTTGTGGCTGTGCCATCCCTGGGAGTGTCCAAGGCCAGGTTGGACAGGGCTTGGACAACCTGAGGTAGTGGAATTGTGCCATGTCCAGGGAATGCAGTAAATAACTGGAGACTGGCCCCACCTGACTGCCCTGTCTCTGCCTTTTACCCTTGCCCTTGGCAGCTTCTTGTTGGTGTTTTTGCCTTTGCCAGGGCTTCTTTCTACTTGGATAACACCACATCTTAGCAGAATAGGAAAATCAATAAAAAAAGCACTGAGACGAAATTGTATGTGTGGGAATGGGAATAAATACAGCTAATTGATTAGTTAATGAAA
This sequence comes from Xenops minutus, assembly GCA_035221455.1. Classification (NCBI taxonomy): domain Eukaryota; kingdom Metazoa; phylum Chordata; class Aves; order Passeriformes; family Furnariidae; genus Xenops; species Xenops minutus. The sequence goes on from JAWWEE010000021.1 coordinate 20,685,762, forward strand.
AGTTCCTGAAACAAATCTGGGGTTCTTTGAACCCTTAATCTAGGATTGCCTATTAAAAATAAAAGAGAAAAACATGACAGCCATCAGGACATCCCACCTATGGCTGTTGCACTTTTCATCCCCACTTCATTGAAATCCAGTCTCCTGCTTAAAATTCACTGCTGCTGCCACCACTGTATTTTTTATCTGGTCTTATCATGGCCAGCAGATAAAATTCAGCTCTATGCAGAGCTAGAAAGGGGCTATTAATGGCTTAAATCTTATTTATATACTAATACGAAGGCATAAGTAGGACTAAATCCCTGTGCTAGCCCTCTGCACAGAAGCAAGCTGAGCTCAGAAGGACAGATTTTAGGACAAAGGAAAGTCTAAAACTGATAACTTTTATGACAAATACTGTCAGTGACTCCTATTTCTTCAGCTTTGGGAGCTCCCACTTCCTTCCAAATGAGAGATGAGGAAAGAGAATGAAGCAAAGGTCCTGACCCTCCAGCCTGCCTTTGGAGGGGAGCAGCTCCAGTCCTCTGATTAATTTGGGACCTCCTCTGGACTTGTTCCAGCAGTTCCATGTCTTTCTTACGTTGGGGGCACAGGAATGGGACACAGGACTGCAGGTGGGGTCTCACGAGGGCAGAGCAGAGGGGGAGAATCCCCTCCCTCGACCTGCTGCCCTCACTCCTTTGGATGCAGCCCAGGATTCTGTTGGTTTCTGGGCTGTGAGTGCTCACTGAGTTCTTTTTTTTGGTGTCCATGTCCCCAGCAAAGCTGTTGAACAGGACCAGCCCCAGCATGGACCCCTGAGGGACCCCACTCACCCCTGGATGAGCCCTGGAGCACAACTCTGTGTGCAGCCACCCAGCCAGTTCTGGATCCACCGAGTGCTCCATCCATCAAATCCACGTCTCTCCAACTCAGAGCCAAGGAAGTCACGCAGGACAGGACATGCACCTCCCCAAAGATTTATATTAATGAAGGCACAGCAAGTGAGATACAAATATCCTCCTGCATTTCTTGATGCATTTGGTTGCTGGAACAGCAAAGCAAAGCAAGAAAGCCTCATAAGAAACAAGTGACTGGAGTGGTTCCTCATCCCTGGAAGTGCTCACCCCATCCCTGGAAGTGTCCAAGGCCAGGTTGGATGGGGCTCTGAGCAACCTGCTCTAGTGGAAGGTGCCCCTGCCCATGGAAAGGGGGCTGGAACAAGATGAGCTTTAAGTCCCTTTCAAACCAGGCCACCAAATTTCTGCTGTGAGTGCTGGCATGGAGGAGGCAAAATTTCCATTTAGTGCTGCAGAGAATTAGAAATAAAACCTAAAATCCATGAATCCCCCATACTTAAAGATAGGGAGGGGAGTTCTTACCCCTGCACAGAGGTTTAAGACCAGAGTTGCACTGAAGCCCCAGAAACAATGAATTATATTATTCCTTTACCCATCAGCAGTTTTTTCCCCTCTTGATCATACGCTCTCCCTTGGGCTGGTTCACTAAAATAAACTCACATTCCCCAGAGGAAAAAAGGGACTTCCCTACTGAGCAGCCCCAAAGCTTGTGTGGCACGCTGGGGGCTGAGAAAGGCAGCACATCCAAACCCACCACCCCATGGTTTTGCTGGGGGCACGTCACGGTCCCTGAGATGAAAGATGGAAGGATGGATGACGTGTCCTACCTACGAGCTCAGGGTCTTCCCCTGGGTGCTCTCATCCTGAAATGCCAACTCCATCCCTCCTGCCAAAGCACCCACTCACTTCCAGCAGGGATGAGAGGGAAAGGGCTGGCAGGGTGTCCCGTGGAGGACAGCTGGGCACTGCACAGGGAATGTCTCTGTGGTTTTGCTGCTGTATTTTGGTTTGGACTGGTGATAAATCCATCCCTGAGCGGGGTGTAAATCCGTGGGATGCTTTAGATGTGAAAGGGGCTTGCAAGGGGAACTGTCCAAGGAGCTCAGGTCCCACCTCACCCTGGAATTCCCACATCTCACAGGTTATTCGGTCACATACAGAATTTGCAGGATTATCTGGGCTGCTCTTACTGCACCGGTGAATTTTGAGAATTGCAGGCAACCAGCTGAGTTACCTGGCTGGCTGTTCTGCTCCTCAGGCTCTGAAAGGCTCTCTGACAAAACATCTACAAGCTTTTATCTTCCTCGGTGGGGGGAAGACCCATGAGAACATGTTAATGAGGAAAGTGAGGTGCTACTTTATCTTTTTAAAAAAAGAAAAAAAAATAAGAAAAAAATAAAGTGTTCCAGGCTTCCCTCATCAGAATTTTGGAAATTAAGAAGAGCAAGTGCTAGTTGGAGTTTTCTGGATTTATTTAAACCACACTTCCCTCCTCCACCTGCCTCTGACCATGGGCTGGTAATTCTATTGACTGACAACACTTATCCATACAGTTAAGCATCCACTTTGCCGGGCTTGGGAATTTCAAAGGAGCAATAAAAAAGTAGCATTTGGCAAAGGAAAAACAGGTCTGAAAAGGGGTCAATAGGAATGTTATCACTGGATTTCGAAGCAGCCAGGATATGATTTCAAACTGTGAATCCACAAGTGTGGGAAATACCTCCATTTCCCCCATTTCAGCAAGCAAAGCCATGAATTGAAGCTGAACCACAGGCTCAAAATGACTGTTTCCTCTCCGTGCCTGGGGTGTTATCAGTGTGAGCACATTGCACAACTCCCTCCCACATTCTGCACTAACCAAAAGCAGCGTCACATTGATGCATTTCTGAGTAACAGGCAACAGGATCTCTATTAAAAATGCTATTAAACACACCATTTGCAGCGCTCTTCAGAAGGATGTGGATTGATTGTGTTTCAAGCAGCCTTTACAGATCCTACTCAAACTTTACTGTAGCTGTGACCTAACCAGCCAAACCAAAAAACCTCCGTGAGCACAAAGGAGACTTGGACTGGGACACTGAAATGCCAAATTCAAGGTCATACCGTGGACACGGCGAGGCTGTTCTTGGTGTAAATACAAAACTGGTTCAGGGACAGGGGGAGGCTGAACCACCTCTCATGAAAAGATATTATTTCCTGTAGTCCACTGAAAATAAATTAAACCTAAATGCGTTCCTACCTTCGTGTTTCATTAGGTAGAGTGTTTACAGGGAACTCTTTTGGAAAGCAAGCCCAAAACAAAGCTTCACACCTTTTAATTAGTGACATTTCCCTTCCACTTGCAGCTCCTCTTCTTGCTTCCTTGATCCTTTCCATTCCTCTGAAGCTTGTGCAGAACTCCAAGTGCTGCTGGTGGGAATTAGAGCTGATTGCTGACAGTTAGCAGAAATTACCTTTCAGATTATTGGCATTTCCTATACTGAGATGTCATCACTGGTGAGCTCTAAGGCAGCGACATTCTGGTGCAGAAGAAGGCAAGACCAGCACTCTGAACAACTTTATGGCTCATAAAGGAGGAATGGGCTGGAAATCCCTGGTTATTTCATGTGTTATTCACTTTTGGGGTGATTCTCTTTTCCCTGGAGCAGAACAGAGAGCATCAGAACCCCCAGTGAGGGCTCACATTGCTCCTTGAGCAGGATGGAGGACAAGGGACAGGGCAAGGATGGGAGCTCAGCCTCCCCATCCGGCTTGACCTCTGCCAGCATAGCTCATGATATTTTCCTTCTTATTTATATTTTTTTCATTTAGTCAATTTCCATACCTATTCCCTTTCAAAAGTCATATATTTGAGGGGAAAAAAACATATTAAATACTCACCTACCAGGTGAATAGGTGTGTATAAACAGTGTTGGGCAGTGGCACTGATGGGGCACATGAATTTGGAGGAGCTGTGCCCACCCTCACCCTGGCACATCCCACGGCACCCCAGGCTTCTTGTTCTCTCACTCAGGATCCCCTCAGCCCCCACCAGCTGAACTGCAGCCAGCTATTTCAGCTTCCCTGTGCACAAATGGCATGCCCAGCAAAGATTTTTATAGATGTCAGTGATAGAAACATAAAAAAAAAAGAGATTGAGCTTAAACAGCCTGTCGTGGTGGGATGGGTGTGATTAATATCCAAACAACATGCTGTCTGTTCTCACTAGATCAAAGCGGGATAAATCCAGGAATTTGAAAAAATAAATCCACTGTCAAGACACAAATGCAAATATCCAGCAACTCCTCATCTTCAAGTATGACACTGCTGAATAATAAAGGACTTACAGGCATCCAGTAGGAGTTGTTCAGAGTCACTGCAGTTTTGGGAGTATCCCAGTGCTGAGATGGGGAATACCAGTCAGCACCCGTGAAAAGCTGCCAGCTCCATGAGCACATCTTGCTTTTGGCCACAGGCACTCAAGGACACTGTTAGAGCTCTTCCTTCAGCCAAGCACTGCAAGCAGCTCAGCCTTCCTGGGCCAACTCATTAACCAGATCTTATTAATTTGCAAGCAATTGTTTCATGGGTGTAGACACGAAAGAGGTGGGAAGGGAAGTGGCATTGAATTTGAATCTCTGGAGACTTAGACCTCAGAAAGAAACACTCACAGAACCATGGCAAGTTGGGCTGGAGGGGACCTTAAAGATTACTCAGTCCCAACTCCCTGCCATGGAAGGGACATCTTCCACCAGCCCAGGTTGCTCCAAGCCCCATCCAACCTGGCCTTGGACACTCCCAGGGATGGAGCATCCACAACCTCTCCAGGCACGGTTCCAGAGATGAAGTCACTGCTACTGCCCATCACAGTGGAAGGACATTCCCATCTCCGCAGCCTGCTCAGGGCAGTAAGGAAAAAGCCCCAAAAGAGAAACCCCAAACTGATCTGCCCTCATTTCAGGCAGCCCACGAAGAGCAGTGCTCAGGCAGATCAGGATGGACACAGGTTTTATGGACACTTTATCTGGCTTTCACATCTCCTTGGCTGCAGGGTGGTTAATAGTTCCCTGCTGGGATATAAAACCTGGAGACACGGCACTGTGATCCATGAAAGCTCAGCTGACTGTGGCCCATAAGATGCTGACATCCTGCAGAGCTCAGCCATACATTCCTCTTTCCTTCTCTGCTGCTGGGACAGGAGGAGTCCATAGAAGAGGACTCAGTGGCAGCATCAGGCATGAAGTAACCCAGGCTAAAAGAGACAAAAGCTAATTTTTCAGCAGGAAGAATTCCCATTTCACAACACAGTTATGCACTTCCACAAGGCAGGGAGCAGCATCAGGTGTTTGTTACCAAGATACTAATTTGAGACCTCATTAGCAACGACAGAGCATGTTTAATGAACAAGGGCTTATTGGAGCATCTCATGACAGAAACTTCAGCGTTTGGATCAGTGTGGGGAGTGGGGAGCACCCGGTGGGAGAGAGCTCTGGGGGACCTGTGGAACACACACTGGGCAGCAGGAGCAGGGAGAGGGAAAGGATGCAACTGAGGGAGAGGGGACAGGATGAGAAAGGAGATTTGAGCAGTAACCTGTTTGCAGGGATGGGGAAAAGAACTGAGTCAAAGCAGAGGGCAAATAAAAGCGGTGGAAAGTGCGTGGCTCGAAGAGGATGGAAGCATTCTTCTGTTTCTGGGCACTCCTGCTCATCCTGAAGATGTTTAGTGCATCTTCTCCACTGTTTTGTTGCTAAAATGCCACATTTCTTCCCTACTCGGCAGTGTAACAAGAATGTGGCATGTTTTAGGACCCCTGTCATCGTCTTTGTTTCCAGATTTGTCTCATCAGCAAATTTACATTTTTTATAGTTGTTCAGCTTGCTGTGACTGGCTGATTGTTAAAAGAATGACGCTTTGCCTAGGGTAGAACCACAGTTTTATCAGTCCCTGCACAGAAGACCTTTCCCTTCTGAGAGAGCTCCAGCTTTTGGCTCAGCAAGGCGCCAGTGTCCCTCTTTTGTCTTCTTTTTATATTTAGAAAGGTTTCTGAAGGCCAGTGTGATGGATCAGTCAGCCCCCTGACCCAAACCAGTTTGGTGCAGGCTCTGAAGGAGGAAAAGGCCATGAACTCCTCCAGGAAGCCCACACAGGGGCAGAGAGACTCTGTGGGCACCAGTGCACATGAGCTTGGGTACAGCTGGGGGTAGGAGGAGGGGTCTCATGCATATCCCTCCCATCATATGCCATTTGCCTTCAAGCCACCCACTTTATCCCACAAATAGCTGAGCCTGGGTGAGCCTTCCCTGAGCTCTCCCTGCCCAGGAGTTGGGCTGAGTGCTGGTGACCACCCCTTGAGCTGGGACACCCCTCCAGGCTTGATGTTCCTGACACTGAAAGACCCTTCCTTACCCAGGGTGGAGAGATGCTTTATTTACAGCAGATCCTCAGGAAGCCACTGATACTGTGCTAAATTAATACTAATGAAATCCAATAGCTAATTCCATTACAGAATCATCCAGGTTGGAAGATCATCCATAGCAGCCAGTGAACACAAGCCCTATGGACACAAGGGCTCCACGAGGGCTCTGCCCTTCTGGTTTATTAAATAAAGTCCCAAATCAGCATGAATTTGGGAATTCCTCCATCAGCTGTGGAAGCCCAACCACTCCTCAGTTCCAGTCATACACATGACCATTAATTCAGCAAAACCACTGGCAGTTCTCTCCTGTCCCTACCCGTAATTTATTTGATAATATCCTGGAACAATTCCATTTATTGGCTTACAGCAGAAATCTTTGCTGTTGCAACTCTCTGGATAACGAAAATGGGAGTATTTCTCTAAGCAGAAACCATTCCACCCTCTCTTCCTCTCCTGAAATTACTTCAGAAACATTGCAGTGCAAAACAAAAGACTTCAGAACTGGGCCATGTTCAGAATGTCACTTGCCTGGAGATGTTTCACTTTATCTCCTTCTCTACGGGTATTTTGAGATGCATTCAGGGCACAGGACGAGCTGCTCCAGGGAGGATTTGGGTCCACACAACGGAGGAAATTACTCTCCACTGCCTCATTTTGTGCAAGGACTGTGAGAAGTTTACAGGTGTGGCCCAGCTCCTTTTTGCCATCCCCTTACCCCTAAGCTTAGCTTTTATGAACACACACAGTATGGCACGTCCCCTTTGCACTGACACACAGCAGCACACGTGGACACAGCCCTGTGGCACACACCAGTGACAAACTCAGGCAGACATGCCTGTAATGGCTCATTAAATCAATCCAATCTCACCCTGTCACTGAACATGACTTCAAAGAGACCTTTTGCCACCCAGCCCCAAGAATTTGATGCTTCTTGGCCCTGGGTGACAGAGGGACTTGGAGCTTGATTGTCAAAAGGGGGTTCTTCACATGGACTGACAAGCACATGGTCCATACCCTCTTCTCTGGGCACACAAGCTCTGGAAATAGGTCTAGCTGTGCCCAGGTGAACTGAACATGCCCAGGATCAGTCATTATTTTAGCAATGGGTGTGTGGAACAGCCTTCAGATCTTCTCTCTTCATGAACACCCAGTTTCACTACCAAAACTGGTCTGTTATTGCTCCCTCTGCCCAGCTGTTGAACGACCAGCCCTGAAGTCCTGCCTTGCTCTGGGAGTTGTACACACACTCAGTGTATCTCCCTTTCATGCTCTTTCCACTAGAAAGCTCTTCCTACTTTAATTCTGTTGCTGAGTTACTCCCTTTCTCCATGATGTGGTTTCAACAGCATTTATTGTAATGCAAAAAAAAAGACTTCTAAAAACCCAAGGTACAATTTTACTTGTGAAAAAATCAGGTGGACTGTCCATCCTTTGAACAACACGATGACACTGGAGTTCCTAAGACAAATTCCTATCCAGGGCTGCCTGTGGAAACATCCCCATGCTTCCAGATTTGCCCAAAGCACCCACACTACTAGAACTTAACACCACAGGCAAACTGCAAGTGTTGAAAAATTAAAACCTCCAGAGATCCCTTTTCAGCTTCAGTAAAAGCAGATTCAATACTGGGCCCTTTTATCAAAGCAAAAATGTGCTGCCCTACACGGAGAGTGAAATCAATAATGCATTCCCAAGGCCAAGACATGGTGTTCAGTCAGCCTCACCCAGCTCAGAAGTCAGCTGTCACCAGTTTCACACCAAGCATTGCCATCTTCAGCTTGGAATCTGAAAGCATCTTCTTCAGCACTGGAAGTGGGACAAAGGTTTCCAGTTTAACCTCTTCTTGCAAGTTACAGACCACCATGGCACAAGACCCAGAGAGCAAATGGCTAATTCTTATAACACAGGGCAAAAGTCTTGAGAGATTCTCGTCCCTTCTGAGGTGCTGGGATCACTGACTGCTCCTTTTCAGACTTAAAAGACACCACTGCAGACCTGATGTGACCTCTTTGATCCCACTAGGGAACTAAGAACCTCCCGTGTCTGCAGAGCATCCTTCCTGAAACAAAGGGAAGTTACTCAACATTTGCAAGCACAGCAGGTCCACGTGACAAATTTGGGGACTTGGGCATTAGGGCTTTGTAACCCAGTCCAGACAGAGCCTGTGTGGATTGTTGGGCTTTCCATTTGTTTCCTTCCCAAGCAGAACACGACTCCCACTGAGCAGTGCATGCACGTGCTGCTCCCAAACCAGGTTTCTCCCAGGTTCATTTAAATGCAGTGATGAAGTTAAAAACAGAAATCATTCCAGGTGAGGACTGGCTGTCTGAATTTAGGACCACTTGGGGAAGATCTGTCTCAGTAATGCTCCTGCACGGTGCTGATGCTCAAATGCTGCAATTCTAAGGCAGCCAAGTTTGATTTGCTGCATTTGAGCAAGTCAGTCACAAAGCTAGTTACAGCTGCCCAAAAGTGTTTCAGAGGCACCACACAGAGTTCCTTCTCTAGTCTGATCTGTGATCACAGATCACACAGGATCTGCAAGCACTGAAAATCTTAGCAAGATTTCATTTTTCAGCAGCCTGCAATCCCTCAGCCCCACCAAGCTTCCCCCAGGCGAGTGAAAAGCCAGACCAAAACCCTCCCCGTGCCCCACACGGGCTGCAGAACAGAAAAAGGGAAATGGAGGGATGTAAAAAGGGAAGGGGCTTGGTTTTGGGATCCACAGTCATTTCTGTTCAGCAGGGAAATGTTCTGTGGTGCTGGTAAAGGCCAAGAGGGAAGGACCGTGGCTGTTTGGGGGTTAAACCAGCAGGTTTCACCTGCAGTTCCAGCATGGCTGGGCAGCTGGTTCTGGGAAACTCTGCTACCATGTAAAAGAGGCAAGAAAACCCCCCAACCATTTGTTACCTCATCCCAAAGAACACAAAATAAGGATTGCTGCCTGTCCTATGAAGAAAAGGTAATCTTTATCTCGTCTCGTCTTGGAGCTCACTTTGTGCCTCGATAAATGCCTGGTAAACTGAGGACTTGAGTCTCTTTTTTCTGAATAACCAAATAAATGAATAAAGATACTCTCTTCATTTCAGAGTTTGAACTCAATGTAATACAGTTCTTTCAGAATAACACTTGTAGCTGGATCATTCGATAGAAGTTCTTCTCCCGATTCTTGTAGAATCCAGAATTTTGGCTCTTAATTCCGAAGTTTGGTTACAGGAAGCAGTGGTCAGCCTCATTTTTGTGTTCTGTTGATGGAACTGGAATGTTTTTTAAGATGTGTGTTTTGACATACTTGGTTATAAAAGAACCCCCAACAACATGGAGAAAAATTGGGGGGGGGGGAAAGAACATGTCAAAGGTTTTTTTCTTGGTTAATAAAAATAGGAACTGAAGATGGATTGAGATGTGTCGATTTTGCTTTGGTTTACCATTCTCCCTTCCCATTTCTCTCTTGGTAAGAAAAAGAAGCAAGCAAGCAGAGGAATAAAGGAAATACTTTAAAACAAAATGAACCAAAACCCCCAAACAAACAAACAAACAACCCCATGTCCAAACAAGAAATGGCCCGAAAGGAGTAAATTTTCAAGGCAAGCACTAACACACCATCTCATTGTCAGGGAAGCTTGGCAGAAGAAAGAACACACACTGAAAAGAACCCCTTTTCATGCTAAAAATTACTCCTCCAGAAATCTTTTCTGTGTTGACTGATGGGAGGGAGGAGAGGGAAAATGCAAGTCTGGGGAAATTTTCCCAGCAGATAATCAAATACATGGATTCTCATTTTTTTATCACCATGGGCTTCAGGTATGTGATTTATTGAACCACTGTAGAAAATAAACTAAACCCCAAAGAAGGGCAAGTCCTTTTCTGTAGGGTGGGAAATACTCACTCATGCAGATCACTAATTGTCAACAATGCTAACAAACTCTGGCTGTGTGGAGCAGCTCTTCCTCTCTACCAATACCAGAACATGTAGAAGGCTGAAGAGGAAACAAAAGTTAAAGCAAACCATTTAAAAATACAGTACTGTGACATATTTTATTTCATTTTGATTGATACTACATGCTTACTACCACTAGGAACAGACATGCCTTTTTTTTGTTTGTTTGTTTTGGATTTTTTTTTTAAAGCTCTATCAAATGTTGACCTAAACCTTGCTGTGCCTTGGAAATTTGGCTCAGGAGTTAACTGCAGGAATTTTTATTTAAATAGATAAGCATTTAAGTTTGAAAATAAGACAAACACAGGTGAACAGGAAAATTAAATTACAAATTCAGTTCATACAAATATCTCTTATACTATGCACTAAATCCTGTTAAGTAGCTGAGGTCCTCTTAAAAATTCTTAAAATACTTATGAAACATTATTTACAAATTATATAAATAAAACCTAGGCCACTTAAATTAACCAATACAACAAAAAAGTCACCTTTTTGTACGGTGTGTACTAAAAATGTTCTTGTTTATTGATCACAACCCAGTTTGCAGTATAAAACGTTTGCCCACTTACATCGAAATGGGTTCCAAGAGCAGAAAGGAAGGAAAACAATCGATATTATAAATGCTTAAAATCAATGAGGCTTCTTCATGTTCTGGTCTGCAGCATTTGCAGTCATTTTTTTTTAGAAGTCCCTTTAGAAGGATTTGTCTTGTGAACAGGTCATCTCAAAATAGCAGAGACATAGTTTTAGCCAAGGGAACATACTCAGGACATTGCTCACACTTCACAAAGACCTTTGACCAGGAGGCAGAGAATGGAATGTCAGTGGCCAGCACAAGCCTTTACAACATTTAACTTAAAGAGGCAGCATTTAGAGAACTAATCACAGACTATACACATCCTGCACTCAACAGCAATAAAAAGGACTGGAAAATATACATTTAGGCAAACAAAAGACCGATGGTTTCCCATGACCTTTGTTAAAATTAATGCTTTGCTCCTCGTCTTTTGTTTCAAAACCAGCATCGACACCACCAACGACTACAGCTACTTTTTCCTTTAACATAATATATGGCAGGTAACTACTGTACGTGAAAAATGTACAAGAAAAGGCAAGAAACCACCGAATTTCCTATGCAGACACATGAAAATATAAAGCCATACAGATTCCAAAGTGCCATGAATACCAAATTCAAGTGACCATTTATAGCATGTAGGAAAGAAACTAAATGGAACTTGCTCTACGGGTTGCCGAGCCCTTCAGCTGCATCCTCGGTCTCCCCTTTGGCGGCTTTGGTGAGAATTTCCATCCATTTCACCTGCAGCTCCTCATCTTCTGCACTGAAATAGAGAGTCTGATGGGACTGGCAAAGCTTAAAAACGTGCTTCACTTCAAACTTCTCACCAGAACCTGGCAAGCTGACTTCGTAGCCGGGCAGAGGGATGGGACGTGGGCTCCGTCCATCCTACGGGAGAGAGAAGGGAGGTCAAAATCCAGCCCCAAATGCTGTGTGGAAGGGCAGGAGCAGGGCACAGTCACACACTGCAGGAAGCACATGGAGCCAGTCCCAGCTACACGTGCATTTGGCTCCTCGTTCAGCACTGCAGCAGAGAAAGCAGGGAAGGGGCAATATGGACTGACCCGACACAAAGCAATGGCTTGCTGGGGGTTTATTCTTCCCACGTGGCCAGGGATTTGCATATCATTTTCGTGTGATGTGTGCACGTGTCTCTCACAAAAATTCCTCTGTGCTAGGTACAGGCAATGGGATGCAGCTGAGAAGGGTTTGGTGTCATCCCTTTGGAACTTTTTTGTGGGATGGGTTAAAAGGAAACAAATAAGCAGAGCTGGACCCTGAGAAGACACCAAACAACCTCTGTGGGATTGGTTAAAAGGAAACAAATAAGCAGAGCTGGACCCTGAGAGACACCAACCAACCAACAAGGAAAAAGACTTTGAAACAAAAGAGACTTTTGGATTTTCAGCCTAACAGTGAATCTTTTGCAGAAGGTCTTGGGTTATTTATGGTGCCTTTCAGCATTGTCAAGGCAGTCACTACCCCGATTTTTGAGCATCCTTTAAAGGCTCACAGATCTAAGGAGCAATACAGCTCTCTACCAGCCACATCTTGAGCATCAACCAACTCCTCTCTCCTAAGCTCTCGGGAAAGACGTGTTTTAGCAAGGCAGGGTGTGCCATGGCCAAGCAACTCTCTTCAAAGCATGTCCAAAAACACCCCCAAAATGGAGTCTGAAGCACAGACATCAAGCACCTGTACGAAGCTGTCATCTCCTGCAGCAGCTCCTCGTGTAGCAGCCCCTGCCAAAACTAACAAACAACACACAGAGAAGCAGCAAAGTCACTCTTCTGTCAGCCCACACCAACTGCAGGTGGCTTGGCAGATCTAGAAGAGGACCAGAGATCTGAGAACAATGGCCAAAAGAAATCCTGACTTTTCTAACACCTTGACTAAAGTAATTCAAGCTTCAAAACTGCCCGTTCAGACACATACTAAAGGAGCAAGAAACACACAGCCAAAAATGTGTCTACACAGTTTATTAAATCCATACAGGCTTCCTGATTTATTCATCTACTACTCGTTACTGTCATGCAAAAATGCCAGAGCCCAACCATTCGAAGACGGAGCACTATTCAATGAGATTTAAGGCAGCTTTAGGCCAAACACTAAAGAATTCAGTTCCCATTTGAGTGGAGGCAGTTGTCTGAAATGCAGCAGAGTTTCTGTACCCCGACACCACAGCCACATCCCTATGAACAGGGAGATCTTGCCCATGCAGCAGAAGAGCTGGCATGTACAGAGCAGCTCCAGCCCTGCACACACAGCACTGCCCAAGCAAGCAAACGTGGGGCTGATGAACACAAAATGCACAAGAGCACATGCAAGCTCAACCATGCCTGCTTGGCTGGTCTGGGGTTGGAAAAACAGACATTCAGGCTTGGCACATGGAGAACTGGAGGCTGCCCATGACAATGAGGAATGATGCTGTTGGTAGCAGAGCACCATAAGAGCAAACTGAGGTTTGAGTTCACGTGTTGCACCTACCCAACATGTGCAGGCACAGGCTAATTAAGCAGCCTGCCTTTGGTCTTGCATCCTCCCTTTTCTTAATATGCTGCCTTTGGCACTTTGTCTGTACCTGCCTGATTCAAAAGGAAGGGATTTACATTATCTCTGAAAAGCTGCACTACTGACAGGTAAAGGTGAAGCCCCTGGCCTTGAGGCAAACCCCACCCCCAGTGCAGACCTCCCTGTGGGACCAGCAGCACCTCTGGATGTCCTCTGCCACTGAGCCCTTCCCTCCTTCCTGGAGCCCAGCAAATCCAGACATTCCAGCCCTCCACTGAGCATGGAAGTAGGATTTACAGGCCTTACAGAGAGACAAAATTCATATTCCAGTTTTAAGAGCCTACCAGATTTGGCTGTTTGCACTGAGATTTGGTGTTTTTTTCAAATATTTCTGTATGCAACATAGCAGGGCTGCACGATGCTGGTATTTCATCAAACCAAAATAGCCAAGGCTGAGAAGGGCTTTGCTTTAGGGCTGATTGCAATAATTTTCCTCAGATAGCAAGTGATAGATAAAAATCTAGTGGGTATGTAATACTGTCAGCAACCACAAGTCCTGTGCACTCATGCTGACTCTCCCCAGCACAACACAACTGCATTATTATGTAGGTCATTACAGCAGCACGGATTTGTTGCTGTATTACAGCCAATACAATGCCCAGGGCTTGAGATTTGGGAATGGACAGCTCAGTTGCACATACAGCAGTTCTGTCTCAGGCCCCCTGCACACAGACATCCATCCCTCTGGCACTGCACAGCTCCTCACACCGTATAAACTCTCTTATACAACACTGGCACCACTGCCATTCCCCCCTCCTACTTTTAAGTGGGCTTAGTAAATCCCTGGTTTTCCACCCAAACTTCACCCACTGCCCAATCACGATCTAATCCCAATCTTGCACAAGTCACTGAGAGGTTCCTGTGATGCAAAGCTCTGCAGGACCACAAAAAGGGCAGGCAGAGTTTTGTGTGGAGCCAGGCAAAGCTTCTCCTAAACAAGATCAACAGGCAAGCCAAAAAATCACTTCTCTAAAACCCTGAGCTCAACTTCAAACTCAGCTACTCCCTTATTTTCTAAAAGTAAGTCACATTTACATGGTGAATGGTTTTTCTTTAGAAAGCAACATTTTCTCTTGGATCAAACCTGATCCAAGACACACACATATATATCCATATATACACTAGCTCTCACTATACTAGCTTCACCCTTCCTATCTCTCCAAAACTTTTTCCTTTTCTGGCTAGCCTGGATGCCTTAGCTCTGCACTTACCACTCAGGTGGGCTCATGTCAGAGCTGTGCAGGTGGCTGTGCATTTTACAAGGCCAACAGGGGCAGAAGCTCCAAGTGGAGCCCTTGGAAAGACAGACTAACTTCTCTAAAACCACTGCTCCTTACACTTCAAGTGGTCTTTGCTTACAAACAAACTTACTATTCCACTGAGAGAAACATGACAGACAGCTGCACAAGTTCTGTCTCTGAGGACAGATCAGGTTGGTATGATTCCCAAACCCAAACAAGCTGGGAATTCATCCTCATGCATAAAGCCTTATGCAAGGCTTAAGCTGTGAACACTCGGGATTAATTCATTCCCCTGGAACAAGGATCTAAAGCCAAAGAGCAGTTTTCTTGCTGTTTTAAAGCCTGTGAGTTGTGTTTCCATGTGCACTAGCATCCCCCCTCTGGTGTGAGGGCCAGGGGGGCAGAGGAAGAAGCTGTCAGGGCTTTCACTGCACCCAAAGCTTGGTTTGCTCCTTCTTCCCAAGAGGCAGCTGCTCTTTCTATTCCTCTTCACAATAATCCCCCAACATTCAAACTCCTATGGTCATGCTTTACTCCATGTTTCAAGACCTTTAATACTATTGTTGGCAATGTCATTCCCAAAAGGTACCTCTTTTAGGCTCCTTTGCAGGTCTAAAGAGGTCTGTGAGACCCACTGAGGTGAAAAAGCAGAACTATTGCTTGGGGAAATAACATCCAAGCACATGTGAGTGGTTCCCAACTGATTTCAGACACTCAGACACCAGTAACGAAGCTCTGGAAGAGATTTTCCCCCGAAATCTAGTGTATCCTATGAAAATCAGAACTAAACAAGAATGTTGGGTTAATACCAAGGAATAGGATTTGCTGCCTAATTTTTTTCCTGCAGTTGGCTGTGAATTGAAGTACATAAATGGGAATGGCAGGCCCCTGAAAAAGGGATTAATTTCATAGTCTCAGCCTGCACCTGGTGACTCCTGACAGAAATCCTGGTTTGGGAATGTTAAGATAGATCAACCTTGTCCTATTGCTTTCTTGCCACTTTACTGGGAGATTTATCTCACACTTGAAAGAGCTGAGGAGACTGACCACTAAATTTAACTGCCATAAAACCAACAATTGGTGTCAGAGGCACCCTTTCCCCCTAAAAAATAACATCTTACTTATAATACCAACAGAGGCTCAAGCTCAAATTTGGCAGGACATGGAAAGAGGAGCAGCAAGTAAAGCAGAGAAGCTCCTCCAGCTTCCAGCCCAGCTTTGCAGGGCTGTCAGGTGGGGCCTGCAGAACTGAGCATCACTCTGTGTGCACTGAAGAAGGTGACATGTTCCTGGGTAATTATTTGGGCTGTCCTGCAACAAACAGTTGGGCAGCAGGGGAAATTCTGAATTTCTGGGTAAGAGGTGTCGCTTTCTCTCAGCTTCTCACTCCACTCATCTCTTGGATGACACATCTCTTGGATGACACATATTGCTCCTGGGTGAGGAGGGCCAGAGAACTTGGACCTCTCTCCCATCCTCCTTGCCCAAATGTGATACAACCAGGCTTGGGTTTTTGTGTGGACACAGGGCTTGTCCTGGCCCTTGGCTGAGGCACAGCTCGCACATCAGCTGAAAAGCTGCACAGCAAAGCCTTTTTCTCTGCTTGGCTTTTTAAAGTGTTATTCCTTTCCCCAGACCCTGACTCTGGAGAGATCCAAAGCCTGGGTTTGCTGCCTTGTTTTAGTGCCTTGTGTGAGGCTGTTTGCTTTTTCAATGTGTCATTTCAGCCATGCATCTCCCGTGGACTAGGAGAGAAGCCAGGCTGCCTGATGAAGCCAGGATGAGCTGGAAGCTTACCCAGCGTGGGGTTGGCATCACAGAGGAAGCCAAGGGGGCTGTGTCTGAAGCTCCAAATTCAAGCTTTCAGCCTCTCTGAGCACTATGTTTAAATCATTACACACACTTGTTCAAAGCCAGAGGTGTTCTTGCTGACAAGCAGCAAAATGAACACAGTTCTTGTTGAACACCAGCTCCAGGGTGAGCTCTACTCTGAAAGGCTTTAGAAAATTATGGGAAAATGAAGTTCCAAGACTTCCTAGCCATAAAAGTGATGCTAATAAAAAGCAAACCTCCTTATCACTGCAGCTACAGCAGGGTAAGGGCAGGCTGAATTCAGACCCACTCCT
This sequence comes from Xenops minutus, assembly GCA_035221455.1. Taxonomy (NCBI): domain Eukaryota; kingdom Metazoa; phylum Chordata; class Aves; order Passeriformes; family Furnariidae; genus Xenops; species Xenops minutus. The sequence goes on from JAWWEE010000021.1 coordinate 20,702,454, forward strand.
TCTTCCATCCCACCCAGGAGACAAACAAAGCTGTGTATAGATGTGCCAAATGCCAGACACAAAACTGGAGATGGGCAATCTCATTTCAGCACTGCAATCCTTTATCTTCGGTGCTAAGGAAGCATGACTGGTATTTCTATTTTGGATATTCTGTCTTGGATATAGATGTTTCTATCACTTGACTTTTGTCACACACAAATGCTGGTCACCTTCAACAGCACAGTTAGAAACAAAGAATTCCTATCAATGTAATTATTTCAAGTAAAGATACAATCCCATGATGCCATCTATGGCAAGGAGCTTTACCATTTTTCAGGCTGAAGAACATCAACATTTTCACAAATTCCTCCATCCTCTCATCCCAGAACTAGGTTTAAAAAAAAATTAAAAAAAAGGCTTGAACCAGCAACTGCAATATTCAGCCTGCTCCACAGCTCTATACATTTAACTGGAAAGTGCTTTCCCTAATGACAGAATGATAAACCCCTCAAATATCCCTGCCTGAAACCTCCAAAAAAGCCAAAACATAACCTAATGATCCCTATTTTTTCCTCATTTTCCTCAAAAATTTGAGAGGAAAAGTGATGAGCTTAAACACCTGCTCACATTGTATCAGCAGTAAGCACAGGTAACAAGGCAATCTGAAATCTCTGAGGCTTTGTGCTGTATTCAGAACACCGAGTTCTGTTTTATTGTTGAAACCAAGCCAAATCCTTTGACCCATTTCTCAGTCTGACATATTTAAACTTATCCTTTCTTTTCCCCCCCTGTGTGTTAACCCTCATGAATGCCACCTTACCTGGCTGCTTCCTTGCAGGTACAGAACAAGAGGTTCAGTCTTGGGGATGGTCACCCACATTTTGTACCAAGTCTTCCCTTTTTCAAGGAACTGGAGGTAGCTGCTGAAGAGGCTGTTTTCAGCTGCAAGGATGCTTTGCTTCTGGATGAAGGATAAAAAAAAAAAAAAAGAGCTGTTTCCACTGATGTTTAAGTGGGCAAAATACTTAAAATGAAGCATAAAACATTTAAGTTGTGCGGAGTCAAATAACACCAGAGGGCAAATACTGGATAGCAAATAACTGAATAAAAATCATTATTATAAACCATCAAGAAACAGCACAAATCCATAACAGACACAGAGGCTGAACCACCACTCTCAGTGGACATGAAGTTAAATTCCCCCTCCACGCAGTAAATTGAGAATGGTAATTAAGATGATGCAGCTCATTTCTTGCTTAGCAAAGTTGGCTGGGAGATACTTTCAAATGAATGCACAGGGTGTATTAACAGCTCCTCTTGTGCATGGATGCAGAGAGATGGGAGCCAAAGCAGAGGGCAAAAAAAGAAATAGACTGGAAGAAATGGTTGTGTTGATAGAAAGCAAAGAAAAACAAATTCCTGGTCACGTTAGGCTTGGCACAGAAGTCTCCTGGAGATTTCTGACAGCTGCTAATAACATTTGTAAAGTGGCAATCCCCTCAGCTTGTTAACAAAGTTTCATGTAAAGAGGAAGGAAAGAAAAAGCCCCACTCTGATCTTTCCTCTCCATACACCAGCTTTCTTGCATTTTACCTGATCCTTTGAAGATTTAACAATAAAGTGGAAGCCTGAGCACAGGAGGGGAAAATGACACTTTTCCTTGGGTTTTTAGAGCTTTCTGCTGTAATCTGCTCTCTGAAGTAAAGCCATAGGTCACATTTCACTGGTTTGCCTTCTGGCTCTTCAGCTCTGCTGAAACAGGGCTGGGAAGTTTGTCAAGAGGTCCCCCAGACTCTCCTGATACCTCTCCAAGGGTGGGCCATGGCTGCAGTGTGTGTCACAGCATCACAGCCTGGTTTGGGATGGAAGGGACCACAAAGACCATCTCATTCCAACCCCCTGCAGCTCTGGCAGCCTTGGGGCTGTGCCCACCACCCTCTGGGGGAAGAATCTTGTCCTAAAACCTGGCTAAAGCTCCCCTTTTTGAGGAACATTGCTGAAGGAGCTCTGGGTTTACACTGGCAGGTTTATGTTTCTTGCTCAGAGTTCATCCCTTCTCCACGTAGTTGGGTGTGATGAGCAGTTTGACCAGGCAGCCCAATGGCTCTGAGGGGTGACTTCCAGAAGGATGGTTTTCAAGATCAGTTGTTTGTCAGTACAGGCTGCAACTGCTCCCCAATTTTCCATGAGGTGCTGGGAGCAGGATGGTGAAGGTAAACCCATGGAGGAAGGGTGATTGGCAATGAAGTTCTCGGTGTGCTCGTGGCTCTTTCAAGAACCTAAAGTCCCTGTGGGTCCACTTCTCATTGAGATGAAGATCCTCCTTCCCACATCCAGGGACTTCTGGCTGTGTTTCACAGGTGAAATGAAGAAACACCTTGTCTTCAAGGTGGCCCATGAAGAGTGTGACATGTAATGGTACCTGCAGCTCTGCCCATGCTCTAAACAAAGCATTAATTAAAAGAAGGTTCAGTTTGCCAACGTGTTTCCTGTTCTTGTACCAAATAAGGGTAGGATGTGCTGCTCTCAGGGTGCAAAGCTTGGTGACACCTGTGGCACTGGTGAAGCAGCTGTTTACACAGTGAGGAAAGAGCCTGCATCACAGCAGGGTTGAGAAAATTCTGGTGAATCCTCATAGTCTTCCAGAAGGATGCCACACCTTTGCACAAGCAACTAAGAGAAAAAATGGTTTCAACAGTATTTTGACAGGATGTGAAACAAGGAGTGCAGAAGTATCTACTGTATGGAATTAAAAGTGCAAACCCAAACCTTATTTGGAGAATAGTTATTGTGCACAGCTCAAGATTGGAAATACACCATAATAAAAAGGAGCCAGGGGTTTCCCCCTCTCTTCTGTGACTTCAGAAGCTGGAATTAGCTGCCAAACCTGTGTGCATCCCTGTGTAATCAGCATCCTACGATGAACCCCCACCATCTACAACCAGCACCCAAAGGCACCTTCCATACGAGTTACACACCAGAGGATTAAACATCGTCGTGGGGGAGAAAACATAACCCATTCGATTTGCTTCTAATAAATAAACTGGGCGGGGAAAAAAAGAAAAGGAGGGAGCCTCACAAAGTTTCTTAGCCAAAGACTGTACCTCTGCAGCCTGTCTTTTCTTCTGTTCTGCCACTGGTTCCACGGCAGGGCTGCAGGGGCTGGCTGGCAGCTGCAGGAAACACTCCTTACACACGCGGTTGTGCCGGCTGTTGTCTGCCAGGGGCTTGAACTCGGAGCATTTGGCACAGATCACCTGGGGCAGAGAGATGGGGCTTGGTGAGTTGAAAACATCACCCTTCAACAACCCAAGAGGCTCGCAGGGTGGGTGCTGTGAGAGTAAAATCCCATGGAAAGTAATGGAAGGGTAAGAGACCAAGGTAACAGTCGCTTTATCTCCCTGCGTTAATAATGAACGTGTTTGCGATCCCATGCCATGGATCAAGAGAGCAAAATAAAGAAAAGAGATGCCTTTTGGGAAATACTGTATGATTAACTTCAGGCAAGTGTGCTTTTTCTTTTCTTGGAAGCCTTTATGAGTCAAAAAGAGGTTGACAAAGGCATTAGTGCTTTTTAATGACCTAGGAAGGAGTCAGTCAGAGAGGTCAGCCTGGGAGAACTGAGGAACCCAGAAAGCACTGACTATTTCAAGAACCAGTACATGTCCAATGAATGATCCATTGAAAAGTATTTATGATCTGCCTCAGCAGCCAAGAGCATTGGGCCTGTGGAAGCAGTGCTTGGGAAGAGTGCTGGACCTGCAGCTCCAGAAGCTGTTTTCATGCTAGAAATTTGTCTCCAGCACACCCACTCCAGAAAAAGAAACTGTCCCCAGGGTGTCAGCCCCACCATTCTGAATTTACAGGAATACACATAATGTACAATAACACACCACAACCCCCCCAGGCACACGTGTGTGTTGTTTCATGCCTCACTGCAAGACATTAACTATTATATGAAGTGCCTTAATCCAGGAAGCATTAAGTTAGCCAAAGAAAAGCAGCATTTTCAGCAACATGATAGTCTTTTGCTAGTCTTTCCTTGAGACAAATTAACTTCTTTAATTCGAATGCTATTACCACACCACAAGGCATTGCACAACAAAAACTGTTTAACAATAAATTATTATGTAATTCTTTTTATCTCTCTGTCCTTGGGGGTTTCCCCTTATTTCTTTAGTAACACTGAGCTTTGCAGTGGGACATTTTAAAAGAGAACTCAGAATTGTATTTCATTATTTAAGCAATTGTTACTAAAAACAAACGCAGAAGGTTGAAAACTCATCTGCAGGGCAAAACTGGCTCCTCCACAGCAATTTTATTTCAATTGCTGAGACTGAGGTTTCTTTAAACACTTTAACTATACATTTAGGTCTCTATCCAGCTGAAATGTCATCTCCACTTCGAATCACTAATGTTATTTAAATAACATTACTCTGTATTAGTTACATGAGGAACCTGCAGCGTGAAACTCAAGGCACAGACTGCAGGTTTCAAGTCATCTTGCAGAAACCCATCTCACCTTGGCCAGGGCTGGGATTTACAGAAACACACCTGAGAATTCAGCTGTCAGTGAATGGCACTGGGGAAGGTGGCTAAGGGCCTTCAGTAACCTGGCATTGCCTCTCGAGCCTGGATTTTTCAGTTTGTTTTTCAAGCAGGAGGAAACCACTTTTGCACAACCTTTCTTCAGGGAAAGAACAACCCATCCATGTTCAGCTGTTCATCCTAGAAGAGCTGCCATCTGTGTGAAGTGAGCTTGTCCTAAGGCCATTGTTTCTGCAAACAAAATAGAGGGGACAATCCCCTCCCCAGAGAAAGCACCACCTTTCTTTTTATTCACTGAGCCACTGGATTTGCCTTTCAACCAGCACAGACTGGGACCAGTTTAGCTCTTTTTCCTCCCCGAGTAAAACAAGTGGGGAAACCAATTCTGTCAGTGACTTGCCACAGACCAGAACATCTTTTAGTTCCCGCACTGAGAAAATAAAAGGTTGTTTTCCATGGTCTCTGCAGAAGAAACTGAGCAGCTGAGAGCCCTGGGATACTTACTGCCCCACACTGCTTACAGTGGTGCCGCCTCTTCGTGATGGAGTTAAAGCTCTCACTGCAGCTCTTGCAAGCCTGTTTCTCCTTGTCTCGCTTGGATTTGGATGATTTCCTACAGGAATCACTCTGAAATGCAAAGTACAAGCACGGGATTAAATATAAAACAGTAAGAAAATCGCAGGATTATTCACAGGGTTCTGCTGACAAAGGTCCTCTTTGGGATTCACACCGGTTTAGGAAAGTATTTGCATAATTCTGCTGCTTGTCTCAGCTCGAGGGCTGGTTCAGCCACTGGGGGTTTCTGGGTGGGCATTATGTGGTCTCACCCTCTGTGCCCTCTCGTGCCCCTCCTGGCACAGAATGCCCTCCCCTCCCTGTCTGTCAGCAAGGAGGAAGAGGAATGGCCAACGTGGGCACCTCAGAAGAGCTTCCCTTCCAGCACCCACCTCCTCCTTGGCTAAGGTACATGTTGGCTTCATGAGTGCCTTGTAAACTCCCCTCCCTTGGTGGGCAGCAGATGTGAAGGTTTTTGGGGGGAATGGCTTGAAGGGAGAGGTGGATGGTGTTGGGAGTGGATTTTGCACCACCCAAATTTAATTTTTGGAGTTTCCCGAGGCTGCCTCTCAGCCCACAGTGAGACATAAAGCTCCTCAGGAAGGCAGGGACCTGCTATCAACTCCTAGGCAGGTGACAGGCACTATCTGCTGTCTGGGTGGCCAGGTGAGTTCAGCCTCTAAACCTGAGCACCTAAGCTGGAACCTAAAGTCACTTGGCAGAATTAAACCCAATTGGCATAATTTTCTGATAAACTAAGGAGAATTACCAAATCCAGCATAAACTGGACTTCCCATGCCTGCAGGTGTTCAAGGTCAGGCTGGAGAAGGCTCTGAGCAACCTGGTCCAGGGGAAGGTGCCCGTGTTCGTGGCAGGGGGTTGGAAGGAGATGATATTTAGGGTCCCTTCCAGCTCAAACCATTCCAGGATTCCATGATTACCATGCCAACGTGAAGGTCTCAAAAATGAAACTTCACACAGAGCTTCAAGTAGAGTCACTGTTTTGTTTTCTTTTTTAAAAAAAAATAAATAAATACTATTTCTTCTCCCCAGTCAGGCTGGCTTTGTGCAAGGGAGTAAGACTGGGGCACCTCAAGCCAGGCAGCATCCTCCTGTTGACCCAAAGGATTGGCTGCACCACAGTCCTCTGGCACAGCTCTTTCATGACACAGCTCTGATAACTCTTCATTTTTGCTTGTCTGACACATCATTTAACAACCTGCTGGGAGAAGAAATATTTCCTCTGCTGTTCACCCTAAAGTCTCACCTCACTCGTTATGAGTAACCTACGAAAGTCACTAAGAGACATTTTCAGGCCAAGTAAATAAAACCCCTGAATTTTGAAGCTGACACCACTGTCCCTTCTTTCAGCCTCCTCAAGTCTGCCCTGCATTCCCTGCTTACAGAGGACAGCATGTTGTATTTCAGCAGAGCCACTGCAACCACCCTGCCTTATAATGCCATTACACAACACACCCCCAACTAATTACCCCTCATTGCATTTTTATTATCTTTTCTGTGGCTGCAACAGCAACGTTTCAAACTTGTGTACAAGCACATGGGATGTTTGGCAATTCAGCTTGGCAAAGGAAGCCCAGTCACAGATTTGTTCATTCAGGAAAATCACTATAACCCCATAAACACTTATTAATTGTTCAGCAAAACAAGAATGGCTGCAAATCCAAGTCCTCCCACACTTGGAGCACAGAGCAATATTTCACTTTTCTTGCAAAGAACCGGCTCTGACCAGTGGACCACTGAATCACAGCAAGGGAACAATGCCTAGGGTGAGTCATGAGCCAGCCTTTCCTTGCAGGCTCTATCAGACCCCTCTGAGTAAGGCAGATAATTAGGGCGATCCCAAAACTCATCGACACCAACGTGCACAGTAACTTTTCTATTTGTATCACACACATTGGCCAAAGTCAGCCACTTCTCACTCTGATTTTGATGTTAATGCTGTTGAATGTTTTAGAAGCCTGATTATCCTTCCACTAGGGAGAGAGGGACTGTCCTTAAATTGTCAGATCAGAGCATTTCCTCACCAGTCAGCCTTCTTAGTTCAAATTTGCATACAGCATAATAAGACTTTTGATTCTTATACTAACCACAATTACACTGGTGGCAAAAGCATGAATGAGAGCACGAATGGGAGAGTGGAGTCAGCTAAAAAATTCAGGTTTCTTTCTTTCCTTGGCCTGAAAGTGTCTCTTAGTGACTTCTGTAGGTTAGTCATAATGCCTGAGGTGAGACCTTAGGGTGCACCTTAGCAGAGCCCTGCGAGCTCTGACTGGAAGATAATCATGACAAATGCTAAACAAAACCAGATTCTGCCTTTCAGTTGATACCTACACGTGCCTGCACAAGAAAAATGCTGGAGTTCCTCTACCGTGAATTGAATGGGCTGCTTCATGTGGAAATTGGTTAATTGGGCTTGCACTTCAACAGGAATATCCATCATCTCCCACATGCATGCTGTATAACAGATAAGATTCGAGCTGAATAAGTCCTCTAATGGATCTTCTATTTGACATCCTCCTCAGTGTGGAACAGCCTGGACAGTGTCCACCTCCAGAAATACATGACCCATACATTTGACAAAGAACAAAAGCAGAAAATGTGTTGCATTACATTGGGCAAGATTTGTTAGGACAGTTCTGCATGGCCTTTTGTTTGACACCATTATATTTTAACTGGCACTGTAGCATACAACAAGCACTTAATGCCAAGACCCTGTGTAAAGATGTCTTTAAGAGTCTGATGAATGGCAGCAATATTTCATAGTATTTCTCAACATTGTGAGAATTCAGTGAGAACACAAGAGCTTCAAACGTCACTATTGCAGCTGTAGAAAAGATAATAAAAATGAAAAAGTCTTTACAACGTGGCAAACTCCAGTGAGCAGATACAGAAGAAAGACTTTTTCAGCGATAGGATATTGAACTGCTGACACTGAGAAAGAATTCAAAAGCACTTGGGGAAACGAGGAGACCTTTCTGCATGGGCAGTGCCCTCATCCCACCCAGGGATGGCTCAGCTGGCCTGGCCACATACTCTTAACACCATCTGAACAGAGAGGCTTTTGTGGCAAACAAGGACATGCACCATAATTCCATTGTTCATCACAGATAAATAAACAGTCACTTTGCAACTGTGTCCTTTAATACAGCAGCTACTTTATTTACTGCTGGTGATTGTTGAAAGGGATGCTAACACAGAGCTGCCCCAGCTTCAGCTGAAGTATCTTGATACTAAAGGCACTTAAATAATTGCCATATTTCTCATCTCTCACGGTGTCCCCAGCTCTGTTTTGAAGCTGGTGAGTCTCACAGGAAAAAACACTCACATAAAATCTGCTCAGAGCCAGGATCGTTCAGACCAGGCTGTTTTGACCACTTTGCTTTTACTGTACGGCTGCATTTAACTCTCTAAATCTTGACAGTTTCCCCCAACTTTATAATTTTGGTGGAAAAATAGTGTATACCCCAGCAGTGGGTGCAGCAATGTGGCTGCAAGGTGAAGGCCTGTGGCTGCCCTTCTTAGAAAAGCAGCCATCTCATCATCAGTGAACCACCAGAGCCCACATCTGCTTCTGAAAAGAAGGGAAGAATCACCAAAAAGCTGACAGGAACAGCAAGAAAACCAGTGTGCTCAGGAGACTGCTGTTCCATTATGTAGTACATGCTGTATAGTCACAGAATCAGGCAATCCCAGAATGGCTTGGGCTGGAAGGGACCTTAAAGACCATCTTGTTCCAGGGACACCTTCCACTAGCCCAGGGTGCTCCAAGCCCTGTCCAGCCTGGCCTTGGACACTTCCAGGGATCCAGGGGCAGCCACAGCTTCTCTGGGCAACAAGAACCTTTCAAAAAGAAAGGCTTTTTCTCTTTTAAATTTTTAATAGTTCCTCTTGACAACTGCTCCTTTCCCTTCCAAAATAACTTGCAGAGAAATTTTACATCAATCCAAACTTGGCTGGGTTTTCCTGGTCATTACCCTTTAAAGACACAACTTGAAAATTGCCATTCTGCAGAATTTTATCAGGTTTTTGTTGGTTCCAGGGTCATATTTTCAGTGTTGCTTTGATCCTGTAGTCATAATTCCTTTTATTTTGCTGTCCCTGGAGTAGCCTTGAACCAAAAATTCCCACTGGAGTGGGAAACAGTCTGTCTTGTGTGTGTGTGTGTGTGTATATATATATATATATTATATAAGGAAAATCTCCTTTAAAGGCTTTTCTCCTTTTGTTTCCCTGTAACTTCCTCTGTTGGTTTTTTTTTCTTCTTTTATGTTTTTAGACAAGTCAATAATATTTAAAATACCAAGCAGGGAAATGAAAGCTGATGGTGTCTGGTGTGAAAGAGAGATTTGGGGGGGTTGAGGGGAAGTAAAGGACTGAGCTGATTTAAAAAGGGCTTAATAAGAAAAATACTTGTTTTGGAAAGAGCTGGGAGATGCTTGTTATGGAACTCAGTGACATCAGGGATGGGCTTAGTTGCACCTCCAAGCAGAGCTCTTAATTTTATAACCATTTCACCTTAGGGGACTGCTCTCAAAATTTGGCGATGGGAGTGAAGATGTTGAAGAGTGAGTGCACCTCCTTCTGCACACTTGTGTTTGCTCCAAAACCTCTCCCCCCAAAAAGCTGCAGCAGCTCTGCCACTCACCAAGAAAGGAGGGCTGGCTGCTCTCCAGGCTTGGCTCCTCACCTGCTCCTCAGGAGAATGTCCAAAGCAACACTTTCCCCCCTTGCTCTCCTTCCTGAAGTTATCCCAGAGTCCCTGTGGAAGTGGCTGATTCTTTAGGGCAGATTTTGTGCTGGTGAATCCCTCAGCCCTGAGCCAGGCCTGGCTGGGGCAGGACAGGCAGATAATCCTGCAGAGCTCAAGGTGCAGCTCCTCTGCTGCCCAAAGGTCTGTCAGATCCACAGTGGAGGCTGCAAACTGGATCCCAGAATCCCAGAGTGGTTGGCATTGGAAGGGACCTTAAAGATCAGCTCATCCCATGGGCAGGGACACCTCCCACCAGCCCAGGGTGCTCCAAGCCCCATCCAGCCTGCCCTTGGACACTCCCAGGGATCCAGGGGCAGCCACAGCTTCTCTGGGCACCCTG
>JAWWEE010000021.1:20712746-20729384 GCA_035221455.1 Xenops minutus
GCCCTGTCCAACCTGGCCTTGGACACTTCCAGGGATCCAGGGGCAGCCACAGCTTCTCTGGGCACCCTGTGCCAGGTGTTTCATTCTGGGCCAGCAGGCAGAAATTCAGCCTCAATGCTGTACATGCAACACAGACACAGCCTGGTGAGGCTCTTCCATGGGCAGACACAAGAGCAACCAAGGGGTTTCACTGTCTTTTCTCATTATGCTCTCACGGGTGTATTTTCCATTCACAGACACATATTTGCAGCCACCCACGATGGGATTTAACATCAGCAGGAGCTTCTGGGACACGCTGACTACAGCTGAGAGATTCCTTTAAATCACACAGTCAATTTGGCACTTGGCCATTTCTTTAGGGTGTTTCTCTCCATGCCAACATCACACGTGCAAGGTTCCGTGTCAGCCAGGCTCATGCCTTCCCCCTGCACGCAGAAGGCTGTGCCAGCAGCACACAGCTCACTCAGACAATGTGCAGGATGCTGTAGAGGAGATGATCTCTCCTGCAGCAGGAATTCTCTGCCTGCTTGTGCAAAGGCAGAGCTGCAGAAAGAGGCAGCAAGTGCAGAAAGAGGCAGCAGGCTCCAAGAGGAGCTCCCAGTTTGTTGGGCACCACTCCCACCATGTGGTTCTCCTGCGAAGCTGCTGAGCACACCATGGACTCGCCTGTGCTCTGCCCGAGATGCTGCTAAAGGGGTGTGAGCATTAAACATCCACACTTTGCTTTTTTTTATTCACTGCTCACACTGGTATTGTCCATCTGCAGCAGGGTTAGAGCCCCAGAATCGATGCTACACATTTTGGGTATTTTTAGTTTTGTCTCTTTTTACCAGCTCCGGTTTTATTTCTAGCTCGGGAATTGAATTCCTCTTGAAATGCGTGACTTCAGGAAAATTACTTAATGTGTCAAGACATGTTCTGCAAATCGTTGACACAAATATTTCTAATCAACTAAAAAGGTCTCGTTTTTTAATTTAATTGGAGATAAATTTTACATTTCCTGAAGAAACTTAAGACTAACAGAAATTTGTATGGGTTTTTTTAAACTACTTTAAAACATTTCTTTTTTTAAGTAGTTTGCTCAGTACAGCATCTGTAACTCAAGGCACAGGGGCACTAATCACACACAGACTACAAGTAAAGAAAAAATTGCTTAGGGGAAATATTAAATGTGAACAAAAAAATAACCAGCAAGGAGCACACTGATCACAAACACTTCATTTTAATAACCTGGTTTTTGTACAGGTCGAGTTGCTGGCTTGTTTAACAGCTTTGCATTGACACTCTACAGTCCACCAGAAGGTTCCAAGCTTGGCCAGGGGGCTGGAGGAGCTGCTGAGCTGCTTCTTTGTTATTAAACAGGTCCTGCTAATACCTAACACCCTGCAGCCTGTGTCAGCAGATAAGGGGTTTTTTTTTTGGTTGTTGCTGTTTGTTCTTGTTGAGGCTTTTTCAGTAAACTCAACTGCCCCTGAAGCATTTCCTGAAAATCTTTTATTCTAGAAGGGAGAGATAGGAATGCTAAAAAATAGACCTTTTTAAGGTTTGACTCAGCAGCAGTCACAGCCTTTGTACTGAGCACAATGAAAAATAGCTTTGAAAGTATATTCTGCTTTTGTGGCAGGCCAGAGGTGTATGAAGGTACCATGATCTCCTCTGCACTTGCAGAAACAGGAAAAGCACACTAGGGAAGAACTGTTAACCAAAACTGGGTACTGGAGATGAAATCCTGAGTTACACAATGTGACAGTATTAACCACTGAGGTCTCCTGGTCTCTTTTTACCCTCCTGCCTCCAAGGATTCAGTGTAGCTCCCTAAACAAACACACACACACAAAACCAAACAAATGAAAAAACTCAACAACAAAACCAAAAAACCTAAACAAACTCCCCCCCAAAAAATGAAAACCTCTCCTCTCAAAAGCCAGTGCTAGCCATGGTAAGAACCAGCTTCCCTCCAGGGAGGTTCCTCCAAACCAGGCTCACACACACGTGCAAGGAAGAACCTGAGCAGGATCCAAATTCCCTGATGCTGCAAAAGTAGCTGGGAAACTCAACCAAGAAGTCAAGGACAGCACAGCTGCAGCCACAGACAGCAGGAGACAAGCCCATATATTGAAGTAGGATTTTTTTATTTCCTCCTAGAAGGGAAACATAACCCCCCTCCCCACCCCTGCTCTGCCTCGAGTGTCAGCTTCAAGTTACTCACCCCGCCAAATGCACCACCACCATCTGCTCCTGGCATCGATTCCACCGAGCTGGTGCTGGCTATCTGAGGGACACAGAATGACACACAACAGTTTCAGCATGGACAGTCTGCCTAAAATATATCAAACATTGAAAAGAAAAGAAAACAAACAGGTAAAAATATTTTAAAAAAAAAAAAAGGAGAGAGAAAAGAAAAAAAAGTTTGTTTTCAGCCCCTCATCTCTTTGTGAATACACTTTAATTGATAGAGTCATATCAGAGAAATGCAGGATGGTTTGGGCTGGAAGGGACCTTAAAGTTCATCCTGTTCCAGCTCAAATGTGGGGTTGGCTCTGCAGTGGGTGACTTTACAGATGGCACCAAATTGCCACCTGGCCTCTGAGTGAAGCCTGTGCCTGTCCCCAGGGTGCTGCAGAAAGGCAGTGCCACGGTTTGAGGGACACCAGCAGAGCCTGCCAGACTCTGACAGGAACAAAATGCACTCCAGTCAAACACTACTCCAGTTTTAATTCATTGCAGTACATCTCAGTCCCAGAGATGCATATGTATTGAATACATACAGATGCTTGTGTATCTCTGTATTTTCATACAGAATACATTCATAAAGAATTCATAGGTAATATTAATATGGCTACATGTATTCAATATATATATATATAAATATTCATTAGATAGGGCAGATAAAAAGCTCGTTTACATTTTGTACCAGAATAACAGGCTACATCCTAAAAAGAAAGGAAAACCATCTCATGTGCCATTAATTTCCTGGGAGTCTCCTGGTTTACAGGGGGTTCTCAAACTATTGGCCCCTTTATGATAACTTCTCCTGTTACTCCCAGAGATCATTCTTTCTTTACCAGTCAGACAACATCTCTTATTTCGAGGTTATCCAAATGGCCAGTGTATTTTGGCATTCTGGCTTCATTCCACTGGAAAGCAAAAGGGTTTAATCTCTGTTAGAAACAACCTGACCCGTACTGTGAGTAAGCAACGGAAGGGAAGAGTTATTCATTCTGCTCTCACATTGTATCTCTTTCTATTCTAATACAATCAATCGACTGTTTAGAGCAAAGACAGGAGCAAAGGGCATCCCTTGGGGCCAGGGCTGTGCCACCCCAGAGCTCTTCCTCAGGGAAGGAGATGCATTAAAAGGGAGCAGCACTGCTCAGCTCGAAGGTTTTCACATCACCTGTTCCTCCATCCTGTGGGCAGGGGGCTCTTTTCACTGCATTCTAATCAATTCAGGAATTTACTCTGCCTAGTAAAAGAATGCACGTGTGCTGTGACAGGGGGCTTGGGAAAGGGAAAAGTGGAGAAAAAATGGCATCTGAAGGAGAGACTGAAAAAGCACCTCAGCAAGTTTAGGGAAAAGAGAAAATTTCTCCAGTTGCCTGTTCAGATTCCCAACTCCATTTAATGTTTATTTGGAATAACAGCCTAAAAATCAAATAGCCCCTACTCTTACCTGGAAAATATTTCAAAGGGGCTTCTCACCATTACCACTCACCATGTGTATGAACACAGTTACTGAGAGATTTGTCAGAACAAGCCCAAACTACGGGGAGAAAATAATGATGGTTCAGCACCCAGAAATCATGGTTTAGCACCTAAAAACCATGGTTTAACTAAGAGAAGCATTCTCAGCCTCAAGCCTTGGGCATGGCACCTCCCCAGAGCCCAGCTCTCTGCCAGCCTCCAATACTGCTCTAACTGGGTCCTTCCCCACACCATGAGCCTCCAACTCTTCTGAGCTCAAGCAGTGGTGAAAAGAGGTCCTTTTGCTTGGCAATACTTTTAGATGGCTTTGAAAACACCCTTCACATAGCCTGGAAAAGCTGCAGGTGAAAACAGAGGATCTAAGACTTCTTAAAAAGCCTACTGCTACCCTTACCCTCACAGGACCCTGAATCCTCCCCTCCTGAGAGTTCATTAATTGGTGAAATCTTAAGAGTCAGGTCAAATTTCAGATCTCTGCTCTTCCCAGACACCACAAGTCTTCTGTAGGCAGATTTCAGGCTGAAATCAACCCATAATACTGCTATGAGCTTAGGTAAGTCAGCAGGGAAACAGAAGCTGCATGCAAAGGCAATCAGTCCTAAGCACTGTGACAGGGCAAATGTATGGCCAAGGGTGGCAGAAAAGCAGCTTGACTCTTTTTCTATGGGCTTATGAGAACCAGAGGCCAATTTCTAGTAGCTGTTACAGATCTGGAATCCATGAGTGCATATCTGTTTCTTGACTCAGGAGAGCAGAAAAGAAGGTTATTGTCACTTTTTCCTCTAAAGTCACTGCCCAGTATTGTTCCCCAGAGGATGAGAGAAGGGTGGTGGATGCAGCTAAGAATGCTCCCAGTATTTGCCCAGTTCTCCCGACAGAAACACCTTCAGCTCTCTTCAATCGACAGCAATTTAGCTGTGCCATTAGTTTTCAAAGCTGATTATCTAGGGCAGCTAATCTCCTCAAAATGCAGGTTCTGGCATTAAAGAAATGACAGTGCAGAAGGCATTAATATCACAGCCAGGGATAAACCAGGCTCCTGCTCTGCTTGACTTCTGTGAGGAGCAGGGCATACACATGTGGCTACACCACGAGCACAGCCACAAAATGAAATGGAATCTACAAAGCAAGATAATAATAATGAAGTTGAACAGATGCTGTGTCTTCATTATATAGAAAAAACTCGTGCTTATTAGTTTGCTAATTATTAGCACAGGATTTTTTTCCATCAGAGCATCCTGGCTCTGAAGGCAGCCGTGAGTTCACAGAAAAAGACAGGCATGAATTCATTATTTTCTGATTTTTTTTTCAGAGTATTTTCAGCTGAGGAATAGTTCAAGATCAGTAAGCTACACCAGAGTCTGAAAATGGCTCATTGCTGGCTGCTTTCAGCAATAGGATTCTAGATTTTGGGGAGGTTTGGGAAGATCTCCATTGTAAGTGGGATGAAAAGGCACATCCAGTATTTCCTGGAGGCCCCAGAAAAGATAAATCAGATAAAAATCCAGATTATTGAGTCCCTGAATCAGTCCTGGGAAAGGAGAGATGTCAAAAATGGTTAGGTACCAAAAGAGAAAAAAACCAAACAAACAGATTAGGAGGGCAAGGAAGGGGGAAGATAAAAAGCTCCCAAAGTTCAGTCCAGATGGACCTTCCCTTCCTGTGCTCCAAGATCTACCATGTCTGAAATCATCAAGTCACAGGCAGTGCTGCATGAAATTCCTAATTATTTTGCTCTCCCAGGTCCTCTCCTCTTGAGCTTGGAGCAAATGCCTGTGGCTAAAGTTATCACCATCATTTTCAAGTTGAATGGAGAGATACTGTCATTGTCCTCATGTGAATACTTCCAGAACACAATCCCTAGCAAACACAGCACAGTGATACATTACGGCTGGAGAGAAACAGAATAAACTCTCAAGACTATCTGGCATATTGAAGAGTATTTTTCCTGAAATATATTTATTATCTGTAAGATAGCATTCTAAGATCCTTTTAAAATGCATCAATTTCCTTTCAAGTCTTTTTTTAAAAAAAACCAAGAAAATAACAACAAAGAAATAATCCCAAAACGCACCTCTGAGGAGATGGGGAAAAGCAATGAACAAAATCTTGCAGGCACACAAACAACATTCCAGACATGCAAACTCTGGTAACACTGAGGAATTACATCTCTTCTGCTCAATGGGCCACCAGTCTGGAGAGCACGACTGATGGGTCTCTGGCACTGCATTGCCCTGTGTCATTTATTCCATATCTGCATGGCTGAGAAATGGAGCTGACTGCCCTGTAATGTCACATAAAACTCCAGAACCACACTGGACTATTTTCAAGTTAGCTGTGTAGGGCTTAAGTGCTGGTAGAACTGTTCTGGCAAAGGAGAACGAAGCACTGGTACTTACTGAGGAATCAGGAAGATGCTCCTCCTCCTGTGAGAAAGAGCTATTGAAAGCTCTGAATGTCTCACTGTTCTGTTTGTGCTTTTCAATTGTGGCTTGAATGACCTGAGACAGAAATTCCAGCAAAGATGAGAAGCATCATCAAAGAAATTTTCATAAGAAGATGGGCGGGATTATCATTTGGTGAAAAACCCTTAAAACTTGTAGAAATGAAATATATAAACATTAAGTGGCGGTGTTAACTCATTCCTGTTTAAGCTAAAAACTGTGATTGCCATCAGATAGTGCCTCTACAAGCCAAACTGCAAGAATATACAAGGTCTGATGCTTCAGTCTCCTCCCTCCCTGGGCTTGAGGACTGCAGGAAAGGGGAACCTATTCAGAAACCCCTGACACTCTGTGGGGCCAGCAGGTCAGCACTGGGACCCTGCCTGGGCAGCTCCCCCACAATGGCCCACCCACCCACCCAGCTTCCCTGCACAGCCACGTTCCCTCAGAACCCCAGAAAGGTAATTGTCAGTGCTGCCTGCACAGTGATGGCCCCCCCTTCTCAGCAGTATTTTGTACTAACCTGAATCCATTCCCTCTTCTCCTCTTCTGTCCTGTTAAAACAAAAGAAAACATCTTTATTCTACTTCCAATACTTTCAGGAAATTCAATTCACAGCTTCACAGGTTTATATCCATCAAGATTTTAGTATTGGTATCCACTATTTTATAAACATTATTAAAAATCATTGACAGTAATTACTACCAAATGCCAAAAATATTTGAATTGTTCATATAGTGGAACCTACAAGCACTACTATAAACACCATAAGCATTCAATAAAGGCAATCCACATAGCCCTGTAACACACTCTGACTTAGGACCAGCATCTCTGCCATATCTAAGTCACCCATCTCTGCTGCTCCCCTTGTGGTTTAAAGCTCTGTCACACCAGCACAGCCCCCAGATCCTCAGTTTCTCCATATATATTCACAAAACTCCAAAGACTGAACAACTACTATACCTGGCTTGCAGCTCCAGAGATCTCTTTTTTCCTGTTATGGAAAATGTATGAGCCACGTTTTGCTTGGCGATTTCTTGAACCTGTAAAAAGAACAAGTCAGCTTTTTACTCATCCCCCTTGCCTTTCCATCATTTTTAATGACTTACAAACACAGTCATTCTTTAAAATGCTTCGTTGAAAGGATCATTCTGAACATGGTATAGAGGTAGAAAAAGTAAGAGATTGTTTCCATAAGTACTTGTCTTGCTACAAAACCTGTGGATCTGGATCTAGGGGGGAGAAGGAGGCTCCTATGTCAGCCAGGGGGTGAGGGAAGGCTTTCAGCCAAAGCATGTACACAGTCACCATTATTCTACTCCCCTTTGAATGATCCCCTGATAATAATTCAGAAAACAAAACCCACAAGAGATAAAATCAGAGAATCATTAAGGTTGGAAAGGACCTTAGAGGTGACCAAGTCCAAC
The DNA here is from genome assembly GCA_035221455.1 of Xenops minutus. Classification (NCBI taxonomy): domain Eukaryota; kingdom Metazoa; phylum Chordata; class Aves; order Passeriformes; family Furnariidae; genus Xenops; species Xenops minutus. The sequence continues at coordinate 20,720,323 of JAWWEE010000021.1, forward strand.
CACCAGCTCAGCACCATTACCATGTTCCCAAGTGCCACATCCACGTGGTTTTTGAACATTTACAGGGATGGTGATTCCACCACTGCCCCAGGCAGCTGGGCCAGGGCTGGACAGCCCTTGCAGTGATGAAATTTTCCCCAATATCCAACCTAAACCTCCCCTGATGCAACTTGAGGATGTTTCCTCTCATCCTGTCACCTGGGAGAAGAGATCAACCCTCACCTGGCTACATCCACCTGTCAGGGAGTTCTGGAAGGCAAAAAGGTCCCCCCTGAGCCTCCTTTACTCCAGCCTGAATCCCCCCAGCTCCCTCAGCTGCTCTTGGTGCTCCAGACCTTTCCCCAACTCCACTGCCCTTCTCTGGATACACTCCAGCACCTTAAGGTCCTTCTGGGAGTGGAAAAGCTGGACTGATCCAAAGCTGGAATTTAGAACTTTCTGCTGTTTTTACATGCATACAGGGTGGTGTTTTTGGCTTCAGCAGTGATCCAGGGCTATCAAGTGGAGCAGCATTGAAACAGGGGAAGAGAAGAGATGCAAACCTGCAGTCCTGCAATGTCCATCTTCTCTCGGACACTGAACTTCTGGCCGATGAGCCTCAGTTTTGGCACACAGTAGAGCACCATGCTGTTAAACTGCAACAAGACATGGGTTTAACTCAGGGGTCAGATGCTGGACACAGCCTGCATTGGGAGAGTTGGGGCCTCTGGTGTGTTTTGTTCCAAGCTGCAGTTCTCAAGGAGAGGTTTGAGGTGAAAGCTAGGCTCAGGGAGCAGTCAGCTCCCCCTTCTGCCCCTCCCTCTGAACCTGACTGCCTTGAGAGCTCTTCTCAGAGCTGGCCACCTCTGCAGCAATGAGGTATGGCTGGAAACCACCTCCCCTGGCACTCCACCCAAACTCAGCCTATGGGCAGGGAGACAGCAAAGACCCCTTTGGAGCTGACAAGGCATCAGCAAAGGCACAACATGGAAGAAGGAAGGAAATCCTCGAGGAGAAAGGTTCAAGGGAAAACTGCTGCTCAGAAGGAGTAGCTGGGCTCAGCTGGTGAATGCTTTTTGTATTTGGGCTGAGAAAGATGGGGATGTACCACTGAATCACACAGTGGTTTGGGTTGGAAGGAGTCTTAAAGCTCATCTCATTCCTACCCACTCCCATGGGCAGGGACACCTTCCACCAGACCAGCAACAAGTTCCAAGGCCCACCCAACCTGAGCATAACCCTGAAAATAAAAGAGCAGCTAAAACACTCACCAGGAATAAATACCTATCCTGTGCTGTGCCATTCTTCGCTGAAAGTTTCTGGATGTGTCCTTCTTTAATGAGCTCGTTGGCAGGGTTAACAATGTCCTCCTCACCACCCAGGCGCTCATAGACTTCCAACAGCTTGTGCATCTTCTCCTGCAATTTAAATTAAATAATTCATTCCACTTGATCTGTTGTCCTCTGTATCATTTCTGTGGTAAGTGTAAATCAGTTGGAAAGAAAATAGTCTTTGGCATTTTCATGAATACCTGTTGCACACTCCTCATTTGTCTTCCCCACGCAGTAGTCATACTCTGACTGTACCATTTTAATGACATTTTGAGATCAATCTATTGGGTATTTTTACACATTACTATACAACAATAAATACATATCACAGAATCATAAAGGCTGGAATAGATCTCAAGATCAAGTACAAATATTAACCCTTTGGAACCATTATGTTTGGAAGCAATGACACCGGGTCCAGTAAAATCAATGGCCAAGATGAAGACCAGTACATTATCAAATAAATTTCCAGGATTTAATTTACTAACCCAGCTTCCACCCTGTGCCTCAGACTAAGATTTCTGCCACAGTATGATCATATCTCAGCTTCTGAGAGGTGTCCCCTCTTGTGTTTGTTGCTGATACAGTTGGAGGGAGGTCTCCATCAGGAAGCAGAGTCCCATTTTGCAGCTCTAAGCCAAGCCTCAAACCTCAGCTGTCTGGGGAATGCTGCAGTCCTGCACAGGGGCCTCCCTGGCCAAAAGCACCTCTGAAACAGGCCAGGCCAAAAGGCTTAATATAGAGTTTTCATGTCCTACAGGCATTCTAAGATCTTGGTCAAATTGTTTTCTGAATTAATTACTATTTCCTTTCCAGCAAAACACTGTTTCTATTTTACATCAAGTCATCCAAATACTATAGTCCATCTACACAGTATTCAAAAGGAAAAAGGTGACACATTGACCCACTTTATTAAGCAGGACAAAGCTTTAAAAAGACAAATAAGAAAGGTGAGTAAACCTTGCTCCTGAATTACAGCCTTTGGAAAGGCTTAGCTTTCAACCTCAGGCTGGACAGATGTGTCCAAATGGCACTGTCAGCAAAGGGTCAGGAAGTGAGGCATGAGATGGATGCAGCTACACCCAAAAATGTGCCCAAACACATCTCTAAATCACATCTCTCCCTACCCACGGATTAAGCTGGAAATTCAGGTCTTTACACACTTTGTTTACCTCTGTTTGACTCAAGAATATTCACCACAAATACAGACCACACCAGTTCCTGTCCTAATCAATTCTTCTGACCAATGATTAAAGAAATGAACAGCAAAAAAAACCACCAAAAAAGAAACACAAAATAAACACACTGCAAACAAAATGGAAGGTGGGGGCTGTGGACTAAAAACAAGGAAGCAAATCACCTAAGCATCAAAAGGCAGATTTTTTCCCACCAAATGGAAAGATGAGCAAGAGATCCTGCTCATTTGCAAACAAACAAACAACAGTGAACTTATGGAACCATTTTTTTAAAAAGGGGAAACTAGAACACTAAGAATAGATCCAAAACCTGAGGAACATCTGCACTTCTAGGAAAAGTCAGTTTTGGAAACATGATTTATTTCGTCTACTGCACCACAACAGGAGGAAGGAGCCAACACTTAATTCAACCCTCCACTAACTTTGGGAGATCTTGCTACAGCACTCGCTTTCCTTTTGGTTTGGCTTGGACCCCATGCAGCAAAATCATTATAGCAGCCTCTTCCAACAGGGTTTTGTGTACTAACAGAAAAAGCACCCAACACAGAAAGCAATGAGCTGGTAGTTTCATATCCCTGTTGTCTACAGAGACCCCAGGAAAAGAGTTGTTAGAGGCCCCAAACCAGAAAGACTTCCACCAAAATATATCCTTATCAAGAGAACATGCCAGACTCAAACAGAAACAGATGGTTTCCTAACTGTGTCTTCAGACATGCTGAAAATACACAGACATCAGCTGGTTACTTCCCCAAAGCAGCCACAGGAAACGTGGTCTCCTGGTGTGCCCACCATCTGGGGAGGAACTAAGGGTCTGACAGGAAGGGGACATACACCTTGCACCCACAAATGGTCAGTGGGTATCAAGCTGGACATGCAGCAATTCAGCTCTTTTAGACACAAAAGGTCCTGAGACACCTGGGTGCACCAAAGGGATAACATCTGTAACTATAAAGTCCATTTACTTTCATGGTAATGCATTAGCTCTTCCATATGTAAAACACGTGCTAATGTTCAAAATCTCCACGGTCTGACTGCCCAGCTTTTGAAGTACAGCTTTCCAAAGCTACTGACACATGCTAAATGCACACCCAGTGCATTTAAGATGTGCCAAAATAAAATCAAAGCAACCTTCAGTCTGCCAAGGGCCCTAGGACTCCAAAACCAGTGTGAAAATCGGCAAGGACACCTCGTGAATGGAACTAATGGAAACACTTTCAATGCTTTTCAAGGAAAAGTAAATAATGAGTTTTATGGAGACCTCCTTTTTCAAACCATTGGGTCCTTAAGGACAAGGAAAGTCACATTTAAGCCCAGCAACACATGTAACTGCATTTCCAATAAAGAGACCCGACGGATGTTTAAAGCCCAACTGACAGTATTTGAAATTCCTCCCCAGCCTACTGTACTAAGTGTACTGGACTGTACAATGGGAGAGCATCAGTTCAGCCAAGTGTTTCAGTGAGATCACCATTCCAGCCTGGAATTGCTACTCACCATCTTCCGGATGGCCGCGTTGGAATGGTTGGCTGCTGTCGAGATCAGCTCCAGCGACTCTGCAATGAAGGCACCCACAGTTATGCATCCTCCAGACTATATCTGTTAAGAGAACCCTGGGGGTTTTTTCCCCTCCCTGATGATTGTTTTAAAATCAAAACTGCTATTGCATAAGCAGTTACAAATACAATAACTTCTGCATTTAATGTTTCACCTCTCTTTCCTAGAAGTCTGGATGAGCCAAAGTGCACAGTGACAAACAAACCCACCTTCCAGGAATCACCTACTAAAAGTTAAGTCTCACTCAGGCCTTCACAAGCACGTTTTTAAGACTGTTTTCCCAAAACAGGGCTTGCCTGCTTACAGCAACATGGACCCTGTTTTGGTTGAGAACAAAAACTCACAACCAAGAGAAATCCACTTCCCCTGTTTCTTTATGTTAACAGTCTAACTGGCTTTCTTGGCAAGAAATATAGATTTAAATACAATACACATTCAAAACCATTCTTACTTTCTTCCTCTGGCTATTGCAAGGATGTCCTTCTGTCTTTGTCCTCGGCCATACAACATAGTAAACAAAAATGCCACATGTTATACCATGATAAACTTCAATATATTGTCACTGTCTATTACCCCTTTCGTTCCAAGAGCTGGCATCCCAACATTTTCCTTCTCTGCTCTGAAAGCACTTGAAAACCCTTTGTTTGGCAATAATTTGATTAATTCAAATTTCCATTTCTCCCACAGTCCTGGTTTTAAGTATCTGAACATGTGAAGAGAAAATTGCCCAAGATTTCATTGTGCTCACTAAATAGAGAGGAGTTTATATGTACTTTCAGCATCTTTCCTGTCTGGAGATTCTTCTGGAAGTTTCTTTAAATAGTCCTTCAGGAGAAGCTCGTAACGAGGAATCCTTTGCACTGGTTCAAGCATGTGATGCTGTAAAGTCAGGTTTCCACACACCTCTTGTTTCTGTAATGGAGAGAAGACAAGCACAGAAGGGTTTGGTTTTGTGTTAAACAAAACTGCCTTTGGTGTTAAACAGCAGTGAAAAATGACCATTCACATACAGCTGGAGGAGGACACAGGGACTTCTCAAGCCATCATGGAACGACAAACACATCAAGCTGGAAAAGACCATTGAGATGATCAAGTCCAAACATAAACCTGATGCTGCCAAGGCCACCACTAAACCAAGTCCTCAAGTGCCACATCTACACATCTTTTAAATCTATCTAGTGATGGTGACCCCACCACTGCCCTGGGCAGCTGGGCCAGGGCTGGACAGCCCTTGCAGTGCAGAAATTTTCCCAGTATCCAATCTAAACCTCTCCTGGTGCCTCAGGCCATTTCCTCTGGTCCTGTCCCTTGTTCCCTGGGACAGAGCCTGACCCTCACCTGGCTCTCCCCTCCTGTCAGGGAGTTGCAGAGAGTGAGAAGGTCCCCCCTGAGCCTCCTTTTCTCCAGGCTGAGCCCCCCCAGCTCCCTCACCTACTCCTCACCACACTGGTGCTCCATTCCCTGCTCTGGAGATGCCCCAGCCCCTCCAGGTCTGTCTTTATGATGAGGGTCCCAAAGCTGAGCCCAGGATTCGAGGTGTGACCTGCCCAGTGCCCAGCACAGGGGGACAGTCCCTGCCCTGCTCCTGCTGCCACACCAGTGCTGCTACAAATGCCATGATAACACCAGGGAAACAATGGTACAAATGCCATTTTACAACTCCTCCTCCTCCCTGCCCTGGGAGGACAGCAGGGAGTTCAGACAAGGCACAGAACCTTTCAGGATCCTTTCTCTCCCACCAGAGCATTACAATTGAGCTCCCTTTTTGTTCTCTCCTGGATGGCCTCTTCTGCTGGGCACGTGGTTGATTTATATCAGGCATTAGAGCACCCTGCTCAGCAACTTGGGCATCTTTCTGAAGCACTTGAGTGCATCAGCTCTGTCTGGTGCTCTGTGTGTTTGTCAATATATGTACATTTATATATATATATAATATATACACACACTCTATACATACGGTATAAATTTTATATAATATGCATGCACAAACACACAGGGCACCAGACACATAATGTGTATATATATATATATGTATTTATACACACACATATGCACTTTCCCCCCCAATAATAAAATACTTTGGTGCACAATGAAACAATCATTTCATTTAATGTGGGCAAATGAGCGGGCAGAGAACAACAACAATAAAATGTATTCAATATTTCACTAATCTTTCAGGGCAGTGTTTGAGATGCATCCAGTGGGTCCCCCAGAAGGACTCAAGGATTGGTGTATGATCCAAATATTTGCTACAGGATGCACTTCTGGGGTTCATGTTTGAAGGTCAGAAACATTTGTTGATTATAGTGGGCTTTTTTTTCCATTTTTTGACAAAATTACTATTTCAAGCTCTTTGGGCTGTTGTTGTCAGTCAGTCTCACACCTGGAACAGTCTGACCCTGAAGCACTCACAGCACAGATCAAATGTGGAACAGGAACAAGGCTAGCCACACTGCTGGGTAATTTTTTATCAGCCTGATTAAACAGGAACAAAGGCAAAAGCAAAAGTTTATCCAAACACCCTTCTGCTCAGCTGCACCCACGCCCTTCAGGTTTAGCTTCTCTTGGGCCCAATCTATCCCAGCCACCCCAGAAAGAGGGTATTTCATGGAGGGATCTACTTGGAATGTGCCACAGGGACACTCAGAAAACCAAGGTGGCCCCACTAAAGGACTGAAGTCAGCATTCAGGCACTCAGGAGCTGCAGCATGCTGAATTCCCACGTGAGCCCTCTCTCGAGGCAAGCCCTACTCCTGAATCCCAATCCTACTTTCAGGAGGATTAATATGGATTAAAAACTGGCAGGGTGACAGCTCTCAAAGGCAGCTCAGCTGGGGCATCATTAGTGGCACATCACTCTTCCCAGCACATCCCTCCTGGGCTGGGCTCAGAGCAATCTCATATTTCTCCCGATGGCAAAACCCAAAATCATCACGGTGAGAATGTTCTCATGGCATTAAGGTGGGAGAAGATGGGTAGTTGGTGCAGATAAATCCAGTTAACAGTTGTTAAGTTGGGTGTAAGAACATGGAAAGTGTGGTGGGTCAGCTGTGTGAGGACAGAGCATGGCAGGAGGGGACATATCAGGAAGCTGTGGCTGAGGGCAGCTGGGGTGTCCAAACAGAGAAACCCCAAATTTGTATTCCCAGTGCTCTGTTTGGCTGAGGGATGGATGCTGGAGGGACAGGAACGCTGGGAAACAGCTGGAAAATCCCATTCTTTCAGTAGCTGGCACAAGGTTGCCATCCTGGTGCTGATGTCAAGAGGAGAGGCAGAACACGGGTTTGGGAAGGAGCTCGGGAAGGGTGGCAGAGTCACCAGAGGAAAATAAAATTTTGTGGGTTTGCTGGAGGGGAGAGTGAGGGGAGAGTGAGGGGATTAGTGCCTGGATGGTTATAAATAACCAAGACCAGGGACAGAGCATCATGTGGCTCCTCAGCCCCAGGAGGGGTGACACAAAGCCTGCACCCTGCAGGGACCATTGGGGAAGATATGAATTTGCAGCCCCATGAGGAGGGAGTGCTTTCCCAAAGAGTGTCCCTGTCCTTGTCACCCAGTGGTGACAAGGCTTCCTCCAGCCTTACAGACCACGATTCCACATTCCCCTGCTGAAACCACTCCATAGCAATGACACTGAGATGCTGGTGGTGCTGAAGAGATGGACAAGGTTGGTTTTAAATCACACACAAATGGTCACCCAGGTGTTTTCCTGCTCAAATCATAACCATGCCTCTCTCAGGATTTTATTTGGAATGTTGCTCCTGCTCTGGGCTGGGCTCACACCCCCCGACTGGGATATCTGCTGGCATGGATCACCTGCATCTTGCTAAACATCATTATTCATTGCTTCCTTCCCCAGCCTCCGGTTTCTCTGGGTTTGAGTACCACTCATAAAGCATTAATCTCTTTTTTCATACGTGTTTCATATAAAAACTGAATTTTTTTGGTGTTGCCTTGAGTAAGCCATGAGGACACTAAGAACCCTTCACAGCAAGGTGAGGATATTCCCCATAACTTCAGAGTTCTTCACAGGTTTTTAAACCAGAGCTTTGTTTCTAAAGCAAAGGCACAAAACCTCAAGTCACCTCAGTGTCCCACAAAAATTCAGGTGCAGAGAGCTTTTATAAGGGTAATAGACAGGAAAGCTGCCACCTTGTCATCTCAAGAGCCAGGGTCCATCACTTTATAATCCCTTCTGACACTGGCTGACAAGAAATGTCATTTCTTTAGTGTTATTTGTATATTTTTAGAATAGATTGTCGATCTGGTCTTTTGGACCACTATATTTAAAATTGGGTATCCAGACTGAGTTTCTACAAAAAATAAACTGACAGATTGTTCATAAAGGAAAAAATAAAAGCTGCATTTATGGCAGTGGCATATTCCTTCCACACACTGGCATTCCCAGTTCACTCCCATTAAACTCCCTCTTGGGCTGGGTCACTGAAAGACTCCAAGGGTCATCATATCTTGTTCATACTTCTGGGAAAAGCTTCAGAGCATCTCAGTTTGGAGGAGCCACCCAAGCCATGGCTGTTCCCACCTGAGCCATTGCTGGCAAAGGCTGCTGTCCCTGACACGTGCTGTTACCAGGTTCTGGTTTTATCTACCTAAAACTGTACAAATGAAATGTCTGGCTGAAGCTTCTCTTCCAGGGGAAAATTTGTCATCATTTTCTTAGGAACTCTTCATCAAATTTGTGTTCCAATGTTTGGGTACAGAAATCAGATGTATTTTTATTTTCATCCTATTTTTTTACAGTTTTTATTCCCTTTTGGGGGTGGCTTTTGGGGAGCCAGAGGTGGCACATGGGCAGTTTCATAAAATCAGAGTGGTTTGGGTTGGAAGGGACATTAAAGCTCATCTTGTTCCCACCCCTACCATGGGCAGGGACACTTCCCACTAGCCCAGGTCGCTCTATTCTAGCCTTGGACACTCCCAGGGATCCAGGGGCAGCCACAGCTTCTCTGCCCACCCTGTGCCAGGGCCTGCCCACCCTCCC
>JAWWEE010000021.1:20729484-20782815 GCA_035221455.1 Xenops minutus
TGCTGCCCCTCGATGCTGCCCCTCGATGCTGCCCCTCGATGCTGCCCCTCGATGCTGCCCCTCGATGCTGCCCCTCGATGCTGCCCCTCGCAGCGCCGGCGAAACCTCCTTCCACAGAGCTGTGCTGCAGCCAGGGTGAGACACACCTGCCCCTCCAGGTGAGACACACCTTGTAAAGCAGAGCTTTTGGGAGAGTTGAGATCTCCAGCTTCCCCTCACAAGGGGTACAGAATGCTGGGAAGAAAAACCCCAAATGTATTAAGCTTAAAAGCACCTATCAAGCAATCTATCTCTGAAAGCACAAAGCCGTGTAAAATGGTCTTCACAAAGGCATTTACCTCGAGGGGAAAATGCAAACCAGTAAAATGAAAAGTTACCTGTGTTGGGCTCTGGTCCCTTTTTCATTACCCAGTAGCTGGTCATTGCTCCCGACTTTGCCCCTGAAATACCCAACCCTGATGTAGGCACAGCTATGGAAATACACGTGTGTAAGAGAAAAATAGTTTTCTAATGACATCCATATAATTAATTCCCTTGGACTAATCATTCCAGAACAAAAGAAGTAGCTGTTCTAGAGTAACTCTATGGATAGGCTCTGGGATGTAAGAAAGCAGATTTATTGGTAATGAACCCATCTGGATTTCTTTGGAAACCCTGTCTGTTAACACACAATTACTGATTTCAAACTTGTATTGCTGCACAAAATGATTAAGGCTCCCTTAGATTAGTCCTGTTCTTTGGGACAAGAGGCAGGTTCAGCTTTCAGGTGAGCTCACCAAGCATTGCTGCAGGTTATCAGGCATCGTGGGGGTTCAGCAGCAGAAACAAACTTACAACTTGTTGAAAATTACCCGCGTTCTTTGCTCTCAGGAAACCAAGGTCCACACTATAAAGTGCAAAGCTGAGATAAGCTTTATTTTAAGCATTGAAATATGTTTAATATATCACCAGAACACCAAATAACCAGTGTCCTTTAAAGTTACCTATTAATTTCCTGTCCAGTTCTTTCCCCACCCTAGCCAGCATTTGGGTTTGATTTGGGGTTTAGGTTGGGGTTTTTTTATAGAGAATTAGAGCATTTTTCATTGTGGGTGCTCTCACCATCTACAATCTGGGTATTTACAGCATTCAATCTGTATCTCTGACCAGAATCAGTTAAATAATTCTGGAAAGAGTTTACAATTCCAGCAAGTTGCTTAAATTGCCATTGCTTTTAACGAGCAAAATTGTAACAAAGGCTCAGTGTCAGTTTCTTCACATGTAAGAATAAGGCATGTCTTCAACCGAGGTAAGTCATGTGGAGTCAGAGAGCAGCTTGAGTAAACAGACAACAAAGAAAAAAGGGCTCTGCTTTGCAGCTTTGCCAGAGACTGGAAGGAATAAAAGCTATGGAGAAGGTGGGCTGACTCTACCAACAAAACAGCACACCAGTGCAGATCTGGCTTTGGAAGAGGAAAGGGTTTGCTGAGACACCTCCTTTGAATATTGGAACTTTTTTCCCACCTGAATTGAGGAGCATCCAATCCTTTACACCACGAGGAGCAAAATCTGGGATCATTTATGGCCTGGTTTGTGACTCTTGAGTAACAAGCATGGGATGCCATCTTTGAGTTGCAGGTGGTAGATCCATCATACCCAGCTCTGTTAAGCCCTTTTCTTCTAAACTGTCTCAGGCACCTGAGCTGTTTCCTTCATGTCTCATGAAGGGAATCATAATAGGAACAAGTCCACCCTGTCAACATTTCTGTCACTTCTGCCATTCTCAGGCTTAGTCTCAAAGGAGTTGAAGATTCTATTAAATAGCCTAGAAACTGGTTGGCAATCTCCTGCATTGAACTGGACCTTGCTGAGCACCTGAAGGTCTTAGTTTTATTAAACCTTTGCTGAAAATTCTACTCTGTGCCCAGTACAACAAACTTCTTTAAGCTTTGAACCACTGAACGTGGTCTTTAATGTGGGATGTTTTTATATTGCTTTCAAACCCTTGATATCTAATGCACGTGTGTTCAAGGGAGAAAAGGGCCATTAAATGCAGGGTGAGCAGTTAGCAAAGTTCATACAAATAGTCCTTATCTCCAAAAAGAAAAAAGTTGCCTGTCATATTACATTAAAATTCTTTTACAAGAATAACTCTCTCACGACAAAGAAATTCTCCTTCATGGTAGTCTTTGCAGTTCAATAAGGATTACCATTGCATGTCCAGGGAAGATAAATCTAATGAGGGTAAAAATAAGCTCTTTTAGATTTAATGAGACATTGGAGACCAAAAAGCCAAGGCTCTGCAGATACATGGAGTCTGTCTGACATGCCTTTCATGTGGGAGATGCATGTTGTGTTTCCTTCCGGATGATGTAATTCTCGGGGTGACCCTCATGTGCTTTTGCCATCATATGACACTCTCCTGCAAGCACAAAGTTCCTTTGTGTACAGAGTCCTTATTTATAACTCTTGGAATTTTGATCAGAGCTGTTTCCCTTCCTGAAGGGCCTACTTTTCAAATGAAGATTTGAAGATTACTTTGACATGACTGTTGAGTATTTAAGCTACATCGTTCTCAGGAATTTGAAACTGAGCTTTGCACTTGCAGAGAAAGCAGCACTGCTTTATTTTTCATTTACAAATAGATTAAACCAGCAATTGCATTAAAAAAGTGAAAATTTATGGCAGCACTGAAGCTGCTGCTTTCACTTTAAATTTGAAAAAAAAAGAAAAAGGAAAAAAATGCTTGATCAAAGGTAGCTTTCAAGGGAAAATACTTTTAAGCCAAAACCCTACTGGGGTAGGGTTTGGGGGCTTTTTTAATGATACCTTAGGCAAAAGTAAATTTATTACATGTTCACGAACACCAGTTACCAAAGCAGGCAGGAATCCAGCAGGGAAAGAGCACAGAGCAACCCACAGACAGAAAATAAGGAACTGCAGATAAGAGTAAAGCAGTTCTCCATTTGGGACACAGATCCTGTGGCAGCTTTTGTGCTCTGGCATGAGATCTTTAGAGCAGAGCAGAACAGTCTTGTGTTTTAGCCCCACTTCATAAAGGAGTTGAACTTAAATATTCATCAGGGCTTGCGTGTTAATTCTCCTTAACAATGAGGGATTTCCAATCCTAGACTTTTAATTTCACTGGCATGCTTTACATACTGGCTTAACAGGTTTTTTTTTTAATTTAAATTGATGCAGATCTTATTAAGGCAATATACCTGAGAATTGTTCCTGGGACTCTCTGAAAGCAGAATTAGATTCATACAACAGGTAATGAATGAATGATCAGAGTGTGTCACCTATTTCCAGAGCTGAAAATGTCCTCCATGCTCAAGGGAGGCACCAGAGCCATTCTTCATCTTTTAAATCCTGGGCTGGGGCAAACAGTTATGCTGTTACCATTGCTTATCAAACAACAAGCTACAGGGCTGGTGGATCCATCTGTTCACCCCCATCATTAAGGATCTCCTAATATGCTGACCAGAAAAGCTACACTTAATGTGTGATTGTCCATGCTCACCAGAGAGGGTGATGAAGATGAGGAGGAGGAGGAGGTGTTGCTGAGCACTCAACAGCCAACATGTGTGGCAGCCAGCAGAGTGCTCACCTCTGTGAGTGTCTGTCTGTCTGTCTGTCTGCTGGCTGCGACCTGAATGCCAGGGCTGAGCTCATGACAGAGCACAGCAGTGTTACAGAGACCTCTGTGCACACATCAGGCTCTGTTTACTGTGGGCTTGCATTTATATTTTTAGATGCCTGAAAGCTGTAGGCTTGTCAGGCGTGCACATTCATCTGCAGAACTGGGGTGACCTCAGTGACCCAAGAAGGTGCTTTCATGACTTATTCTGTATCACATTATACAGTAAATGAGGAGCTCAAGCTTGTCACCATTCCATTAAACACTTCCAAACAACACTGACTCCCACACTGCCCTAAAAAACAAGATGTGCTTTATGAATTGAATCATCAGATATGGCACAGATGCAACAAGGGTTATGTATTTCACAATCAGTGTCTTTCAGGAACATAAACCCCATTATTCAAAAGGAAAAGCAGAGGTACCTAAGTGCTTTTAACATTGACCAGAATTAGACTTAAGATTTTCCACAAAATAAATAACCTAAAAGGCATTGTAGATTTTACCCAAGGTTTCCAGAGACCTGAAATCAGCCAAACTGAGATTCTGTCAGATTGCAGCTTTGATTAGAGAGGTATTAAACCCAAATCTCTGTCAAACAGGAGAGGGAAACACTGTTTTTTCTGGACACCGTTAGATTAGAAATATACTCCAGAAATGTTGACTTTCTAAGCCATGCCACAATGGTCTGGCAGACATAAGGTCTTTCAAGCAGGAAGAAGGAATTACAGCACTTGATTTTTGTCACCCTAGTCACTGTTAATCTGGGTTCAGAAACAAAACAAAACAGTTAGTAAAATATTTTTGTAGTCTATTACTAAATCATTCAGAATACAAACATGTCCTTTAAAAACAGATTCTCCTTGATCCCTCATGAAACTCCTCAAAGGTTCTCATAGAATGACATTCCCAAATGATTTATCAAAAGTTTCACACCAGCCATCATCAACTGCACTGATATAAACCCTGAACTTCTTTAAGTCAGCATCTGTGAGTGGTTTTTAGCTGAAGCACTTTTATTCCTAGGTATTTATCTATAAAATTATATAATAGATTTATTTTTTACCTTGTGCAGGCATTTTGGATATACTTAATAGACAGGATTTATTAGACTATCTTCATACCTATATTTTCTTAGTTGTCACTGTAATGAGCAAAGTAGTGAGGTCTTAGCTAGGAGTCCATTTGTGAGGCTTAAATACAGCAACTGTTCCACCACATGACTCATGAGGGAAAAATACAACTGGAGATGAACTGCTAAGAAATTACACCAGTTTTACCAGGTATGCCACTGGAATTAATTACTGGAGTTTCTACATCAGCACTAGGCAGCAAAACTTCCTAAGCTAATGAAACCAGACTTTTCATTTTAGTACATAGAATTTGGTCCTCTCAATTTGTCCAACTTTGGTTTTCTTCCCGTTATCATTAATAATCGAGTAACCTCTCTCAGACTTTTCTCCACCAGTGTCCAGAAAGGAAAAAAACATGTTTGTGTGCAAATCCCTTCTGCAGAAGAGAGGAAGACTCCACCTCTGTGAGGACTCAATCGCTGGGAAAGGAAAAAATGGCAGTGAAAGTACAAGTCATCTTGGTCCTTTCTGTGTATTTGGTGCTATCTGTGTATTCATCTACACCTTGCCAGGGCTCAGCAGCAAAGTTCCATCCCTTTTTCTTGCCTTCATACCTGAATGCTCCCCACTGAAGTCTAACTTTTCATCCAGCCCCATCACAGGGTCAGGCTGTTTGGCCCTGGGGAACGTTTTTCACCTGATGGTCAAAGCCTCTATGGCATTACTTCTTTCTGTGAAGAGCAATAGTGAGCAGAAAGATACCCCCTGAGCTCAGGTCCAGTTCAGCAGAGAGAAACCAGCCAGACACATCTTTGTTCATGTTGTTCATGTTGTAACTGAAGACTGGGTTTTCCTGCAGTCGTTGAAAAGGGGGAAAAAAGATTTGTAAGGAAGAAAATGGCCCCGGGAGGCATAATGAGTAGGACACACAACCAAAACCAAAGCAGCAAAGCACACAGCATTCCATAAGCAAAGCTGTCCTGTCTCCAAATGGTTCCGTGCGTGGCAGTGCCCTGAGCTGACAGGTGCACCTTTCCCAAAATGGATGTTGAGGCAAACTAGAACAGAAACAGCAAGAAACAGACCCAGAGACGAGCAGAGATGCAGGAATTCACCAGTGCTCCTTAATGGGAAGTGTCTCACCCCAGTGTACCTCTCCTGTCGTTCTAAACCTGTTCCCATTCAGTTGCAAGGCAAGAGCAGATTGCTGGTTCTATCTGAGTCCTCAGTACAGTGAGAGATCCCAAACAGTGACAGCACCACAGGGAGAGCCAAAGCGTGACAGCTCCGGTAAAATCCCATGTTTAAGTTTCTCCTCTCTGCCTATGTGGCCCCACTGTCTGTTAGATAGTGGGATTTATGGGGGATTTCAGTGGTTTTAACTTTGTTCCTCTCTGTACAGTGTCTGCTGCAGTGGCTTCTCACCTTTCACAAAGCCCCTGGGCAAGGCGGCAGTGCCCATGAGTGGCGAGCTGAGAATATGCAGAAATAGTCACTTTTTGGAAGCCACCTGTCCCAGCCTGGCTGCGATGACTGAGCCGGGATGCAAACCTGGCCGTGCTGATGGCAGCAGAGCTCCCAGGCTCGGGGGCATCGGGGGGCAAAGGGGAAGGTGCAGGTTGAGCTCCCGCTGTTTGCCAACCCCTCCATCCAGCCTGTGATCTGACATACAGCTGGGCACAGCTTTGGCTGCCCCGACCCAGTCCTGCTGGGCATTGAAACTGGCAGGCAGGGCGAGTGCTGGGCACGGCGGGTCCACTGCAAGCCCAGAATAGTTGGTTGTGTGGCACACGGAGACAGAATAGTCAGGAATTGAGCTTGGTTACCAGAGTGATGGAAAAAAATGAAAAAAAAAAAAAAAAAAGAAACATTTCTTGGCAGTTGTGGTTCCATTTATTGTCTGTCAGGATAATCACTTGCAGCACCGGCATCCATTCATTAAACTTCATGTTCCCGAGACGCCAAGCCACCAACTTGCTGGAAGAGCAAGAAATACACCCAAGGCGAGCTGTGCAAAGCTTGGGACACCCCGGCAAAGCTGAGCAGAGGGAAGAGGAGGGGGCCGGAGGGAAGAACTCTTGGGACAAAAGTCAAATCTTCCAGCGTGGGCTTTGCCGTGCCCCCAGCCGCCGCTTTCCCCGCAGGGCAGGGATGCCGGGTGCGGAGGAGCCGCGCTGGATGCCGCTGCCATCTCGTGTTCCCTGCCAGAACTGCTCCCCATCCCTGCCACGGACCGGCCGGCGATGCTGCTGCACCTTCGGGCACAATGGTCCTGTCCGGTCCATGTTTCTTACCGTCCTTCACCTCCCCTTCTCACACAGCACAGCCAACCTTATTTCCCACTGGGGACTCCCAAGGGGAGCTGATCCAGGCATTGAGCAGCTGGGTAATTAAAGAGGTATTTGGTGGTGGGTATTTGGTGCTTTCAGCACAAGTATCACGTGGAACAAAAAGCAGTTCTGACCTTCAGTGGTGGCCAGACTTGTAAAGAATACCATTTACAGGCACCTTCATCCTCGCCAGATTCTCCAGCCACACTAATCTGCGAGTACAAATTTTAACTCAACTGTCCAAAATTCATGCCGTGATTTGCTGGGCACTATATATAAACCCACAGCCAATAATGTCAGAGACAAACACTCCTGTCACATCTTCGATGGGCACTCCTGGCTCTTGAAGCTCATGTGGACAAACTCCCCTCACACTGCTTCAGCCAGTATGAACAGCTCGACAGGAGAGTGTGTTTTGTGTCAGGATTTCTAGGAGTCTGGAGCTGCACAAGCCCTGCAGCCTGTTTTTGTGGAGATAACCTCTACCCCTGACTTCCCACAGCACCTGCACTCTCATGTTTTAGCTGAGCACCCACTGCAGGCTGGAGGGATGGCAGGGAGGGTGCAGGCTCTGGAAGACCTCTGTAGAGATGGGCACTGTGTGGGTATCACCCTGCTATGGCAGCTGTTCTAAAACGCTGCTCCAAAACACTCAGGGACCAGCTGCCACGTTCCCCACCTCGAGGCTCCCTCTCTGGGGACCTGGGGGCTTTCTTGCCTCTCTGACTCTCTGCCCTTCTGTTTCCTCCTGTGTGTGAATTCCTGCACGATTCCCTGAGGGGACTGAAGGTACTGCAGCCCTCCCAAAGTGTGTCCATCCTTAGTGTAAGGTATCCCTGTGCCTGGGCTGTTTTAGCTTTGGGAGCTGATGGTGACACAGACACCGACTTGGCTGGCAGCATTCTGTAGGCACCAGACTCAGTTCTCTGTAACAACACAGAAACTAATTTAGTTTAAAAACTGTTTAAAAGCACCCTAATCTGAGGCTAGTCAGTTGTATTTGCTTGCACTTGATATGGACATTCAGGTAAGTATAGCTGTGTTTAGATTGACTCAGATATTAATTAGAAGAAATATCACAGAATCATTAAGGTTGGAAAAGACTTCAAAGATCATCAGGTCCAACCATTCCCCAGCACTGCCAAGCCAACCACTAAATCATGTCTCCAAGTACCACATCTACATGTCTTTTAAATCCCTCCAGGGATGGCGATTCCACCCTGCCAGGGCCTGACCACCCTTTCAGTGCACAAATTTTCTCTGATATCCAATCTGAACCTCCCCTGGTGCAATTTGAGGCCATTTCCTCTTGTCCTGTCCCTGTTCCCTGGGAGCAGAGCTTGACTCCCACCTGGCCCCACACTCCTGTCCCCTCTGAGCCTCCTCCAGGCTGAGCCCCCCCAGCTCCCTCAACCCCTTCTGGTGCTCCAGACCCTTCCCCAGCCCCATTCCCTGCTCTGGACACGCTCCAGCCCCTCCAGGTCTGTCTTTATGATGAGGGTCCCAAACCTGAGCCCAGGATTCGAGGTGTGACCTGCCCAGTGCCCAGCACAAGGGGACAGTCCCTGCCCTGCTCCTGCTGCCACACCAGTGCTGCTACAGGCCAGGGGCCATTGGCCTTCTGGCACCCCTGGGCACCCCTGGGCTCATGGTCAGCCACACCTGCACCCTCTTTTCCAGGGCCTTTTCCTTTGGGATGCTTTCCAGCCCCTGTGCCTCCCAGTAGAGCTGTAGGGGGCTGTTGTGGCTGTAGGACCCAGCACTTGTTGACCCTCACACAACTGGCCTCAGCCCATCCATCCACCCTCTCCAGACCCCTCTGAGGAGCCTTCCTGCCCTCCAGGAGATATCAGAGCTGGCAGGTTTCATGCCCCATGTCTGGCATTTTCTGCAGATCCTCAACAATCTTCTTTGGGATTTGATGTGTTTCTTCACAGGCTCAGAGAAGCTGTCCCCACCCACAGCCCTGCCTAGCACTGTCCCCCCAGCCTACACCAAATCCCCATGTCCCTGGGCATGTACTGCTTGCTAGAGCTCACCAGGGGAGCAGCAGACCCACTGCTCACACACCACCTCTGAAAGGAGGAGCTCCCTCAAGTTCTGCTCCTTTTTCACTTGCCCAAGGAGTGCTGGGGGGGTTTGAGACTGATTACACTAAATATCACCCGATAAGGCACTGATGTGCTCTGTGTGCTGCAGTGTCCCTGTTCCCATGGGATCCCTGGGATAAAGTGAAGGGGTATTTCTATTTAAATAGCAGAGATGAGAACCTCAGTAAGAAACCATGACTTGCCTTAAAGCACACAGGAAGTCTGTGCTAGCGATGTAATCTGACTCCACATGTTAACCACATACACACACACGCTCTCCTCCACAGCATTGTTCTTACATCAGCTCACTAAGGTGACCTGTTCTAGTGTAAACAGCCTTTCCCAAACCACATTAATTGCAGTGGCCGTTTCTCAGAGAAAGGTGCTTGTTTCGAGTACCTGCAATTTCCCCATAAACATTCCAGCCCACGCTCTGCTGACTTGCTCCATTCTCACAGCCAAGCCTGGAGAGAATGGGATGAAAGTCTGAGAGAGAAATATCAGCTATCCTTCCAGAAATGCAAAGGTGTAAATGTACTTTCAAAAATCTCTTGTCCCAGTGTAGCAGGGCAAGCAGGATTTCTGTTTAGGGGAGCTGAAGTGAATTTATCATCTCCCAGAGTTTACAGAAAAACACAACTGGGATGGAAAGAATCAGAGATTCCAGACCACATACTATTAGCACTGGGATTACATTCCCAAATACACTTACTATAACCTTCTCCATGGTGTTTTTATTTCTGCAATAGGATGAACCTTAACACAGGACAGCAACAGGGAGGCAGAGGAGGAAGTCCCTTCAAGGCTCATATCAGTTGTATTCACATGCAAATGCACCTTCCTGAAAATGCAGCAGTGACAAAATAAACTGTTCCAAATAGGAAAAGCTTCTTGCTATGCAATTTAGAAAGTTTACACTGGAATTCTAATGACTTTACTAGGGGAAAGATAAATGTTTATTCTGTGTTTAATTCATGTGAGAATCCAAAACACATAAATATATACAATATATAAATATATATTAAAATAATATATAATTATTTAGGCTGTATACGTTTAAAAGTGCTTATGTGATGGCAAAAGGAGAAAGCTGACAAACCAAAAGTCATAATAAACTCACCAGCTATCAAGTTTTGGCCCCAGCAGGTAGATGTGAACTGAACAGAAAGTATGTTTATCTTCAAGGTCAGCTAAAATAACTTGGTAAATCAGAGTCACCCACTTATTGCCCATTTGATTTTTGTTTTCTGTTTTCCCTAGTTTAACATAATTAATAACTGTGAATGCCTTCAGCTGTATATTACACATATACTACTCCCTTAGCAGCTTAGGTAGGCAGATTCCTGCAGGAGCACAACACCCTTTAACTGGCATGTTGAAAGCTAATAGTGGGTTTGATAGCCCACAACAGGCCAGAGGAGTGGACTGAGCATCCTGGGTCACACCTCTGCCTCCTGCAGCCTGCTCACTGACAAGGAAAAGGTGCTGGGAGGCTGTCAGGGAATAACCCACTGCACAATCCTGCCATCAGCAGACTGCCAGTGCCTGCCAAGAGTTCTGCTCCAGCAACAGCACAACTCCTCCTAGCCTGGGATAGGCACACACTGACAGGTAGCACCGACTGACACAGGTAGCACACACCGACTGACACAGGTAGCACCCACTGACACAGGTAGCACACACCATTTGTGCTGAAAGCCTGGGAAGAGCCAGGGGAATTTTATGGAGGGCAGATGGCTGTGCTGCAGGGAAAGCAGTCCCAAATGGGCTCCCCCTGCAGAAAGCCATGCCCATGGCTTGGCACAAAACACAGCAGGCTGGGTGCAGGCAGAAAAAGGGGAAGAAAAGGCCATGTGGAGCAGCAGCGTGGCAGGAGAGGACCTCCCCCAGCCCCTGCCCCTCCACACAGGGCCTCTCATTTCCCAGCTTGCTGGGGGATTACTTGATTCCTGACAGCTGGCCCAGCCACAATCCTCCCATTTAAGGCAGGCAGCTGTGCTCCCTGCTCAGCTTAACCCACTCGTGGCCAGCCCTCCCCTTCCCAAGGATGAGAGCTGCTTTCCCAGGACTGGTACAGGGATGGAGCAGTTTTACAGCTCCAGCTCTTCCCCAGTCCCCAGGCAGCTTTTTGTGTAATTATGAGGAGACACATGGAAATCCCTGGGAGATGAGATCCCAAGAGCTGCGTGCCACTTCGGGAGCCTCAGGAAAACCAGACCAACAGCAGATGTTGTCGGTGACGTGTCCAAACCCAAACACACACCCATCTCAGAATGAAAATGGATTTATTAAAAACAATTAAAATGAGTAATGAGGAAGGCAAAACAACAAGAGTCGGAATTGCTGGGCCAGTGGTGAAGTTTCATTCTGTGACTTCTGTTACTCTCTTAAATCATAGAATTTTAGAATGGTTTGGAATGGAAGGGACTTTAAAGATCATCCAGCCCAACCCCCTTCTGCTATCCCATGTCACTCTGAGCCCTGTCCAGCCTGGCCTTGGACACTCCCAGGGACCCAGGGGCAGCCACAACTTCTCTGGGCACCCTGTGCCAGGGCCTGCCCACCCTCCCAGGGAAGGATTAATTCCCAATACCCAATCTAACCCTGCCCTCTGATAGTTTAAAGCCATATAAAAAATAAGATAAAGAAAATCTCGAGTGAAGAAAAGCTACCTATGTGAAAAACCTGTGTCATAGCAAAAGAGAAGAAAGAACTGCCACTAAAATTGTGTATTTTTAGTATTAGTGTGACATTGTCTTGTACCTGAACACTGTGTGTCATACATTGGGAAACAAATAAACTCACACAAATAAATGAGGAGATTTGGGTCCTGGTTCCAGCCAGGACAGAGTTAATTTTTTCCAGTAGCTGGGGGGAAGCACCAGAGGTTATTTAATACTATTCCATACCACTCCATACCACCTTGTCATTGCCAGGGATGGGGAAAGGGATTCTCTCTCTGGCTTCCAAGGAGCAGGGTCTCCTCCTGGATCAAGCATGAAGGGTAAAGAGGGAACAGTGTGGGTGGCTGTTACTGTTTGTTTTCAGATCTCATTGCTGTTTCCACTAAATTGTTCTTATCTTAACCCATGATCTTTGCCTTTTGTGCCTCCAATTTTCCTTTCAATCCACTGCAGGGAGAGGGGGAAAGGGTGGGGGTTAAACTGGGGAGCACCATTGCCAAACCACAACAATCTCCCAGCCCTATCATGCCACTCAACAACGTACCTGTATGTTCTGAACAACATCTTTGAAGGGAGAGGACCTCTGCATACACGTGTTCACTATGTCCATCGCCCTGTCAAAGTTCTTCACATACTCTCCATACATCTTCAGGAAAGGAGCAAGTTTCTGTAGGATATCTCCCAGCCGGGGGTTGACACTCCTATGAGAAAGAGACAGGTAAGGGCTGAAATGTCTGGAAATCAACAGTGTCTTCAGAGAGAAAATACAGCTGGAAGAATTCCACAGCTGTCTCCCACATGTACAAGCACTTACACCCATGCAATAAAGACATTCAGGGTAAGTTTAGTTTAAAGAGATTTATACAGTACCCTATATGAAACCTCAAACATTAATCCTGAGGTACAAGAGATGATATTTCTGCCCCCACTGTCACTCCCTTAAGTGATGAGCAGATTCAAACTGACCATGCATTCTTAAAGAAACATCTATACATCTCTTCTGCCCAGCACAAAACCTCGTGGGAAACTTTTACTTTTTTAAAAGAATCTTTTCCACCCCAGCCAGACATCTGAAGAGGTTTTACTGCAAAGAGATGGTTCAGTTCAGCTGGGTAATCCCTGGGGGCCAGCCACGTATTTGCCTGGAGACCTCCCTGCAGATCCCAGGCTGGAGCAGCTGTAGCCACACATCTCACCCCTCCAAACTCATGGCCAGGCAGAGAGCCACCCATTCTTCCCCCAGTCTGACCACACAAGACCCTCTTTAGCCAGTTAAGAAGCTTCTGCTCTCTTCTGACTCCCACAAACTGCAGTTTTCCTCTCCTTTACTACAGCTGTCCCTGCAAGCACAGGTTGGGCACAAAGGTGTCTTATTCCTGCTGGTCACTGATGAGCTGTGTGAAGACTGGACTCAGCCAAGAGAGATGCAAGCTCTGGGCTTGTCTTGGTCATGCAGGGCACCTGGAAAGGTCAGCACTACCTGCACCTGCCACTGCAGGACACGGTGCAGCCAATGTGTCATCTCAAATAATCTGACTGAAAATTACCCTTTCCACCTGTCACTGCATTTCTACAACTTGCAGAATCATGGGATTATTAAGGGTGGAAAAGACCTTCAAGGGCATCAGGTCCAACCTTCAATTTATTACAGGAGGCAAATTTTAATTGGGAGTTGAAAATATTTGTTTCATCTATGAGGCCAAAACAAGCAATTTCATTCCTTCCTAGTACTGCAGTATTAGGAGAGTGGGAATGCAGTAAGGAAAACAACTTTGGCAACACTTTGGACTGACAAAATGTATTCTGGAAATTTTGAGTGCTCAGATCTATTCCTGGAGTCAGAAATGCTTGAGAGACTCCATACTAGTGCATTAAATAAATAATGTATTGACTACTGCATCAAACAATTAAAAATTCGGAATTAGACCAGGCCTTATGGTTGCTATAGTCTCTTGAAAATGTATTTTTAAAATAGTTGCAATGACAGTTACCCACCATTCTTGTGTAATTCTTGTTTTGAGCTCAGGGAGAAGAAACTGGCCATGGAAACAATAGATGGAAGAAATATTTGAGAAGATGCCCGTTATCACTTCAGATGAAATACCTGCTTCAGACAACTTAGTGCAAAAAACCTGCAGAAGACAAGACAGTACCAACATTTAGTTACAAAAACCCATCCTAGACACGCTGACTTTGGATTGTAATTTTGCAAAGCTGACTGCTTAGAGCAGAGCTACAGATTTTGACTTCTGGTAGTCAGTCCTTGGGGTCTTTCAGGAGCTTCACAAAACATAAGCACACTGTCACTCAGAATTAGATTTATCACTCCAGGCCATAGTCAAAAATTAGGAAAATATGAGTTGCAATTCATAAAAAAGACTGAAATGACTAGGAAGGTCAGACATCTCATTTTTGGGAGTGCAAGCTGCAGAGAACACGCAGTCCCTGAAGAGCACTTAGTGCTATTTACATGAAGCAAAATAAACCATGTGATTGTTTTGTTTCTCAGCAGGAAAGCCTACGCTACACTGAACAAAAGGTTTCTATGGTCTAGAAACAGCCTCTGCTCATCTAAAACACTGAAAGTCTTCCATAGAGCTCCTGGAGTCAGAGGATGGAGGGCTCTCAAAGTTGCAGCTTCTAAAAGCATTTCTAACCAGGTGACCATTTTCTTTTCCTTTTCTTTCCCCCTGACTCATTTTTAAAATGCCCTTTGTTAGCAGCGTGCCCCATCTTCATTTTTATTTCATTCCTGCACATCCACGTTTGTTTTCCTCTTGGAGATAATTATAGAAGTGCCCCAACTGCGTAGAGTCAACTCAGTGTTTATGGGGAAGAAAGTTCAGACCCACCACAGCAGTTTTGCTTCATCCCCACGTGCAAAGACAATGGCCAACAATTAAAAAGCACAGCAGTAAAAAACCCAGTTCGCTCTGAGCTTGGGGCTGACCCCTGTGACTTTAGTAAGACTCCAACCTCTTGCCCATTAAAGAGCAATCCTGGATTTCATCATTTCTCAGAGCCTTCAGTGTCCCTGTGATTTCCATATGCCCAGGGAGGAACCAAATGCTGGCAGGGTCACTTTGTTGGGCTGCTGTTCCCATTCCCCCTTTTTGGCTGTCCTTAATCCTCTGGTTTCTGCTCAGAGAACCCCCTTGCCCCAGGCTCCCCTCTGGGACTCATCTCCATCTCCCACCCACACGCAGCATTTCCACACACTGCTGGGGAATGGACAGCCAAAAAAAAAGGAGTTCATTCAAACTGGAATTACCTGGTCCAGGAGATGGAGCCTTTTCACATAGGCTTCTTCCGTGTGGAGCAGCTCGTTGGCGATGTTGAACAGCTTTTGGGGCTCTGTACACTGAAAAACAAGTCACACATGACACAGGCCAGCTGCACCCACACACCTCAGGTTCACCCACTGCTCTCTTTCCCATTTTGTCAGTGGCCAAAATCCCTGCCAGCAAAGGAGCCTGGAGGGAAGGGGGGTCACGCCTTGCAGAATCTGCTCTGTGTCCCTCATCAAAGGATCCCTTTGCTCCAGAGACATTTTTAAAGCTATTTTCTGAAAGAGCAATTAGTAATGCAGTCAGTGGCTGGTCAGGACATCACTGAAGTTCATTATGGTTTTATAAAAAGAACCAGAAACATTCTCTAAACCTGGAAATAAGTCTAGCCTATTTGGAAAATAAGGCACAGGACTGTAAATCAACTGTTCCTTTTGGACTCGGGCCCTTTAACTAAAAAGAAAACTGGAAACCAGACTGTTTGGCCAGATTTCTCCCCTGGCCAGCACAGCATTACTCTCCATGGCAGATTTCTAAGATTTCTGTGCAGCTTTAAACACAGGCCAATTCCCTGGAAAGAATTTTCAGCAATGCAACCCAAATCACTCAGTGAAGTCTTTCATTAAGCTCATTTAAAAATATAAAACGAGAAGGGACTACTTAAAAACCCTAAAAGCAGTTATAAAGCACCGACCTTAGGCACAGTTTAGCCAAAAGCTACACAGACCCTTCCCCAAGTGCTTAAAAATACTTGAATTATTAGAAAACAGGCTTTAGCTGTCCAGCACTTATTGTAAGGGTTTAAACACCGTGCTTACCTAGAACCGAACTATGTTAAATAAACACTCCCTTTAGGCTTCTTCAACATCACCTTGTTTTGTTTCCAAACAAAGGTGACAAGAAAAATTTAAACATCCCCCCCTAAACACTCATTTAGGCAAACTACAGTACAACTAAAAGACCCCAGGAGCTTTTCAAAGCAAGCCAGGAACTCAATGAAAGCAGACCCAATTCTTCTTTTCCAGGAATGATTCTGGACAGACAACCATGCCACGAGTGAAAGTGAAGTTTTGACAGGGACTCGTCTGCCCTGCTTACTGAAATATTTTAAGTTGACTCAAATACACTTTCAAGCTATTTGAACATGGTACACAACATCCTGCTCTGTTCATCCACGTGATATGTATTAATATCTAGGGGAAAATTAAAAAAAATCACAGCACAGTGAAGTTTTGACCATGTCACAAGCAAATACATCTTATTAGAGCTTACACTGCTGGTCAGCCAAACCCAGTAACTATGAGGATCTCTCACTGGGAAAGAATTGATGTGCCAGTTTTGCTGGGCACAGAGGAGCACCCAAATGAAAGGCACTGACATACCTAGGTGGCACACCAGCCACCAAGAGAGTCCTTCGAGTTGTTTGAATTCAGAATCTGAAAAATGTTGATTTCCAACCAAAGACGTTTGTACTCAGAAGTAAATCTTTACATAGCACAGGCGCTTTACAACCTCCTGACCTTCCCATCTGCAATTCAGTTTATATTTGAAAAAAAAACAACTTGCTGACATCTGCTTAAATACCAAACAAGGGCTGAACAGCCTCTCAGCTTGAGCTCAGAGTGACTCTGTCTTTGGTGGCTATCTCTCCTAGAGGCAGACAGGCACATTTTTCAGACTAATTTGCAACATATTTGCCTTTCAATGGACATAACACTTGAAATGAAACTGCAGATTAATTAAATGTGGGCTGGCCTTCTCATTTTGTGCCCTGGCAGGACAGCTTTCACAAAGCCTGAGCCATCGTTCAGTTCACTGGGAACAAGTCCTTTCCCAGTCCTAGTTTCTCAAGGAAGAGCAAAACAAATCTGCAAACTCAGACGTGGAGTGTGCCCAGGGCTCTTTGCTGGCAGAGTGCTTGGCACAGGCTGGCACTGCCCAGGGGCTGGATGGACAGACTGGCTGCAGGAGGGACAAGGAAGGTGACCAAAGAGAAGACAGAGCTGTTGACTTCACATCACAGGGCTTGAAGCAGGGTGATGCTCCTTCCCTTCTTCGTGGAAGACTCAGAGTTTCATCGCCAGCTGTAGCTGTCCAATAAAGCATTTTAAAGGAAAAGCAAACACCAGCCTGACAAGCAGCAGAACCAACCTCATATAGGTCAGACCCACAGCTGGGCATGCATTTGCACCTCAAACACCTTGATTTGTACAGGTGTTTGCCAGGAGGGCATCGCTGCTTCCTGGAACCCCCTCGCCCACCCGGCTGGCCCGAGGATCCACGGAGGCAAAGAATGACCTGCCTATCACAGAGAGCAAATTGGAAATGAAAATATAAAGTACAGGCAAAGCTCGACACGAGAGAACTTGGGCAATATCATGCAACAACCGTTTCGACTGTCTTTGTTGCACTGAGATCTCATTTTCCTTAAGATATTTTAAAAAAAAGATGATGATGATGATGATAACACATCTGAATTTTCTTAACTAGCATTATGACTAAAACATCGACCTCCATGCACTTTTTTCAGAATACACACGGAGATAATCTCATCCAAAGGACTGACTTGCAGGACTGCTGGCCAAATATTACAGCACAGAGCAGACAGTGAGATCAGAAGTGAAACTCCAGCCATGCACAGGCAGAATGGAAGCCCACGTGGGACCCCGTTGTTACTATTTCCACAGCAGGAAGCAGATGGAGGAAGGTATTTTTTGGTGAGTATGAATGAGCACATGTTATTCTTAGGGAAAAATACCTCAATAAAAAGCTATGAAGCACTGTTACCCCTCCCAGAAGCATTTCCCCAGTGCTCCCAGGCACTCAGCAGAAGGCTTGGGTATGTGTCTTTGGAGCATGACAGCCCCTCAGCCTCACTTTTATGTCACTTCTTTTCTTTGCAATCATCAAGGTTAATGTGCATCAGCTCCTGGAGCTTCTGACATTTTCTGAGACATTATCAAAACTAATAAGCTTGCCTTCCTTCATTTTGATAAAAAGATAGCTGGAAATCCCAGTAAGTGACTCCTGAGATTTTAAAACATATTCCAGTAATTTGGTGCTAACAGTGAGCCCTGTCAGACTGCTGCAGCCTCCCAAAGGAAGCCACATCACGCTGCAGGGCTAAACCCAGACTAAATAAAACAATACCAGTCGTGTCTCAGGCAAGGTTACTTCCCCAGCTCTGGGCTGAGTGAAAGCTCAGGTGGAGGACAGAGAGATATCTGAAGTAGCAAATTATGTTTATTCATGAGCCTCTCTTACCCTGATATCCTAGGAGTTCCCGAGCCATCATTAAATCACTCTGCAGCTGTACTTCTTCTGCATCCCCCTCCAAGCACAGCAGATTGCACATTTAATGAGAGTGCTGGTTACCTCTGTGATGCAGCTGCAAAGCCTGGTACTAGGGGCAGGAAAAAGATGCTGGCTCCCAACATAAAGCCTTCTGGAGGAGCTGAGACCTCCCCAGGTCTCAAGCCAGCAGCTGCTGCCTGCTGAACTCTCCTCTCCTCCTTCAAGGAGGGCAGGAACATTGTTTTCTGGAAAATGATTGGGTTTGTGAAACTCCAGCCTAAGGATAACCATGGAACAAGTCAATTTGGGATCACACTGGCTCACCGAGCTGGAAACTATGGCCCCTCTCCCCAACCTTGAGTCCACAGTGCCCCAAATCTGCAACAGAGTCAAAGAGGAGAGCAGGAAATGACCTCAAGCAGTGCCAGGATTGGATAGTAGAAAGAATTTCTTCACTGGAAGGGTGGCCAGCCATTGGAACAGGCTGCCCAGGGAAGTGGTAGAGTTGCCATCCCTGTCAGGGTTCAAAACCCATGCAGATGTGGTGCTTAGGGACATGGTTTGGTGGTGGAGCTGGCAGAGTTAGGGTGATGGTTGGACTCGATGATCTTGGGGGTCTCTTCCAACCTTAACGATTCTGTGATTTTATAAGGCCACTTTGAAGAGGAACTGGCTTCCCACGCTGCATCCCCAGAAGAGGGCACAATCCTTGCACAGAGGAGGCAGCTGCTCTCTCAGCCTTCCCCTCCACGTGGCTGCACAAACAAGGTGACTCCGTGTGGCTTGGTCAGCCTCAAACCTGCCTTCTGGAAGGGGAAATCAACTCAAAATGCCAGGGAGAACCTGCAGGGCATCACATAAAGGCACCTCAGGAGGAAGAGGGATACAAAACCCAAACCAAACAGAGATCCCTCTCTCATTAACTCACCAGGCCTGCTCCAGAGAATTACAGCCTCATAACTGTGACGTTTATCAGCATTATTTCATACTATGTGGACATTTAACCTAAGGAACAAGACTTAAAAACAGCCATCAAAGCTTTGATGTCTTACAAGACATTGGTATTTGTCAGCAGAGCAGCATCCAGCTTGGGGTTGCCACAGTTGGTTCGATACAGCATTCCAAACCATACATTTAAGTACCAGATTAAAGATTTTTTAATTCAATGCATTGTATTTTCCAGGAGTTGCACTTTGATGATCTATTTGGGTTCCTTCCAGCTCAGCAACTGGCCTGTTGCAACTAATAACTAATCTTTTAAATAATATTTCAGTTGCACATATGCACACGCATACACCTTAAGAATATAAAATAACTAAAGCATGTCACAGTGTGTGTCTGTTTGTATGAACACACCCTTGCCAAGCCCTGAGAGACACAACTTCTTGCACCCCACGTACCATTTTCATTGCTCTTTTACACTCCCTGGCCGATTTGACCCAGAAACTCCAGCATGTGTTCTACCAGCCACATTTCCCAAGGGACAAGACACAAATCACGACATATTTGGTGATTTCAACAGAAGCACCTGATCTGCACAAGCTGAGGTGTGGATGCTGCACTCACCAGCTGCAGGTGCTCATCATGTTCTTTAAAACACCAAAAATCCGGCATATTACATTTATTGTCACGGTGGCTGAGGGGGAAAAAACCCCACGAACGTGCCCACATACACGCAAAAAACCTCACCAAACAAAAAGTGGAACATTTTGCAGATATTTTTGAAACATTCTGTTTTCTTTTTCTGCAAAAAAACCCATTCTATCAGCACTGTTTCTAAAAATAACTGCCTTCATAAAAAGATAATCAAAGGAATCTGTCATTAATCCTATGCAGCTGCAGTAAATACACAACAGCCTGGACTACATTATTCTGGAATCAAAGAAAATCTCTTCTAGCTACAGTTTCCTGAAGAGTAATTTGAGGTAAGCACCACCAACACAGCTTTGTGCTCAAGAAGGAATCACACCAATGAAAGCACAGGTTTGTGTAAAAAGATATTAGAAATCTTGTGTGAGATGAGATTTCAGTCATGCCTGTCCTGCTCACATGGAAGGTCCTGACCCTGCAAGATGGACCATCCAATTAGCCCTTCAAATATCACAAAACCCCACTGAAAACAACATGCCCTAACAAGCTGAACCTACACAAACCCAGACAACAAACACAAGTGTTGACCTACAAAAGTATTTCAATTCTAACAGCTTACCTCTGGCTCTGATGGATTCTCTTGTATGAAACCTTTTAAAACAAGACTGGGAAACTTTCTAAAAGATACTATCTAGGTCAGGAACAAGCTGGGATCTGCATCAGGCAGGAAATAATACTGAGTGTTGTGATCCTTTGATGCAAAACCACACAAACAAGCAACCCAAACAATGTATGAAAGTGATGCAAGGGGTGAAGTGGTTTCAGAACACGCCAACAGCAATGAACAAACCCCCTTACCTTGTTGACATCCAAATACTCTAACTTTGGCACTTCTGCTGTCTCTTGCTCCTCGCTGCTTCCTTCATCAATGTCACTGTCCTCATCCTGGGTGGAGTCTCTCTTCTGCTCTGCAGAGGAAGGCTTGGGGCCCTTTTTGTCAGGTTCCATCTCCCCTGAGTTCCCAGCCATGCTGGGCTTCTTCTGCTCTGCCCCTTCCTCGCTGGGGAACGTCTCCCCAGCCACACTACAAGAAGGACTGTCGATGCCACTGTCCCTGTTGGGAATTTTACTGTTCCCATTGAGTTCTGCCGTTGAGTCTTTAGTGCCGAGCTCTCCAGAGGGCTCTTTGCTCACAGTCACAGCAGTACAGTCTTCATGGCTTTTGTTATCCCCTATGCTCAGCTCTTTAATTTTCATGATGTCTGTGTTGGTTAGATCCGTGCTGCACGGTACGTCGGGCTCAGCCTCATCCAGGTCAGCTCTGTCATTTGTGGAAGAGCCACTGGAAGCCACTGTGTCACAGTCACACGAGCTCGTCTGCTTGGAGGAGTCCAGGCCAGGTTCCATCTTCAGAGCTAAATTTAGCTGGTTCCTTTGAAGGATATGTACAGGTTGCCTGCAGGTGAAGAGAAAGCACCACAGTCATTCGTATCAACGCTCAGGGGTTTCGTGAGCACCCCGAAAGTCTGACTGAGATTTGATTCAAGTTGCATCTCCTGCATCCCACTGCCAATCCCAGTGGGCACGTGGGGATAATAACCATCACCCAACAACATCCAACAAAAACACGCCACCCCAGCCCTAAGTTCTACTGAAATGGCACCACCAGAATCCCGGGCCCTCAGTGCTCTCCCTGTCACCTTGAAGAACAGTCTGGTTTGAGGGTTTGGGGAGGGAGGAACCCTCTTTTCAAAGAAAGCACTTGGTTGTGGGCTCGTTTAAACAGGAACTCTCATTCTTCAGCAGAACCAAACCTTTGGGGCAAGGTATTTTCTGCCAGAGAGGATGCACTGCAGCTCTAGAAGGCACGACTTTTTCTCTTTGAAAGACACCAGGTTCACCCAGGTGATAACACACCCCAAGGCACAGTGTGGTGCCTCTGTCCCCATCTCCCTCTTTGTGGGAAAATAAATAAAAAATAACTTCGTTCCATCAGACAGATTTGAACTTTAGAGAAGGTTTTCATGTGTTTGTAAACTGAGCTGGTTGTACAGCAAAACAGGTGTATTTTATCCAATTTAGTGTCACTCTGTACAGTGTTTCAGAGGAACCACTGTTCTACATGACATTGTTCACAGTACACTGCAATTTAGTCCCCCCCTGCCTCCAAGCAGCCAGATCTGATGTTTACTGTACCTTAGACAGAAAACTCCATCATTTTATATGACAATAATCAAGTTCCTAGGATACAATCCCCACATCAAGCCAACTTGCTGAAAGCAGACCCTGGGCCACTTGTCTGTGGTAGAACCTCACCAAATTCAGCAGATCTCAAGTTCCCTAAGCACATCTGCATGTTACAAACTAAAACTCCCTGAAATACAGCTTTTATTAAAAAGATACTGCGTCCTCGGTGAAGTTTTGCACTTCCAGCAGAAAACACCCCAAGAGGACTTTCCATGTGACCATTACAGTTCATGTTTGCTACTGTAATATTCCAGATTAAAATGCAGAAAAGGAAGATGAGAGCAGATCTCACCAAGCCATATTTACCTAATGCTTTCAAATTTCTCAATGAGCGTGTTGACTCCTGCTGATATTGGTATTTCCTCCTCTTCAGGTGCTAAGCTCCTTGACGACTTGGGATCAGCTGGCAAAGGCCGAGACGGTGCAGGAGGAATTCTTTCCTGTCCAGGTTTGAGATGGACAGGCTTAGGAGGTACTAAGAAAAGAGAAGGGAAAAAATAGGAGGGTAAATCTCCATCTTTTTTACCCTAAACTGAGAGCAAAATCCAAACCGAGGGGTATGCATTGTTTCATGGTTCTTCATAAGCTGCACAGGCAGAGTCCTCCAAGCATTGCTTACACCAAAGCAAGCTGCTAAATAACACTGACAGGCTTCTCTGGGGTGTTTCTACAGCGTGATCAGCCGTGCTACCACACCGAGCTGCTCCACTTCCTCGTTACCAAACAGGATGCACGGCTTACGTTTCGTGCTTGCAAGTTTGCTCACCATCTCAATCACACGAACCAGCTCCCCCTCCCATGACTTCTCCACACGCAGCCTCCCTCGTGAGTCTCTTACACTGTGAAGGGGTTTGGGAGGAAGAACAATCCAGAACGAAGCACCGAAACCCAATCGCACCATGGATTTCTGTGCCTTGTGTCTGCTTGGTCGAAAACACCCCAGGCTTTTCTTCCTCTCATTCTGCCTCCCCCCTCTCTTCTGTGGTGTAGAGTCTTCACAAATTTCCTTCCTCTTTTGATTCTACATCGAGTTGCACATGATATAAATAAAACACACGTTGTAAGAACACACATTCTGCTTCAGGACTCACAAGGAGGCCACGGTGCAAAGTTTAACACAATTATTTCCAAAAAATGGCATTAAAACGTAATGTCATTTTCAAAAATTTATTCCGACCTTCCATCGATTGTGGAGTAAATGGTTTATCATACACAAGCAGTAACCCATGGCAACAGGTTCCCATGCTGTCATGGTTTCATATAGGGAAAGCAACTCCCATAGGCAGAGCTGACACTGGAAGGCAGGAAAACTGACGGTGGGATTGCTCCCAAAGCTCACCCTGCTGGCAGCAGCACTGCCAAGTGGCCCCTCCAGTCCAGACTATGCAGAGCTGATATGTTAGATGAGGAAACTCCAACCACGTGTTTTATTAAATAGCATTTTTGAGAACGATTTCTTTTCAAGCATTTCCAGCTTTTAAATGGTCCGTGTGGCACATGTGGCCAGCACTGTAATGGAGCTGGAGTGAGCAAGGGTTGTGACTGTAATTTCAGGGTTACTTGCTTTAGGAGACTAAACAGAGGCAGCCAAAGGGCCAGTCCTTGTTGGCCCTGCCTTCCAGAAGGCTCTGCATCTGTTCTGAGCCCCACATCAGCCCAGATGCCACAGCAGTGCCTACACAGTGGGCTGAGGTCAGTGATGAAGGGCTGTCAGAGCACTTTGGAGTTCTGAGTTTAGGTCAGATTTTAAACTCCCTACGTTATTGAGTTTATTTCAGCACGAAAAAACAAATATTCTAACAGTTTAAGGGGAGATTTCCTATAGGAGGAGTGATTTGCCCAGTTTCTAAAAATATCTAAAATTCCTATGTTAAAAATAAAGGTGTCATAATCCAATTTTGAGAAGACCTCCACAAACCCCATCTTATACAGGAATAAAAGGGAAGAAGGAAAACAAAGTCTCCTTTCATAGAAGTGGGGTGGTGGAGCTCTATGTTTTTGTTCACCAGGTCTTCATGTGCATCCCATGTGATCAGTGAGTGTCTGGACATGTTTCTCCTTGTGAGAACAAAAAAAAACACCTAAAAACAAGTATCCACAGAGCCATCTGGCCCATGGAGCCAGGAAAGGCAAGCTCTGGGCTCCTTAGAGAAGGCAGACAGGTCAGAGCCCACCCCACATAGCCCATCAGGTCCTTCAGAGCTGGCCCTGGTCCACAACACCCAAAGGTTTTACACTCACATCAAAGTGTTTACAACGGGGTATCACTGCTGTGCAGGTGAACATTTGGTGTCTAACCTTTACCTGAGACAACCCACGCTGCACTGAACCAAAACACTTTTGTTAGTTCTGAATTTTGACTCACTGAAGTAATGGTGAGAAATGGAGACACCAGGCTGGAGCCAAAGCTGCTGAGCCTACCCAGGACTACACACCAAGCAAAATTTCAACCAAACTAGATGTGGTTCAAGACCAAGTGCACCTGGGTTGGGGCAACTCCACATACAGACTGGGCAGAGAATTTTCACTGGGACTCCTTCCTTGGACTACTTTCACAGTGACATCAAGAAGGCCAACAAAATGAATTCTGTCAAAAAAAGTAACAGCAAGAGTGACCAGAGAAAGTGTTTTACCTTTGGGTGTTTATTTCACCTCTTTAAGAATTTCTATCCT
The DNA here is from genome assembly GCA_035221455.1 of Xenops minutus. Classification (NCBI taxonomy): domain Eukaryota; kingdom Metazoa; phylum Chordata; class Aves; order Passeriformes; family Furnariidae; genus Xenops; species Xenops minutus. Next base: position 20,754,372 of record JAWWEE010000021.1, read on the forward strand.
TTTCCATCCTTACTGGTGTGAAAGAGACAGTGGATACACTGACTTCTGTTCTGAGCTTATGGCTGTGATGGGACAGAGAGCTTGGGGGGTGTGAGCAGCAGAAAGAAGCAGTAGTGCCTGCCTTGGTGATGGAAACAGATCATACTCATCTGCTTAGGGAAGTTTTAAGCATGAATTGAATCAAGCTAAATTCTCAAATATAAAACATGGTGATTGGAAACCAGCACCATGACTACCACAGCAAAGTATCTACCCCAGCTGAATTCATTCCAGTTTTTACTGAATAGACACTTCTGCTATTCCTTTTTCTTGTCAGTATTAACAACATTCATGGAACACCCACTAATTAAACCTGAACAACCAAGATCTCTGGGTGAAAGCTTCATGAAGACAGAGACCTTGTGAGATGTTTCAAGCATGAACTGGTATATGAATTTAAGGTTTAAGGTTTCCCTCCAGAAGCAGAAGATGCAGTGCTTTCTTTGGTGTTGTTTAAAGCTAAATTGCTTTGGTACAGACATTTGAATTGGGAAAGGCTGAGGGTGCAGCAGCTCAATGTGTACAACACCAAAACATCATTTTTTCACATGACAATGACCATCTATCACATGGACACATCTTTAAAAAAATCTGGTTTATGAACTTAGTATCTTCCTGAGGCTTACCTTCCTTTGTTCCAAACACCTCTCAAACTCCATGGGTTTTGCATTCCCAATTCCCTTGAGGCAAACACCCATAACACACCTAAGTGTAACCAATCCTACAAGGCAGGAAGTGGTGATAGTAGGGAACTTGGCAAGGTGACACGTCAAAGAGATCCCCTGTCACCTCACTGACAGAGAGACATGGAAACCATTTATCCTATTTCAAGAAATGCACTGTAGTTTTGTTTTGGGGTATTTTTCAGGAGGCTGGGGAGACCAGAAGAGCAGCTGGAGACCAGGTGGATCATGCTTCTTCCTGGCTCCTCTTCCAGCATACTTTGGGATTGCCACCTATTTGCCTCTGAGCTGGCAGGCCTGTGGAAGCACCACAGCCCATGTGTGAGTGGTTTGGCTTCTATTTCTCATTTTTAAAATACATTCGCTCCATTGAGGCATTTCCTGTTGCCATGCACACTTCTTACAATAAATGGAAAACAGACCAGGTTTAAACAATAAGCTATTATTACCTAAAGTACTTTTCAAAAAAATGATTTGGAATGTAAATAATATTGCTACATTCAACTTCCACTGCATGAGGTATAACAAGAGTACAGGATGTATAAAATGACAAGCTAAGTAATTGGTTATTGCTGAATCAATTTCTTCTTGAAGGCTTCTCTAAGTGGTTCTCTAACATGGGGAAAAATGAACGTAATAAACCCCTACCAAGCCACCCACTAGAACCTTAAAGCAACTCCTTTGCCGTGACTCAAAATTAAAACAATAATTCAAAAATATTCCACTTTCTGTGCGACAGGAGCTAGTACCACTTCTAGAAGGACAAAGCCACTTGCCTTGGGGTTTCTGCAGAGGATGCATTTTGGCTGGTGGAGCTTTGGTTTTGGGCTTCCTTCCAGCCTGATGGAGACATTGCGCCGAGCTGATGTGCTGCAGTTCCCCACATGCTTCCAACACCGGACTGGAGTCAATGTGGCATTTGATGGGAAAAGGAGAACAAGGGCAACCTGAGGGAAAGGGGGGAAAAAGTCAGTATTTATTTTGTTTGATTCATCCTGAAGAAAAGCTGTGCTACTTCTGGGAGCGTATCACTCATCCAAGTTCTTGAGGAAGCGGAGGGGTAAGGGAGGGGTTACAGCCAATATATCCAGCCTTAACAATCCTGTCAAACTGACTGATTGGGTAAAACAGGTGGAATTTTGGCAATCCTGCCTTTAATTCATGTTTGACTTCCTTACTACAGTCATTGAAAATCCAAGAGCAAATATAAATGATAAAAACCACTTCAAAAGGCATTTCCCCAAACAGAAACACAAGTGCTGCAGCACAGAACACTGTTTTACTTGGGAAGATAAACCTAAACCTGGGTGATTTAGAAATGTGTTCCGCATAGTGGGAATGGTACAAGTGCCATTCCTTCAGATTTAATCACTCCAGATGCATTGCACCCCTATTTATTACTCCTTTGTACATAAAATATTTATGTTCCTTCAAAAGGCTCTGGTCTAGAAGACGCTGTTAAGGTATGATCCAGTGGGAACACCGAGAAAGAAATGATTGTCTTTCATTTAACATTCTTGATTCACTTCTGTGGGCACTGGGGAAACAAATCCAGGTATCAGCTTTCAGGCAACAGATACTGCAGTTTCTGATTTGGGGGGTTTTGGACTTGTAGCAAGCCTATAGCTACATGAAACCCTCATGTCAGCTTTACTGTGCCATGAGAAGGTTAAAAGAGAGTTTAAAAAGGCCTGTGGTTTAAAACTGCTGAATATGAACACAGGAATATTTGCTTCCGGCAATACTGAGAAGCAGAAAATGTATCAAATTGCGAAATTCGAACGTGAATGCATTAAAAAAGGGCAAAGAAAACACGACAAACATTCTTTCCATAGTCCTGTTTGAAGTGGGCTAGCTGAATTCACCAGCATCTTGCTGGAGTGTGAGGTGACCTGCATCATGTAGAAAAGATTCATCTAAAGGGCAAAAACCAGCTTTTGCCTTCCTGTGATGTCTTCAAGAACGTGGCTTTAGCTACAAAAATGCAACCTACTCCTGGCCAGACTCCTAGTAAGATCAAAAGCCTGAAATTAAAAGCACCTCCATTCACATCAACTACATTATCCTGGGTTTACACTAATGGTATTAAATCAGGATGTGGCCTTTTGAGGAAAGCCACTGGAGTCTGAGCTGTGCAGACTGCTTGGGAAGATTAGCTGAGAGCTGCCCTCAAAATGCAAAACCTTCTACATATAGGTTTTTAAAAAAGAAAAAAAAAAAGGCCATAAAATATTAAAGTCCATTTTGTTGTCAAAAATAGACTTGGATGGCACAAACCTACTTACTCATCTCTGCCACCCAAATATACAACCCCTGAATTCCCCATGTACTGCTGCCAGTTGTTGCTGCTGAAGCTTCATTAGCATTTCTACCACAAAATCTGCTTTTCAGCAGATTTGAGACCAGCTATTAAAACATCCTTCCAGCTGAAAACAGGAAATTATAAGTACTACGTTCTATTCAAATAGAATTTCACTTATCAGGAAAATGCAGTGGAAGTAGAGTAGATTATTAGAGCCGATTAATAGATTATTGCAAACATATCATCACAGAGAGACTTTTTGCAGATGCCTCAGCTCTGGGGACCAAAAGCTCCCTGTGACAGCAGCAGTGCCACCACGGGCCAGCTTTTCAGGGAAGGACTGGGACTTTTTCCTTATTAACAGTAGCTCAACACATCCAGAAATTAAAACAGAGAAGCTCAAATTCAAGAAAGTTCAAAGGGCAGCATGCAGAAATCAGAGCCCAGTGCTCCAGCAGGTATTCACCAATGCGTGACTGGAACACAATCCACTCTCATAGAAATTACTTCAGTGCTCCAGTTCTTCAGTGGACAAGTGTCTGTACCTGCCACAGCTCCAGGAGAGATGGGAAGATCCCTCTAAGCCTTGTTGTGCAGTCTGATGAGAAGAGCATGGCACTGGTCTAAAGCCCTGGGAGATGCTGGACACGAACACAGTCCCCACAGCAGCAGCAGGAGGAGGAAGAGGAGGAGGAGGAAGGGGAGGAGAGCCACAGGTCCTTCTGCCCTCAGACACTGCATCCCTGGGGCATCCCCAGCTGAACATGCCAGGCTGAGCCCAACTACTCCATGCTGACCTGGGATAAGGGACCAGTTACCCTGAGCATTCCCCATTCTTCAAGCACTGCCACAACAAAGGACTGTCCCATTGGTATAATTTTGTAAAGTGCCAAAAGGAATTAAAATCCAGTTCCTTTTTCTTTCCTTCTGAGGTTGACTGCTCTGAAAACAGGTTCTGACCACCTCTTTACTGAAAACAAGAGCGAATGGTTACTCATGTGCCTTCAAGTCCAAGCCACCATCAGACACCTCTCACACCTAGGCTAAAAAGCTCTTAAGAGCTACTCACAGTACTACAAAGTAGAGTGTTTTGATCCTTATGTTATAAATTCACACACAAGTTTTTCTCTTCTACTGCATAATCCTGTCCAACAGTCATGGCACAAGATCCTCTACTGGTGATTACTCAACAAACACAACCATCTTGCCCAAAATTTGGCTCCGAATGCTCCAGGACTTGTGCTCAGAGGCATTTGCAGAGTAAATACTTTGTGAAGCCTTATGTTCCTTCCCACTGAACAAGAGCACCCAAAGAGCAGGCTGGCACAAAGCAGAAAATAAAACTGATAAGTAGTAGAAGAGAAAAGCCACAAGTGCCTTAAAAACTTAATGTAGTGCTGGCCCTAAATCAAGAAAAATATGCAGGGATGAAGGCAGAGAAGTGGCTTTCATTCTTTTTTATTTAATTTAAGCCAACTGGTTCTCCCTCTTCGTCTCTGATATAGACCCTAAGGGCTGCTTTTTGCACACAAGTCAAAAATCCACTTTCCTTACATATTTTTTCAAGTGCTCTAAAATGATTTGTGAAAACAAGATTCACTGGATTATTTCACATGGAATTTCCTGAGAGCAAAACCCACTGTCTGCCGAGCACACTCCAGGCTTCTTCTGGAAATGGGAAATGAGAGGGACAACATAAATAAGATCCAGGCATAGCCCAGGTAACCACCCCCAAATATGTCTGTGGTCCTGCCAGGTGTTTCCAGAAGTGAGAGCAGGTGGTGGCTGCTCCCTAAACCTAAACCTGCAGGACCCAACAGAGACCTGCCTGCTCGCTGATCTCTGGGCCAGCACTGGAAAAGGCAAACCCCTCCTAGACCCATGTCCTGCTTCTGGCCAGAGTGTTTTTGCTCAAGAACCCAGGTGCACTTGGTGGGTAATGCAGAGGGACAGGGAACCATGATGTGTACCTCAAAGGGGTTTGATTTCTGGGTGAGAACACTGTAATGTTGAATTTTGTATAATACTGTATTATATTTGTGTAATATCAGTTGCTGAATGACACTGCCATAACTGCCATGGATAATGAGGATGGATTGCTCCAGACACACCATTCATGATGCAGCCTGCAAAATGCTGACAGCACACCAGCCCTCCTGCCCCAGAAGGCATCTGGGATGGGTAGAACCCACAGCCATGGGCTAAATGAACTCAGCAGGTATTTTTGAGGGCAGCCACTGACTGTGGAAATGACATGATGATGATGGTATAGACCAAGGGGTGGGTAATGTCCTGGTTCTGGCCAGGACAGGGTTAATTATTTCAGTGGCCAGGAGGGGCATGGCCAGGGCCCTGAGGTTATTCTGTACTACCTCATGTCATTGCTGGGGGTGGCAGGGATTGTCCCTTCCAGTCAGGGTTTTGTCACATCTCAGGGCGTTGAGCACTCAGGTGTGAATCATTCACCTTTCTCGTGCCCCCTGTTATCTCACCGATGTACCCAGTAAATTGTTCTTATCTCAACCCATGATCCTTACTTCACTTCTTGCCCCTGGTTCCCCGTGACAGCTCAAGGCAGGGTCCCACCTGTCTGCATGCAGAGTGTGCCAGTGCCTCCCAGGCACACACAGCAGGCACCACTCCAAAAAACAGGAGCATGCACTTCCAAACTCCTAAAACCTGCAGTAAGACCCAGCTTTGCTCTGCACAGCCCTTGTGCTTCTAACCTCAAGTACTTCATGGTTGGTTTGCAATTCTACTCACATGAATGATGCCACTTATAATTTCTCTGTTCAAAACCAATCCAGGCAGAAAAGGACACGGATGATGCTTTCCAAAGGTAATTTTTTTGCATTCTATTAATAAAATAACTTAAGGCTCCCACTAAAGTAAAACTTAAACAAAACTTCTGAAATGCATCAGTTGAGGTACAATTTGTATTTTCACTAAAATGGAAAAATAACGCCAGTCTTTCTGACAGGATTCAAAGCCACCAGGACTCTCAGGGCACAGAGAACTTCCTCAAGTGTCTCACTACACCCAGAAGAAAGCCTGTATTTTTGAAAAGTTTCTCTTAGAGGCTGCCACAAACTTGAAAGCTATGATATAATTTTCTATTAGACTGTGATAAAATACAAGGATTTTGGGTGCTCCACTGAGTGAAGTAATAAAGAGACCAGCTGAACCCAAATGGCCAAACTCCAGTCGACAGGCTTTTCTCCCACTGCAAAAACCAGTTTCAGATCTTGCACTTGGCACCCCCTCCCCACGTAGCTGTGCTCAAACACAACTCCTGTTGAAAATAAAAAATGCCTTGGAGGTGTCTGATAGCAGCAAGAACCTGAAATGTTCTCACAGTCTCCTGGTTTGCTGATCCACAGGACTTCTGTTCTAGGTGGTGCACTGAAATGAAGCAAGCCTGCAGCTCCTCAGCTCTTTCACACCTCACCCTGCACTGGACCAGCTCCCAACCCTCTTTTGCTGTTCAGCAAGGAGCAAAGCCTTTCCCACCCTGCCATCCTTCCTCTTCCTCTTTTGCTGCTTCGTTTTCCTCAAGCCCACTTAAAGCTCACCTCTCCTTTCTGCCCATGGCACAGCAGAGCCCCCAAACAGGGAGGGACCATTCCCTGCTAGAAAACCCAGCTGGAGGACACTGACAATGGTCAGATCACATTTTCCTGGCTTTCCAAAACATCAAATTCAGCAAAAAGAGCGACAGCGAAGTTATGACCACAAGCCTTCAGAAGCAGAAGCAACCAAGCAAACATGATGCTCAAAAGCAAGCAAGGATCTGGCACAGACTGCAATCCCCACACACACACACAAAGAGAGCTACATCACTTACTTCTGCTCCAGCAGAGACCCCTACATGTTTTCTTATTCGCTCAAGCCGTAAGACAACCAAAAAGAAGGGAGAAGAGTTCCTGCTGCAGCTCTCGTTTCATGGGTTAAATGCCCTGCTCACAGGAACTGAGCTCCCCCAGCTCCCAGCTCACTTCCCACCACCACTGTGGTTGATGACTCAAAGCACACAAACGTGGCAAAGGCTGTGGAGGAGCTGCACTGAGCACCACTCACAGGAGCTTGCTGCTGGCTTTGAGTTTCAAACCATCTGAAAGGCAATACAGGGGATGGGGATGGTTCAGAAGCCTGAATCTTCCTGGAGTAGAAACAAAGCAAGCCAGAGGGTGGAATCATAGATTTCCCAGCATGGTTTGGGATGGAAAGGACCTTAAACAGCACCTTGCTCCAACCCCCTGCCATGGGCAGGGACACCTCCCACTGGCCCAGGTGACTCCAAGCCCCATCCAACCTTGGACACTCCCAGGGATGGGGCAGCCACAGCTTCTCTGCCCAACCTGTGCCAGGCCTGCCCACCCTCACAGGGAGGGATTTCTTCCTAATATCCAATCCACACCTACCCTCTTCCAGTCTGAAGCTACTCCCCCTTGTTCTATCACCACATACCCTTGTAAAAAGTCCCTCTTCAGCTCTCCTGTAAACCTCTTTCATCTCTTTAAAGAGTTTTTTTGCTTAGATACAGTTTGCTATTAATGCAAGACCAGTCAGTGACAGCAGTGACATGTCACAGAAACCAAAACAACCCCAGTTCTCAGCACTCAAACTCTCAGACTATTTCACAGCCCTTCTGGGAAATGAAGGGCCCCAGTGAAGGGCCACAAAAGTGACAATAAATGCAACCCAGCCAGCATGAGATGGAGCTGCTTAAAAGACTGCCATCAAAAGTCTTGCAAATGTTTCAATGCTCCTCCTTCCCCTCTGCTGCTCTCCCATCAGAATCCTGCACAGGAAATGGCAAAGGAAGAAGGCAAATGTGAAGTTTTCAATGAGTGCTGCATTTCAGGGCAGGCTCCGTCCCCAGGAGCCACAGAGGGGCTGCTGCTTTGGGTTCTTACGGGAAAAACACAATGCTGCCACACCATTCCAAATCGTGGAGTCTGAGCAGGGCTGCCAGAACTTCAGTGTGTTCTGTTCACCTCACACCACCACAGAAACACACTCACAGAAAAAGGGCTTTGCACAGAAAGAACCACACAGCTAAAAGGAACAAATCTGTGCATAGAAAGCACAAGAAGGACCAATAGTTTCTCCAGACCTGTAATACCAGCATTTGGGACTTTGGGATTTGGTGTACTTTCATCCTGTTCTGACTAGTTTTAAATGCCTTAGGTGAGGATGCTCCCTTTAACAGATGTTTCTGTAACATCACAGCCATAGTGTCTTCCACAAACCTGCATCAAGATTTCCCCACCTTTATCCTCATGAGATTCTCTTAAAGCACATTCCTGGAAGCTCATCCAAAGAAAGCTGTGCTTTACCAGCACTGGCACACACCTTACATCCCTCATCATCTGAATCACAACAGGCACACTCTGCAGAAAGGAGTTTTCAGCTCTCACTTCTGTTCTTCTTGAATAGGTTTTTACACAGAATCAGTAAAAAACTGCTTTACACAGTCGCTCTATTTGTCATTACAACCTTGCTTTTATTGCCCCATCCAGGTACCTGTGCAATGCCACTCCAACACTCCTATGGGACATTTCACACTTGATCCCACAGCCAGGGATTGCTCCACAACTGCTTGAAAGAAACCATTACAGAACTTGGATGACTCTTTTAATCTGGTATATTTTCACTTAAAAGAATTAGCATTTCACCAGACCTACATCAGCCCTTTCCTCACAACACTAAGGCACACTCCTTGTCCCACTCAGTGCTGCCCAGACAGGGCACTACAGCACAGGTCTCATTTTCTGTCCTGGGTGTAAATTAAGAAAACCTCACAGCCCATCCCAAATTTGTCCAGCCAGAAACACTGCTGGCAATGTTAGTTCTCCACGAAGCAGGAATGCAGTGTCAGCACTGGCCTCTCCCTTAGACACGGGTCAGCTGGCACACTGCTATTGAAAATGGGCTATAAAAGTGACTGTTAAGTGTTCTCCCTATATTTGTATGTATGCATGTAATTTATATACATTTATATAATTACAACGGTCAGACTTCTGAGTGACCAAAATGAGGAGCCTCAACACCTAATTCTGTGTTACAGCACTACTCAACATAGGTGTGCAAACCAAATTCCTGCCAAGACCTTCATACTTAGAGCAGGACAAGGTAAAGAAAAGTCAAAAACACAAGCATGTTTCAGAGATCCTGCTGCTAGGAGTCATTACCTCACACTGGGGAAAGGAAACCAAGCAGGCACTGAGTTCTATGTTCACCTAGTTTTAGGCTTTTCATGTTGCTGTGAATACCACTGGCCACCACATCACCACCAGGCCACTCAAATACCCCACATTCCACCCAAGTGGCAGTGGTAACCTCTGATGAGATGTAACACAGGATCAACCCAACTAGCACTGACAGAGAAAACTTCAATGCCCTTCCAGGACAAAAGAGCAGAATTATCATTGACTATATGGAAGATGATCTTTCTCTAGTGAAAAAGTGATATTTATTACTTCATTGTTATTTTGTAGAAAGCTGCCAACCAATTCTTGCCAAAAATGAGGCAAGGGGAAAAACAGCAGCTGAATGGGAAGAAGGACCAGCTCCCAACCCTGGCAACTCCAAGGGGGCTGGAGCTTTGAGAGCACTGACCAGAAAAACCACACTGAGAACAGAACAAAAAGTCGCTTAAAAGGAAAATGAGAAATAAACCAAAGCAAAGCACCACAGAATACATTCTGCCCCAGGACTAACAATAGGCACAAGAAAGCCCTGAAACAAAAATATTTTCTTTTCCTGTACGAAACAGGATGTGGTGCTGCAGTTAGCAAGCACTTACCTTTGGCTCCTGAGATTATTGGTTACAGTTTTAAAAAAACCTCGTGTTTTTAACCCAAACTGAACCCTCTGTTAACATCCACACAGATGCTGAGGACAGACAGCCCCAGCCTCCCTTTGGTCACAGGAGGCAGCCCCAAATGGCAGTGTTGTATCAAAAATTCTCTGCAGGAAGGCACCCAGCTCGCCCAGCCTGGCACCAGAGACATGCCCAGCCTGACACCCAGGGACATGCCCAGCCTGACATCCAGGGACATGTCCAGCCTGACACCCAGGGACATGCCCAGCCTGACATCCAGGGACATGCCCAGCCTGGCACCCAGGGACATGCCCAGCCTCACCATCCCCTGCAGAGAAGGAGGGACCATGAGGAAGCACCTCCTCACTGTACACCACTGTCACCCAAGCACTGCATGGAGGCAAGTCCCCAGAGTGGAAAACTCCACATGTATCCCTTGGCTAATAAACTTTTAAGTGACTATAATTTAAATTCTGCTGGAGTAGAGATGAAGACTGATGGATTTGAGGGATTTTTTAAAGTAGTCATATATGCTCTCTCATATGGTTTAATGCAAACACCGTATTTCCAACGCCGTGTCTGTAGTGCTACTCTCTGAGTGTGACAACAAACACAGTCAATAACCTGACCAACACCAGTGTTGAACTGTGTGCTTCTCCATGTTATCACAGAGTCACACAATGGGTAAGACTGGGAAAGACCTCTAGGATCACCAAGTTGAACTGTCAACCCCCTCCCACCATGTTCACCACTAAACCACGTCTCAAAGTGTCACATCCACACATTTTTTTACCACTTGCAGGGATGGTGATTCCAGCACTGCCCTGGGCAGCTGTGCCACGGTTTAACCACCCTCTCAACAAAGAAATTTTCCCTAACATCCAACCTAAAGCTCCCCTGGCACAAAGTGAGGCTATTTCCTCTCATCCTGTCACTTGACACCTGGGAGAAGAGACTGACCTACACAGCAACTCTCAAGCTCTTCCGTGCTGTTCTGTGACAAACTGGTACCAAAGCTATTCTTTCTGATTTTGCTTATACTTGCACCCCTCTGGAGAGTATCAGCCTGGCCTTAGGTTTCATCTCTCAGCTGACTTGCCCACCAGCAACCTTTGCAATAGCCTTTCTATCACACCCCAGAACCTGGACATATCTCACAGATCTGGTCCCAAACTTTGGCAACAGAATTTCAAGCCTCCAGTTACATTCATGCAAGGCACACAGGAAACAGATTTCCAATGTTTATTCTCTCAGTCTAGTGTTGGAGCCTGTTCACTGGTAAGTAAATTCCTGAATTTCGCTATAGTGTTCTCAATAATTACACTCAGCCTGCTCTTCATACAGGCATAGAGAGCTGGGGGGATGCTGAACATCAAATCCCTGTAACTGCAAGGCAGTTATGAGCTTTTATGAGTTAACAAAGACATGCTCTGAAAAGCTCATTCTTCTGGAGGAAGCATTTAGATGAGTTTCTCCCCCCAGAAAGGCATAATTTAATTACTTGAGGCTAAAATAATCAGCACAGTAACTTTCTGTGACACCAAGATCAAAGGTAGAAGAGAAACCCCCTCGAGACACTTCCATCTCGTACGGAAAGCAGGTTAAATGACATATAAAGACTGAGGCATAAAGAGTGACAGCGTAAAGGAGAAGGAGCCTGGGGTAGAAGTCAGCCAGCCTGACAGTGCAGGTGACAAAAGCCCTGCTCACAGAGCATACAGGGAGATTCAGCCATCACGTGGGGCTGTCAAACACTGCTCCCCTGCAAGACACAGGGAGGCAAGAAGAGAGAGCAGCCAGACTCATCTCTTTAGTGCACACAAGTCTTGGCCTATTTCTGTGTTCTGAAATGCAAGGTAACTCGTTTAACTTCAGCTTCACAATGCAAGATTTCATTTCTGAACCAGCCAAGGTCCAGATATCGAAGTCCAGCCTAATTCTCTGCAGGTGCCTAATTTGGAAGAGGGAAGGATAACTGGGTTTTCATTCATATATTTCCTTACAAATAACATGAAACCCAGAATAAATTAATTCGCAAGACCTTGTTTTGCTTTGCCTTTCTCCTTTGCAAAAAGTTCCATTGAAGATGGAAGATAATGGTCCCTCCTCCCTAATTAATTCCTGATTTCAAGATTGAGTATTGGGCAGATTAACATGCCCAGACAAAAAATTAAGGTAAGCACATGACACAGACCAGAACACTGTCCAGGGAAATGTTATTTATAGCCAAGCATTTCTCCTCATAATTTCACCCTCCTCCTCCTTGTTCTCGCCAGGTGAGCAGAAGCAGGGCCATTTCTGAGCCCTACACAGCATCACTGCGGGTCCTTCAGCACAGCAGCAGCGTTTCAGCTTCCCTTTCCCTCCTTCTGCCTCTCCCCCATTCCAACTGGCTTCTCATCTCATTTTTTCTCCTTATTAACCCAGTTTGGCTCTGGTCTCCACATTTAGCCTGGCTGCCTCCTGCCCAACGTGGGGATACTTACCCAGGGAGCACGCCTGGTGTCCCAAGGGCAACACCCCCCCAAAACTGTCTGATTCCTATACAGTGCCCCAGAGATGAGCCAAAAGGCTGCTGAGTATGAGGTGCAGTGTGTAGCTGCAACTATAAATGCATTTTCACCAGGGGTTTCCTAAGTTAAAGCTCTCACTTTGTCCACCTGGCAGACTCAGAGCCTTCAGTGATGCCAGATGTGGACCACACAGCCTCTCCTCTAAGATGCACACGTGGACCCCCGTGCAGAATCCTTATTCAGCAGTCCTGAGACTTTCCTCTGTGATGCACAGAGCTTGCTGGTTTCTTTTTCCCTTGACAGGTAACAGGTTTTCCATTATGATGAAAGAATCCTAATTTATAATTACACTGATTATGCAAATCAAAGAACGTATTTCAAGCTAATAACACACCTGGGACTTCACACCTGTACTGCTTTAACAGAAATTGCAACATGGAGCAATCCATTACTGTAAAAACCTAAAAAGATTGATACCACAAACAAATAATCACCACCAAAGCCATTTGAATTTGTTCCTCTCAGGTTACCTGCAGGTGGGTGATTTACTGTCATCGGGGTTCTCTCCCAAGAAAGATGGAAGATTTCCAATTCCCAGAATTGGGAAGGGAGAGGGAAAAGAATTACACTGCCCACTTTCCAGTGATTTAACAGACACAAAGGTGAGAACAGCCCAATCCAGTACCATGGCCATAAGAAATGCTTCCTGGGCTTCAGCTCTCCTTTTATTAGAAGCTCATTATATTGGTTTTGCTAATGACAAAAGCAGCATGCGAGGATCTCTCACTGCTCAGTTGATGTGCTTGTGCATCCTCTTAATGACACACACTGCAATGTGTAAAATCTCATTTAACCAGCAAGGAGAGTAGAAATTATCCTCCACTTCAGATTTAATGGCAATAGAATGCATCTCCAACAGTGTCCCAACCAACTGGCTTTCTCTTATAATCTCGAATTGTTTTATTAGCTTTAGTAAACCAGTAATTAGCCTCTGCTCATTTAAAAGTCTATTTAGGTAATAAATGAAAGCAGGCAAACCTAGCTCAGATTCTTTGCTCCAGAAGTGAGCTTTGCAGAGCAGGACTAGCTTTTCTGTGTGACCACTATGTGCTATCACCCCACTCAGAAGAAGTTAAGAAAATTCAAACTTCGTTACTGAAAAGCATGGTATTTTTGCACTACTTTGACAGCAGCGCTGCACATTTCAAAATCCAGAGCAATTTCACAACAATCACCAAAAGAAAACATATTTCAGCTCTCAGCGTGGCTGGGTAACTCCCTGCTTGAAATTTTAAGGCTTTTACAGAAAATGACCAAGCCAGGGAGTCTTTGAGGTTGGAAGGGGCTTGGGAAGATCGCTCAGTCCAACCCTTCTGCTCAAAGCAGGGCCACACACAACAGGCTGCTCAGCACCTGGGTTGACTCACTCCATATTATGGTGTGACATCTACAATAATTCCCCCCTCATTTAATACAAACAACAAAAGAGCGATGTAAACTCTCAGTAAATAACGTTCTCAATAAGTAAGCCCTTTATTGAGTGAAAGCTGCAGAAAGCACAGTTCATTTCTGAACTGGAGAGGAGCAAACAGGCTGCTGTGGTCCCTCTGCTGCTGCTGTGGTCCCTCTGCATGGCCGAGTGGTTCTCTCACTTTGGAGAAGCCTTTGAGAGTCTGCACAGCACCAAGGGGCTAAAAGCAAAAGCATCCCTGGTCCTGTGCCCCATCCTGATGCCTCCCTCATGCTGGAAGGACCCAACAAAGCAATCCCACCCAGTGACTGCAAAGCCAGAGGAAGGGAAGGGGTCCAGCCAGAGGGAGTTGCTAATTTTTGGAGACTTTGAGCTGCCTACGATGATGACCAAAGGTCCACACCACACTGCACTGGTTCCTCAGCTGACTAGAGCCTACACCAGTGTTTCCTCACTCCAGGATGCACAGTCTCAAAGGTCCAAAGTGAGAGCAAGAAAAAGAACCTGGGAAAGCTTAAAGGTGTCCACGAGAACAACGCACAGATAAATAGAGTGGAAAAGACTGCAAAAGCACTAAAGTGGCTCCACTATTTTGGACCCCAGGGCAGACAAAGGATGGCATAAAGCATCCTTTATATTTACTTCAGCCTGGCAAGCTCCAAAGAAAGTAACATCAGCTCAAAGGCCAGCAACACAGAGTACAGAGAAAAGCTGCAGCAAAAGGAACTAGTATTAGTTTCCCAACAACATTTCAGTTAAATTTCACTGTATCTGTAGCAGCCATTTCACATCTCCTGTTATCTATAATTGTACTTTCATCCAATCCATACTCACTAGATATGAAAACAAGGACATTTTGGAATAACAACAGTCATAAATCATAAATAATACAATCTTTGTGACTGATGCTAAGTCTTCATCCTAAAAGAAAAAACATATCCCACCTCATCTCAGCATACACAAACCACATGCAGTTTTCAAACAAGTGACCCAACCAGAGATGTTCCCAAGTACTTCAGCCCACTGATCCCATTTGATGATGGAATGACAACAGTTAGATTACAGATAAATCAAGTCACTCATTCCAGCCAGGAAAACCATATGAACCCTTTCATGTAAAGTAAAATGAAATTCATCCCATATTCTAAACTGTATTATGCACCGGCGTTGCTCATTCTTCTGTACACTAAGAGATATTTTATTTCCATACATTTTCAGAATTAAAAATGTAAAAGCTGTATAAAAACCATACTCCTGCAACACCAAGAGCTTGGGCTGTCCTGGGAGGGAAGCACAGATCCACTTTGCAGCATGGGCCATCCTGGGATCTGGTGTGGCAGGAACACAGCATGGGAAATTTGGAGTGGAGGGGTCTAGAAATTTATTCTAGCTAGAAATGAGGGCCCATTTCTTTCCCAGTGTGTAATTTTACCTTGCTCAGTGAAGGAAGGAGATCACTAAGTGGGGCACTCTTTAGAACAAGCAGATGATGCTTGGGAGACAGGCATGATGTCAAACAATTAACTGGGACTTGTAACAGGATATGGGACTGAGGAGAGGGAAGGCCAACCTGTGACTGGCACAGGGGCAGAAGGAGGTAAGAACTAACACCAATATGAACTACTCTGCTCCTCTTTAACCTTCTTTGATGACCTTGATTTTCACTTGCAAAATGCCTGCAGAAATTAGTACTTTAATTTACCTATGGGTGGCACTTTGCACCCTTTTTGAGCTGCAGTCACCCCAGGGTGACACCAGCGAGTGAGCACTGAAGATAATTCTCTAATTGCATTTTCACTAGATATTAATCCATATGCCACCTGACACTGCACCATAAGATGGGCATCAGCAACAAGCACTCCAGAAGTCAATGAACAATGGGAAGAAATGCCTGTGAACATTTAACACCAAGGAAAACAAGTGTCTTGCTTCCCCCTGTGATGCCAACTCCAGGCAGGAGGGATGCAGCACTCCCAGTTCTGCCTCCTCAGAAGAGCTGCCACCACTGCCTTTGTGATCAGAGACAAGAAGAAACCTCAAACTGACACATTTTGTCTCAAAACTGGGGCAGGCTGAGAGCTCGCATTTTAACAACTGAGGATCTGTTCCTCAGATATTGGATATTTTCCTGGATTCTTACTAGGTTAAAACTCTTATTTTGGTTTAGTGCATCCCTTAATTTAGGATAAAAGGAAAAAAAAGTGAAAAATAAAATTAACACCACCACACACTTCAATAGAAGTGTATCAAAGGCCAGCACTGGTTCCTTCACTACTTCCAATCAATTAATATTTTCAGGCTACCTGAGAACAGATCCAGGGTCTAACAGCACAAAAGGATTCTGTATCTTGCACTGCATTTCGTTCTCTTTCCCCACTTGACTCAGAAAATTGGGAGGGAGGGTGGAAATAATTATGGGAGGTTTTTCAAAAGTTCAGCTGTCCAATAAAAATGGGAATTTCTTTTAAAGACCTTAACAGAGGGAAGTCTCATTAAGCAAAAATAAAACCCCCACAATCAAAGGAGAATTAAAACTCCACTATTCCTACATCGGGTTTACTTTGCAGGTACTTGGGTAAGGGACCAGATCAGATTAGGGAGGACAACAAAACACGAGGCTTGGCAGAAAGGTATTCATAAATAATTCAGGCCCTAATCTTTGGCTATTAAACCTTATCATAAGGGGCAATGGTAAAATTGATTTAATGATGCTGCACATGTGACACAGCCATTCACATTTACTTCTTAGAAGTACAAACTGCTGAAGTTATTCTATCACAAAATACATCTCAGGTGAGAATATGTCCATTAGTTATAAAACCAGTATTTTATATGCACATGCAGCCCATTTCTCACCATCAGAATAAATCTGTGTGCTGGGTGCATTGCTGCTTTACTGTGGCTTAAATTCTGTGTGTGCACACAGTATTTATATATATATATATCTATGTATACACACTTGTTCTATACACATCCCCCAGTCTGACATAAATCAACTCCCAAACTCGGTCCAGCACACAGTTTATTTCAGCACAGTCTGATCACTGATTTCTCACCTTGCCAACACTTCTTGTACAGCACAAAGTGATGAGCACAGACAGTGAAATCAGTAAAACTCCTGAGGACTGCAGGACTCGGGCTGAGTTTTAATTAGCTGGGGTTTGTTTGTTTATTTTTCTAGAACAACATGATGAATTTTCCTTTTGTCTTTTAATATCAAGGAAGAAATAGGCTAGTACTCATATTCACTATGGGTAATTATCTCCAAAAGCTGAGCTCCTCTTCCTGCACAGTGTTTTCAGAGGGAGACAGGCAAATTACAGCAGATAGGATCAGTCCCATTCACAATGCCATATTTCACAGAAGCTATTTAATCTTTGCTTTGTCCCTAACAATGCTTCAAACCAACTGCTGATTTGTTTGGATAATTAACATCCCAAATGCAATTTTTCACAGCTGAGCTGGAGTGAGTTTGAGCCCCAGAGAATGCAGCTATTCATGAGCAGACACCCTCACCGGGTGGACAAGAGCTGAAATCCTACCACACATTGCAGGCGATGTAATTACCAAGCTTGGACAGGATGTCCAAAGAAAGTATTAACAGTGGGATGATCAGGGATGGATAAACAAGAAAGCAGCATTTCATCATTGCATGAAAGAACAGTACTCATTTGCAAGACCTAATTGCCTGCATCATGCATAGCTGTGTTGAGAAACAGGGAGTGCTTGAGTGGAAAAGTCTTTGTGAAGGGAGCTGGGTCATGCAGAGCTAAACAGAACCACAGGAGCCCTGGGATCCTCAAGTGGACATCATTAGTCCATTCACTCATGTCACTCTGATTGTCATTATTATTATTACAAGTAAACCTATGGTGAAGGTGTTTTTAACTCATCTCTGCACCTGCCACACCTCACATGCTGAATATACTTCGATTTGCCCCTCCTCAATTATGATTTTCAGTGTTATTGGGAGCTACCTTACATGTCCTAGCAGTAGGTCTTTTTGCCTCCCTTGCTTCTGAAGATATGTTGGTAAGTTGGTGACAAACTTGTGCTCTTGGTCCTCACTTTCCTTTTCTCTGCTGTCCTCAGATGACCTCCAAACACACCATACGAGCACAGAATCGAGGGAACAAGGGGTAGGAGGGCAGTGGTCATGGCTTTCAGCAGGACTGCTCTGAACTGGCACAGCACAGCTACCTTTATTTCCACTGAACTGTGATTTCTGATCCATAAACACAACACAAAGGATGTAAGGATGGAAACATTACCCACTTCAAATGTAAGCTCTTAACCAGCTGTTCTGAAGAATTCCTTAAAACCACAAGCAACACCATGGACACAACATGATGTATCACAGAATGGCTTGGGTTGGAAGGGACCTTAAAGATCATCTAGTTCCAAGCCCCTGCCATGGGTAAGGACTCCTTTGACACCTTCTTTCACCTTCCTTTTTCCTCTATTTAGTATCTGAGTCAGAGGTAACTCAGTGCTGGACACCACTGTTTTAACCACAAAACATGTCTGTAGCTTCATTTTATTAAATTATTTTCTTCTGACCTTTTCCACTACCGTTTTTTATTGTCAGGTAAAGCCACCTTTCTCCCCACCAGTGCCCTGCCCCAAACCACCCAGCACACCTCACTGCTGACCCCACAGCATTCAGCCCTTCTCTCCCTGCACGCTTCAAAGTGGTACCAAACACACAGGCTGAAAGACTTGAAAGTCCCCCTAGATCTAATTAAGTGGCTTAGGAATAAAACCCATTTCACATTAATTTAATAAACAGATTCACATACTGTTTGAGAGAGCTCTTTTTTTCAGTTTCCAAGTGCATAAGGATGAAGGAAAAAACACCAGGATTTTCCCTGCTTTGAAATATTCTCTTAGTCTTTTCGCTTCCCTTGTCCCCAGTCCCTCCCCAGCTCTCCTGGAGCCCCTTTAGGCACTGCAAGGGGCTCTCAGGTGTCCCTGGAGCCTTCTCTTCTCCAGGCTGAGCATTCCCAGCTCTCCCAGCCTGGTCCAGAGCAGAGCAGAGGAGTTTTATCCCTGTCCCAGGAGCACAGGTTGCCTCTTGCACGGACAATCTCACTTTGCCTGCACCTTCCTCACGTTGCTCCACTTTGTACAAAGTGTGCAGGGTGTTTCAGGAGCAGAGGGAAAACTCCCAAGGGTTTCCCTGAAACAACAAGGAGTCAGAAGTGCAGGTTTCTCTGTTTTCTGGCAGGCTTCCTGCAGATCTTTGGAGGAGCAGCCACATCTCCGTTTCATACACTCCCAGGGAACACAGACCTGTTTAATACCTTGCAGTTAATTAAAGGGAAGAGGGAAAGACTCATCTGCACACCCTGCAAACGATAATATGTGGGCTGTGTCTCCAAGAATGACCCAATTCTTCCTGTAACATTATTAAATTTGAATTTTATTTCTTATTAAACTCCCAGTAACTCAGAATACTTTGGGGGATTCTCTCAGACACAAACAGTCTCTAGCAGAGCTTCAAAGGTACTTCATGAAAAGAATAGGAAATCAATCTCTAACATGCAATCTAAGCAAAAGGAGATGAACATTCCTATTGTGGATAACTGGATTAATTAACCCCCTTCTTCATTGTGATTGGGAATGAAGACCAAAACGGTGAGCATAATGAGCTCCAAGAGGAAGCTGCTTTAAAAGGCCCTTTATCCTTCTCCTACCCCAACTCAGCAGGAATCCAACACCAGCAGGATGGAAGGACACTGTCACCTGGGTAATCCTACCAAAATCCCCCTAAAACCTTTTAGGGGAAGAACTTCCCTCCTGAATAACTCACTCTGTCTAAGGTGCAAAAGAAGTGCTGTTAATTTTCCTCCCAGTATCCAACACACTCCACACATTCCAGCAACAACAAAGCCTTTTTACCTGTTGTTCTTCCAGCACCGAAATAAAGTCCCATTTATAATGGAATGCCATTTTTAGCTCCCAACTTGGCCTTGGGAGAAATGAAAAGGGGAAAAAAGACAATCCCCTCCCCAAGAAGGGGTTGTTTATCACATCCTAACAACACCCCCTCCCACATCAACACCAGCATTGGAGGGATATTCAGCTCT
The DNA here is from genome assembly GCA_035221455.1 of Xenops minutus. NCBI lineage: Eukaryota > Metazoa > Chordata > Aves > Passeriformes > Furnariidae > Xenops > Xenops minutus. The sequence goes on from JAWWEE010000021.1 coordinate 20,774,295, forward strand.
GTAATTGCCTTCCCACACGTGTGGGCAACAAAAGCAACCTACCTTGAGAGATGGTTTTTTTAATTACAAATCCACACCGAAATGAGAACTAATCTCTCTTTGGAAAAAAAAAAAAAACAATTAAACCCAAAGCAAGATTAAAATCAGTGATTTAAAACTGTCCAAAGTAAAACCCAGCTTTTCTGGCTGCAGTGGCAGCAAAGGGATGGGTCATGTGCTTGGGAAGGGAATGGCTCAGCTTTGGCCACACCATTCCAAGCAAATATCCATGGATATTCCATGAGCCACACCTTTTTCTCCCTCTTTTTTTCCTCCCAGCTGGGCAGTACCAAGAGGACCAAACAGAAGCTCTTTTACATGTGTTGATGTCCAGACTCACCCAGGATTTCCCATCCCAGGTTCTGCCAAGTTAAACACTCTCGAGTAACTTTGAGATATATCCAAAATATAGAAGAAATACAAAGAAAGAATAAATCAAATTAAAACCAGCACACAGCAAAAGCTCAATGCAATGGCAGGGGGTGGAACTAAATGAGCTTTAAGGACCTTTCTGACCCAAACCATTGTGGGATTCTATGCTTAAAAACAGCATAAAATTCAAATATGGCCCTATATTTCTATATGGTAGAGTGTTACTTAGATACATGGAAAATATGAAAAATTGCAGAAGGAAAACACCTGAGAGATCTCAAAAATCCCAATTAATCCCATCTTCAGGTCTCAAAACAGGAGGGAAATGTTTTATTCCCACTTCACATTGCAATAGTATCATTATTTTGAAAGTACTTCTCCTGCCATAATTTCCATGCATTTAGAACCATCACAGCCACAATTTTTGGGGGTGTAACATTTGAAACACGAGCAGCAAAATGATCCCACTCTTGACATTTGGCAAAAATGAGATTTGAAACCAGTAAAACAAAACTTCTGTTGGTAGGGCTGAAAAATGCTCATCATCTGTTGAGGAGGGAAATTAAAGGATTATGAAAAAATACCTTAAAAACACCTTAGAAAAACTACTCAAAGCAAGGCAAAAGTCTCTCAGGGCTAAAGAAGGAGCTCTGGTTAAGTCTTTTCCTAAAAGTAACATAACTAAGGTATATGGACAATTTCTGCATAAAGAGAGTACAAACATTACCCAAAGTCATTAACTGGTAGGCAGGAATTAATATGTTTACAATTCAAGCCAAGGGAGAAATATGAATAAATAAAAGGAAAGCTCTCATTGCATCCCTGTGAATTATTAAAACTCTTTTGTTTCCTTATTGAAGGTAAAAATTAACATGTACAAGTATTGTACAAGGGGCTTTTCTAGCCAGGAATCTTCACCTTGTAATTTTGGGTAACACCTGAAATCAAACAGTTCTCATTTTTAAAAAAATCAACAAAAAACCCCAAAAATTCTATTTTTGAGTTCAATTAAAATCTTATGCAAAACATCCCATCATGGACTGTCTATTAAATGAATTCTTATGGGATATCAAGGAGAGGTTATGGACCCCCTGTCCATTTAGCATCACCTCGAGTCCCCAGCACCTTTCCCACAGGGTATCAAGCCCCTTATTTAGCTAATCAATCCCTGCTGAGCTTATCTGTCACGGGGTAATTGATGGGAAATAACAAAATTACACATCAAAACAAACCTCATTAGCTCATCAGCCCTGCTTGTCCTCCCCACGCAGAGCTCAGCTCACAAATAAAGCCCTGCTGCTGTTCCCCACCAGCCTTCAAGGAAAGCTTTGATTTTCTGATGAATAAAACAATGCCATAAATAAATCCAGTGCCCATGGCTGGAGGGGGACATTAGGGATGGCAGGAGGTACAGGGAAGGGCATCCAGAGTGACAGCCTGGACAAGAGAAGGACCTTGTGGTCTCTCAATATTTAAAGAAAGATGGGAGATGGACTTTTATTGGAGTCTGGAGGGACAGGAGACAGGGAATGGCTTCCCACTATCAGAGGGCAGGGATGGATGGGATAATGGGATGGAATTCTTGGCTGGGAGGGTGGGTTGGGTAGAGAAGCTGTGGCTGTCCCATCCCTGAAGCGTCCAAGGTCAGGTTGGATGGGGCTTGGAGCAACCTGGGAGAGTGGAATGAGATGGAATGAGATGGTCTTTAAGGTCCCTTCCAACCAAACCCAGTCTGAGCCTCTACCACAAGATGATGGAGAAGGTTCCCCCTGAGAAGAACAGGGAACAATCCTTCCAGTTCCCCATCCAGGCTCAGGCAGAAGGGAAGGATGTGGAGACACCCAAATATCAGGGCACCCCTTTGAATTCCTAGAAGCAAACTGAGGAGGTGTCACAGCATCACCAAAAATATCAGTTTATCCCCATGTTGGCAGAGGTTTCTCCCTCCTTCCCAACAGCCCCTTGCACTGCTGGGCTTTCCCACAGCACTGATGGACACCCACACAATTAAGGCATCTGCTAATTATGCTCTTCGACCACTGCTCAGTAGGAATATTTAAAACTGTTTAAAAATCAAAGAGAATCAAAGGTGGTGCTGCTTTTAGTGGGTTTTATTTAATACAGCACCCAGAAGTTGCAAAGGACAGAGCCACTTTTCTTGCCCTGTGTTTTGAGGAGCTGCACACCAAGGATTAAGAAGGACCTCACTTGGCTCCTGCTGTCACCTGTACACTCATTTAATGCCATTATCAGGTTGCTGCATAACACAACCCAGTCCTGTGCTTTTAGGATTTTCAGACTTTAAAAATAATTTCATATACTCCTTTTCTAAAGGAAAACTTAGTAATGTGGACTTAAAGAAGAAAATAATTAGGTGTTTGCAGAGTCAGTCATGAATTTAGCATATTCTTATTTGCAAAAGCTAAGATTTTAGGTCATTTTCTTTAAAAAAAAAACAAATATGGGAGCAAAAGCTTCTGATCGTGAGCATATGGCTAAATGTGGGGTACTGGATCTTTCAACCTGCCTCTTTATATCCCTTTTTATTCATTGCCACCAAATCCCCCTGTCGTGTATCAAAGTTATTGAGGGCAATTCGATTTTGGTGCCTGCTTAGGGATCTTAAAAACTACACTAAAGAGTCATTTCTCAACATTATGGCCAAAATGCTTAATTTTAGTTTAGACTCAAGAGCACCCACAGAAATGGTGTGTTCAATTTGCTTCTATTTGCACTCTGCACTTATTTCTCTCTTCCATAATTTCGTATGATTTTCATTTCTCAGCTGCTTCACACATTTAATTTCAGCTTGTTTTCCCTGTCAAGCATTATGCATTAGGAGCAGGCTGCTCTCTGGGCTTCTGACTTGAAGGCAACATGTAAAAGCATATAAAAGTCTGTATTTTTATGCTCTATTCAAATAATAAATAGTTCAATATTTCAACTGAGCAAACCTTACTGAGGGTTTGGGAGTTTACATTACTTTATAACACTGAATGTTCTCCAGTTTGACAGAAAAGTTGCATTAAATCCTCCATCTAATGAAATCAATGTTGTATAAATAATATATTATTCCACCAAAGAGGAGATAGGAAGCAGATGGAAGCATCCCCATTATTTGTTAGATTTGCCTCTTTTTTTTGGCCCATAGCTTGAATTTTAAGATGGAATTCATGCTCATTCCAAATTTCATTAGGTGCTTACATCTGAAACCATTTGCTTGGAGGCAATCAAAAGCATGATCAGATTTTTTATTTTTAAGCAGGGCAGTATTTCTCCCTTTGCCATAAAGCAGCAGGAGACAAACCCCTGGAATTTGGGAAAGTAATAAAATAAACAAGAGGAACCAAAATACTGACAAAGTTGGCATAGTGCTCCTTTAAAAAAATTCACCCACACTCCTGGTTTCTCAAGACATCTTAATAAGGATGTAATTCCACATTTGCTCTCACTGAGCAAATCAAACAGGGTGATTTATTATTCAGATAGGCACAAAGGATTTCTGAAATGCAAAAAGAAGGGCTATAAAAGCACAAGTCATCAGTAATGAGGACAAGCTAAACTGCCTTTCAAATATGAACAAAATGCAGCCATTTAGGGTCTCATACATCACACTCTCCCAGCCCCTCATTTATTTGCACACTGTACAAGCTGCATAATAATGGAATCAGGGCAGAATTCAGCACCTACTGGGAACATCTTTATCAGGCAAGTGATTCCTCACAAGAAATCAGCCCAGAATCCCCATCCTTTGGAGAATACATGAGGATTTCCAATCACCAGTTTAGTTCCCTTCCTGGAAAATATCTCTGTATTGAAAAGGAACTTTTCTGTACTAGAAACACAGCAAGAATAAGAGAAAACACCCACTCCTATCCCAGGAAAAGTCAGGCTTTTTTCTTGGTGTGAATGATAAACATCTACAGCAATTTGGGTTCCTGGTGAGACACCATTCAAGTGGAACCCAAACCCTCAGCTTTAGCTGCTGAGACCTGCAGTTGAATTTTATTTCCAATGGTCTGGACAAAGGGAAATTGAGACAGAGGATTAAATCCTGCTCCTACTTATCCAAACAAAGCACAGAAATAACTATCAGAGCTAATGAGGTTACTCAGCATTTTCCTTCTTCGAGCAGAAAATCCACAAAGAGCCATTCCCTCAACCAGCTGTTTAATATTTTAGCTGCACACAGGTATTATAATGGGTACTGTCCACACAGCCTGAAACCCACCTTACCTTCAACATCTTCACCCACGTGAGGACATGTGGAATCAGTCACAGATAAAGGACAGACATCAGAATTGTCCAAGCTCATGGAAAAAACTTATTATGGAGCAAGACACTACAGGACATCTCTTAAATCTCCTCCAAACATGACTCTGAGATACCTGATTTCTTTGGCATCACAGCCAAGCAGAATAAATCCTTCCTCGAAGCAAGGAGCACCTCCAAGGATTGAACTGCATGGAGACCTGTTTGAAATTCAAGCCAAGTTTGCCTTCACCTCAGCTGGAGCACATTTAACATCCCTCCCTCCAGTTTATTTCCAATGGCAGGTTGGAGCACATAAATAAAGAAATAACCAACTATCCAGGATGCTAGGCAGATGTCACCCAAAGGGCTGGAAGTAACCACCTAATTCATGGGCATGAAGATCCAGCAAGGTGAAAAAACCAGTGTTTAAAACCAGGGGAAGTTTAAAGAGCAGCTCTCAGGCTGATTCTGCCACTCATTTGGGTGTTGGTTTCTCATCTCACTCACTGGTGCTCCCTGAATCACCTGGGGATAAGCCAAGCTTTGGCTGGACACTTTGCCCTGAGCTGGGCTCGAGCTTGTTTCCTCAAACACTGACAAGAACTTCATAGACTGTTCCAGAAAACCACATTTTAGCATTTCCCTGCGGGACCTGCCCACTGCAGTGGAGCAAAATCACACAGAACACCTGCATGGCACACACAGCCCCCCGGGCATGGGCTGACCCCAAACACCAGCACCTCAGCCATGCAGATGTGCCCTGTGTCCTCACACTCTGCCAGAAGCTGAGTATAAGGGGAAAAAAATAAATAAGGGAAAGCCTGAAGTCTGTGGCATCAGGTTAACATTTATAAATACACATCAGTGCGTCCTCAAATGTATTATGCAATTAGCAGTGTGGAAGAAGGACCCCTTGCTGCACTGCTGCACAGAGAATACCACTGAAAAACACATCTCATTGCTCTCCAATACATGATTTTCTCACTCGCTCCAGAAGTCCCAGGCAGGACACTGGGACATGGCATGGGAACACCCCAGTGCAGCCCCCAGCAGTGCTCACTCCTCCCTGTTAAAGGAAAAAGGCACCCTGGGAAGGTGGGACACTCCACTAGGGAGTTATAAATCTGTGATCTAAGGCAATTAAATGGGTTGTATCTTCTCTCTTTGCAACCTCCCATGCTGAAGCCTGACCTCTCTCCCCCTTCTCGAACCCTGCTTTGACACTACATTTCATTATGCAACAGTTGTGCTCAGCATTTTTAAAGGCTAAAACATTGGCAAATGGGATGAGGAAGCATTTCCAAGTTCCCAGTGCTTTCACTTCTACGTGCTTTTACAGTAACAAGAGCCATGATAATCAGGAAACACTTAATTTTTCACTAACCCTGATCTGAAATATCCCTGAGTACACCAATGGTGTCAGTAGTTACACGTGAATCTGGTCCACAACTAGAAAGCACTTCCTAATTCTCTAAAAATCTACAGAAAATGCTGTGTGGTTTATAAATGGGGCATATGCATAATGCTGTGCAAGGCTAATCAGCCCTGAGACAACAGCTTCTAAATATCATTATGGAGAAGACAAGAATGATGTTTAACTGCTGCTTCTGTCAGAGAGATTCTCTTTTCAAGTCACTCAGGATATCGAGCAAGAGTGTTTTCTGCATAAACTCACATCTCCAGCTTGTGAAAAGCAAGAGCATCTCCTACCACTGATCTATTTGCTCCCTGGAAGTAGCACAAGTTATTTAAAACATGGTCACCCTACCATGTAATTTTCCCCACGTCTGTGTACAGGCTGCAGCCAAAAAACACATTTATTTTGGTATGGAGAAATCCACAGAGGACCTGGAATACAGCAAGTCAGCACTGCTGGAAATTAAAACAGAGGAAGGAAGAAAGCAGGATGGTGGTTATTGTTGCATCAACAAGCAAGTTGATATTTAATTCTTCTCACTGATGTCTTGGGGGGGAAAAGTCTCTGGTAAAATACCATGAGAGACCCCAAGTGCCACTGGCTCCCTTCTGCCAGGGCTGTGGGAGTCCCATCCCAGGGCAGAGCAGCAGGTGATGCAGAAATCACCCCCCTGGGCACCCTCTTTTAGGGCTGAGCAGAGAACTTGCAGAATAAGGAGCAGAGGGAGGAGGGCAGTCAGAGTACCTGGACAGGTAGAGGCAGGGAGAGCAACTTAGCTGCCCTCTGCTGACTGTCTGATTTGTTGAACGCTGCTCTGAGCAGCCCTGCACAGCCAAACTGTGATTTAACCAGCGAGGATTGCCAGGAATCCACCTCCACACCACTGTCTGCCTGGCAGCTGTGTCCACATGGACCTCCCTGCCCACAGTGGGCTTCTCTCATGGACCTCCCTGCCCACAGTGGGGCTCTGTCCTGTGTCCCCTGCCCAGAGTGGGGCTCTGTCCCATGTCCCCTGCCCAGAATGGGGCTCTGTCCCATGTCCCCTGCCCAGAGTGGGATTCTCTCATGGACCTCCCTGCCCAGAATGGGAATCTCTCATCATCTCCCTGCCCATAGTGGGGCTCTGTCCCATGTGTTCTGCCCATAGTGGGGCTCTGTCCCGTGTCCCCTGCCCACAGGGGGGCTGTGTCCCATGTCCCCTGCCCACAGTGGGGCTCTGTCCTGTGTCCCCTGCCTAGAATGGGGCTCTGTCCCGTGTCCCCTACCCACAGTGGGGCTCTGTCCCATGTCCCCTGCCCAGTGTGACCCCAGTGGTGCTGGGGCTGCTGCAGCAGTGCCGTGTGTTCCCTGCTGCAATGGGCTGCTCCAGCTAATTAACTCCAGAAAGACACCCAGGACTCCAGCCAGGATTTCTGCTGCATCGTGCCCTGTGCATGCACTGCCTCGTGCAGTGCCCAGCTCGGGTGTCCCTCCCTGCCATGCTGAGGTGCTCACCAGCCCTGGCACCAGTGGGGACATTTGGGCTCGCTCCCATCTGCCACTTCAAACCAGGGGCCACTTCAGCAACGCCAACCCCAACAATCCTCATCAACACAGTGCCAAAACACAGAAACTACGTGGCCTGCAGCTGGTGGCACCTGTGTTAGGTGAGTTCTGTGCCGAGGTGAAAAGCATCAAACAGCAAAACCACTGGGATTCTCAGAACTAAAGGAGACCGACCCATCGCTTCCCAACTCGGACCACTTCTCGTGCCTCTCATGACATCTTCTGATCAAGTCAGGTCTGGTTAAATACACATGACCCATTTAACTCCCAGTGTTATTTTTGCTATGGAACACAGCACTGCCAAACCTGTAAAAGGACAAAGTGATTGGAGAGAGAACAAGGAAAGCCAGGACTGAAGTTTGAAGCCCATCACTGCGTTTCCCAGCGCCGGCTGCTCTGCCAACCCGCTCTGCTCTGGACTCGCGTCCATTTTCCCCGAGCTTTGACAGCAAATGGGAACATCCCCTCCCTCTGCACCTTAAACACTTTCCCTGCCGACCAACCACGGCCGTGTGGCTTTAACCCAGCGCTGGGCTGGCAGCCCCGGTGGGTCGGCATCCCCCGCTCACCCGCAGCGCCGCTGGGGAGCCGGGATGCTCGGGCACGGTGAACCTGCCCCCGACGACTCCACACGCGGGGGAGACACGGGAGCAGCAAAGGGATTTTAGCGGAGCTGCCAGCGGGGGAGCGCTGCTTTGCCCTCCCTCCAGCTTGTGCCGAGCATCCCTGCATCCCGCTTGGTACTGAGCATCCCTGCATCCCGCCTTGTGCTGAGCATCCCTGCATCCCACCTTGTGCTGAGCATCCCTGCATCCCGCCTTGTGCTGAGCATCCCTGCATCCCGCCTTGTGCTGAGCATCCCTGCATCCCGCCTTGTGCTGAGCATCCCTGCAT